>OY720682.1:77821278-78166061 GCA_963170755.1 Amphimallon solstitiale | reverse complement strand
TAGGGATCAATTAGTTGTAAAGTGTTTGTTTGGATTTTGTATATGACTTCTTGGATTTAAAAAAAATGTTGCTGTACTAACGTAATCGACGTTTTCAACTGTATTGGAGGATTTTGATGCTTTTACTATTCCACATCGCAATTTTTGCCTCATAAAATACGATAACTTAACCTTGCGACAACTTCCCCCGGTTTACCTTACAACTCCGCTATACAGATTAGATAAATTAACTTTGTAATAACGAAGGAAGAACGTACAATGAAAACGTATATGAAAACTTATGACGATTCAAGTGCTAAATAACTTTGAATGGGTGTAGGCAGTTCAGCAACATCTGGACAAATAACGATAATAGAAAAATTAGTTGCAAATTATCAGTCTCATAAGACGTAAACAACAAATGTTGAAATTAACATAATAGAACACATGACACACCAATTTACTACAGGCCAAGACTATAACCATTTATCGAAAGGGATATCCTCAACAATCAGGGGAATGAATGGAAAAGAAAGACACTGCTGAAGAAAGTGAAGAAATAGAGAAAGTTCAGAATAAAGTAGTAAATGAAAAAGAGCAGGAACTCAAAAGTGACAAAACTATAGATTATGATTTGGAAAAGATAGAAAACCCAAAAGACAATAGTAGGGTACTTATGCCGATTCTGGACCCACCACCCCCCACTCCTACTAACCCCCCCCCTCCCCGCAAGATAGGTAGAACCCTCTACCAACCCAACTGATATGGCGCCCCCTAGCGGCCGCCAACCCAACTAAAAATTGCAGATTTCATCATTACCAACCCAACTGATGTGGCGCCCCCTAGCGGTCGCCAACCCAACTAAAAATTGCAGATTTCATCATTACCAACCCAACTAAAAATTGCAGATTTCATCATTACCAACCCAATGTGGCGCCCTCTGACGGCCACTGACCAAACTAAGGAATGGCAGATTTCATCATTACCAACCCAATGTGACGCCCTCTCACAGCCACTAACCAAGAAATGGCATCTCTCATGATTACCATAATGCAGCATCCTCTCACGGTCGCTATCCAAACTAAGGTGACGTCAGACAAAATGGCGGACCATCAAGATGGTCTTTGTTTCTAGAGAATTCCTGAATAAATTACCAGGCTTGCTATCGCGCTTCTCAATGTACTTCAAACAGGTCTAAACATGTTTCCAGCGGAAACCGCAACGGCTGTCTGCTTCTGTGATAGCCGCATGCTTGAAATGTATATCTCACTTATAAAATAAAATAAAACAAACAATTTATTTTTAAGAAAACAATTTATTTATTATTATTCATAAATTAACAATATTATTTTAAATTAACATTATCTACAAGTTTCATGACCTCAAAGTCATAGTAAAGCGAATTATAACTAATATGTAGCACTTCCATCATAAGGAAAGCGTTAAATGAATTACAATGATCAACAAGTAATTTTGATACATTCGTATATAAATCTCCAGTTAATGCCATGCAGGCGGTTAATATCATTTTATAAAATGTTATGAAATTACTATTTACTAAAAATTCTAATTTACTCTTAATGAGCAGTCGCAAATTAAACAAATTGCTATAGGTATCGGAGGACAATACCAGTTGCTGATTGCGACTGCTTAATACAATTACGCTAGTATCTCTAAATGTTGACGTTCGAAATTGATGATTCGGACTGCAACCCTCCGTCTTACAAAATTCTTCCCACTCGTCCAATGTGAAGAATACGCAGCTTGCAGGCGATCGAATCTGGATGATGGGCACGAATCCAGCCGCCGGACTAAGGCCGATATTCACCCACTTCGAACCGCATTTGTTGAGGAAGTATGATGACTGCCCAATCAGTTGTTTTTCCTTAACGATATTATCATCAATCATTTTAAGCGAATCGTCAATAAATTCATTATAAGTTTCTGAAAAGAATTAAAAAATATATAGATATAAGTTTATGTACATAATAATTTTGTATTCTTACTAGCTTCCATTTTAATCTTAGAGGTTAAAGAATATGTGTGAACTCGAATGCAAACAAACTAATACTGATTTAGTGGGAGAAAATTACAGTGAGAAGCAAACAAAAAAGGGTGGGTGTACTTACACAAAAAAGGGTGGGGGTACTTACACAAAAAAGGGTGGGGGTACTTACCCAATTTGAAGCGGTAGAGCAGCTGCACCCGAGGCATGTGCAGCGACCATCTAAGGAGCTGGTGAGTCGATTTTATAATGCCCCCAGGCGAGAGTATGAATGCCATCCTCATCAATCCGGCGTTTATCATCGTGAGGTGATAGGCTCAATTTATTTTGCTTGACGGTATAAATCTCATGTAGTTTGATTTGAAAAAGATTTTGCTCCCTTAATAAAATATCATTATTCAATAAACAGTGCTTGTAATCTGCCAGACTAATCTCATCCCGCACAACGTTCTTTTTAACACCCTTAACCTTTTTAATCTCCCTACCCTCAACCTCTAAGGCATACATTTTTGCGCGCAATCCGACAAATTCACACATTATATTACCCGCATTTTCGTCTTTAAATAAACCTAAAACAGCCTTGTTTTGAGGTGCTATGCTGTAGACATTATTTGCCGAAAAGTTCGATGTATCGAATTTTGATATATTTTTTTTCATGTCGCTGTATATATCGTCTGTTTCTACTTTTAAGATAAAACTATCCGTATCCATATAACACAGACGGACCTTTTCTGCATACACGCGTCTCAAAAAATTGTGGAAAAAGTCATACATCAGGTGCTTTGATAGCTCCAAGACGGAGAAGCCGATATAAATAGGTTTATTATATACGACTTTCAGCTTCCCCATCTGGACAGCCACAAAGTTTTCGGAAAAAATACTAACACTTTTAAAATTCGGTTTCGCGATTAAACTACCAGCCCCGCGACTTTTGCCATGGTCCTCCCAACGTGTGACCAATTTGACTTCCACTCGCTTATCAACATTCTCCATGGTTTTACCATATACGGAGTTGTTCATAAGCTTGTAGAAGTCCTTTTCAAAATCGTTCCTAGCATGCTGACGTAGGCTGGTGTTTAGGTCGATATAAGTTTGAAGCCAGTTTGACTGGTTGAATTTTAAAACGCGGTGAATTTTGGTGATTTTAAGGCCGAAATGTAATGCTTGCTTTAACGTTTGATAGTGTATGACATATTTCTCTTTGTTCTGTAAATTCGCGATCAACTTTTTATACTGAAATTTAGACGTGGGAGGCACCATGTTTTCGGGCAGAAAAGGTAGGTCGTTATGCTCATCGTGCAAAGTTACAGGATACGTGACATCTACCTCCAAAAAATAGCCAATCGGCGAATCATCAGCGACCCCAGATATATTTAGATTGTCAATTTCATCCTGACTAGCCCAACTGAACCCACCGAATGGTAGATACTGCGACATTGCCCACCCGTACAAATTGTTCGCATCCCAATAAGCTAAATACGAGCTAGGAGCACTCGCATCATAATTAGGCATATACTTATTATTTGCCGTAGCGTGCCGCAATGATACTTGACACAACCCACCCCTGATACTCTGCTTAACAAAATGATGCATGTCGATGTCTATGAGTAGCTCCAGCTCAATTTTGGTATGCTTCAACATAGCATCCCAAGACAAGCCCGGGCTGGTGTAATATTGAGCCGGATCCAGACTGTATGTATCCCGACAAATTTTCCTGAAATTTTCAAAAATATCTGCTAAAAGTAAAACGTCTGATTTTAAATATAAGTTTGAGTACTCTAATAAATTTTGACATCCAAACGTATTCCATACAGTTTGCGCATGTTGATATTCAACATCCGAAATATCAACATTCGTTAATGAATTAAAAAAATCGCGTTTTGCCGGTAAGGTCGATTCGTTCAATCGCCCAAAGGTATCTATGTATTGATAGGGGAATACACCCTTCTTTCTAATTAAATGGAAATGTGAATCTAGTGGAAACGCCCGCCTAACATTGACAAAGTCTTGCGGGCTCAAATTTTGTGCAAGCTTATCGATAGAAGACGCCATGAATCGAAAACTATCTAAAAACCGTAGTTTTATATAAACATTTTTTTTCTCGCCCGATTTTTTATCTGTGTAGTCACCAACCAAAACTTTCGCGCTGAAACTGATATATCTTTCTTTATTAATAGGAATTACGTCAATATCTAAATTTTGTTGTGCCAAATCTCTTAAAAATAGATGGCTATCATACCCGCTCAAATTGTGAAAATAGATAGGGACAAATTTCGGAATTTTGAAGTTTAGATTACAATTAGAATGAGCGGCCCCTCGAAACGCTCCCGTAATGTGGCAGTGATCTCTCACTCTATCTCCGTTGAGAGACAGCTCACAAATGTGGCAAATCACGGCCTCATTATATAATTTTCGCTCGCTATTATTTAAAGTTTTCATCGGCACGATAGTCTTTAAATAGTTTTCATAGATTAGCTTAACATCTTCTATCAATTTTTGGACAAACACCGTTGAGCAATCTAAACCGGCATACGTGACAAATTTATTCAACTTTGCATCAAACGAACATACAATTTGATATGCAAAACTATAGGGAACGTGTTTGAATGTTTTATTCGTATACGAACTAGCTGGATCACGGCTGCATGTGTGAGTCGGTTGGAGAATACTTTCAAAATCCGCATAAACGACAAACGGAACGGACATTTTCTTATGATGACTATCGAAACGTAAAATGTTTTCTGGCAGCATATCGCCAAATTTTGTTTTACGCGCGTCGGTTGAGGGTAGTACCGTATACACATGGTTGCAATCGTGTTGTTGATGGGCGTTTAATTTTTCGATGGTGCTGAAATTAATTAAACACCCATCGCAGATGTGAGCTTCATGACCATGTTTATCGATTTGGGATGAGACTAGCCTGGACAGATTTTTAATTAAAACATAATGTGATCTTTTTCCATCATCAATTAGGAGTAAATTGATGTGGATATCTTTTCTGTTTTTCGTGAAATGAATTGGCCCCACCACCTCATGATTTTTTGTTTCATCATTAATAGCCAAACCGTAAACGTTAATACTTAAATTGTTCATATTCTCAATTTTTGAAATATCTTTAATTTTAACCGGGAATTGAATACCCTCTAAATTTAGGATGCTGGAGTAATGAGGGTAACTACTAACTCTATCTACATGCATGTCTGCCGGGTGGAGTGCTGCTACAATCGACCAACCCAGGCATGCATCATCCCGGTTCTGAATATTGATGCATGCTTTCTTGTTTCGAATAGAGGGGGGTAGTTCCAAATAAGATGATCCCCCAAGAGGTTGGTAACTGTTGATGTTAACCTCTAAATGCGAGACCATCTTAAGTGTCCAATTGCTCCCCCTATCCGAAAACTCTTCAGCTTTCGATTTTATGATGGCAGCAGCCTGATCAAAAACGTCCTCTAAGTCTGAAGACTCGGTGACAATGACGTACCGAGTATTGAAGGACTTTAAGTCGACTATTTCCTCATCAGCTACGGTTTTAGCATAATGAGCAAATAGCTCTAACTGTACCTTAATACCCGATACGACCTTGGCTAGAACATCGTTAATCAGGCTGCACACTTTAGTTCTCAATTTCGATAAAAAATTTGTGATGTCAGCACTCTCATCACCTAAAATTTTATAACTCGCGACCCGGCTTTTAAATGATGAATTAATTTTGAACACTCCATCCGGCAGCATAAATGTATTATTATTCAAATGCTGCTGTGTGCGAAGATGCCCCCTATACAGAGAATTATTAGGGAACATCAACCCACAACAGCTTCTCTGAGGCGCACCTCGACTGGTAGATGGCGCAGCATCCACAGGTCTATTAGAACTTGTGGATGGTGTAACATCTACTTTGGCCACCTTCTTAGGTGGTCCCGCAACATGCTCACATGTATCCGCACCCTCTCCACAAATACCGCAAACAAAATTGCGGTGGAGGGTATTCACATGCCGCTTCAAACTATCCCGCCGGCTGAAGGACTTCCCACATATGATGCAATTCATTCTATGAAAAACAAATTAAAAATAATTAATATAATAAATTTAAAAGAATAAAAAGCTATTGAAACCTAATTTTTAATATATCTAAATTGCTAATTTATTTTGACTGATCCGCGTATATGAATTGATATAAAATACTAATTATAGACCTACATATATAAAAATAATATTTTAATACATAAACTTTGACTGATACCCGTATATTTAACTAAAAATACTCTTATTGTTCAGAATTTATTTAAATTATTGAGAAAAACCTTTAAAGAACCGTATGAAATAATCAACTTAATTATATAAATTTACACACTTAAACATTAAAAAAAAAAAAAGAAAAACAAAGCAATATAAAGAAGCTACTAAATACAAATAAAATACTTTGAAGCACCCTGGATAATTGTATATAAAAATAATATTCAATAAAATATTAATAAAATATACACCATTAAATTATTAAAAACAGCCTTATAATTGATAAAAACAATTTTTAAAAAGTCCTATAAAATTTTAGAGTAGTAGAAAAACTATGATCAGCGTATATTTAACTAAAAAATACTTGTATTATTGAAAATTTATTGATAAAACCCTTTAAAACCTTATAAAATAATCAACTTAATAATATAAATTTACGCACCTAAAAATTAAAAAAAGACAGAAAAACAATATAAAGAAGCTACTAAATGCGTATAAAATACTTTGAAGCACCCTGGATTAATTGTATATAAAAATAAAATATTAATAAAATATTAATAAAATATATACCATTAAATTATTTTAAAAAATAACCTTATAATTGAGAAAAAACAATTTTTAAAAGTCCTATAAAATTTTAGAGTAGTAGAAAAACTATGATCAGCTTATATTTAACTAAAAAATACTTGTATTATTGAAAATTTATTGATAAAACCCGTTAAAACCTTATAAAAATTAAAAAAAGAAGGAAAAAACAATATAAAGAAGCTACTAAATACGAATAAAATACTTTGAAGCACCCTGGATAATTGTATATAAAAATAAAATATTAATAAAATATTAATAAAATATATACCATTAAATTATTTAAAAAAATAACCTTATAATTGAGAAAAAAACAATTTTTAAAAGTCCTATAAAATTTTAGAGTAGTAGAAAAACTATGATCAGCTTATATTTAACTAAAAAATACTTGTATTATTGAAAATTTATTGATAAAACCCGTTAAAACCTTATAAAAATTAAAAAAAGAAGGAAAAAACAATATAAAGAAGCTACTAAATACGAATAAAATACTTTGAAGCACCCTGGATAATTGTATATAAAAATAAAATATTAATAAAATATTAATAAAATATATACCATTAAATTATTTAAAAAAATAACCTTATAATTGAGAAAAAACAATTTTTAAAAGTCGCATAAAATTTTAAAACTAATGTAAAATATTGCGAGTTAATATTATATAAATTAGGCTTTCTAAATACCTTGTAGTAAAACACAAACAAGCACTAAAAACGATGTTGACTGTTCGAAGATACTGATTATAATGAAATTAAAGATGTCGATCTACGCATATATAGATACTCATTCGTGACGTATACATCCATCTGCGTCAGGTTCCCACACCAATTGATATGTTAATCAATTAGAGAAAACCCTTTTTTTCCCGCGCATACATATATATACATATATACGTATGCGGGCAGATGCAATTAAGCGCGGCTGCATTCTGTTCCCATGGGTGAGTGTGTGTGGTCTATGTACAGCTGCGACGACCCTTTTTTTCCCCACGCATACGTATATCCGTGTGAACGGATATAATTAAGAGTTGCTGCATTCCAGTCCCATGGTCGGGCCGTGTTCTAAGGAATGCACTTAAATTTTTCGGTCTCATACCTGCATCGAATGGTTGCGGTCCGGGTGACCCTTTTTAGGGCAGGTGATGGTTAATTAATGTAAATGTATAAAAAATCTCTCGCTTGCATACCTACCTCAGATTGGTGCCGTCTCGGCGGGCCTTTTATACATGTATAGACATGTTTATACGTATACTATTTTGCTATATTATTATTAATATGTATAGGTGGATTGAAATAAAAATAATAAGGTTAAAATAATTCTTTATTTTTTAGATAATTGCATAGAGTTATAATATTATTTTGCGTGCATATACATTCTTCATTAGTTTTATTATTATGATAAAAACAATGATTGACATTTTTAATAAGCTTTGGTACATCATTAAAATATTCCAAGTTAATTATGTCAATATCAACATATTGCTTAAGTAGCTCCTTTTTTTGATGTCCTTTAACATACACTCTATTATATGAGTTACAGATATTTTTTAACAAGTTAATAATGTCCTTAAAATAAACATAACCAGTAGAGTATTCTATATTTAAATAATTATTTTCAAGCCATCGAACGGTCCTCTGGTCTTTCTTCGATAATAGATGGAATTCAATGCTAGGTTTAAATAAAAAATGGATGCTCCTTTCTCCGTCACTTATGCTCATCTCTTTTGGATCGAAATGTTGAATCGCATAACCTTGTATGTCTATAATAAGGAATGATTGAAGTTGATCTCGAGTGTCAATTGCACCTCTTTTAGCCATGATGTCTCGCGATTGACTGAATGTTATATAATTTTCTTAACAGTGCCTGTCAGTGCACTATATTCAACGACACAATCTTGTAAAATTAATAATAAACAAGAGGTGTCCTCGCTAAACGTCTCCTGGCACTGCATCTCAAGCTTAACATCGACGGTGGATGATTTTAAGCTCTCATTCTGCTTCGAACAATCTATTACGTAAAGTGCTGAATCGTGGAACTTCTCATAGCTCATGAGGGGGCCGCGAGTGTTTCCATAATAGCTCGATTGAAATTTTGTGTACATTAGATATGCTTGGGCATATAGTTTTTTACTCATATCTATATTCATATCGCTATATGGGTAATATTCTGAATTTAAATGCAATTTAATATTTGTGATTGAAGCGTGATCAAAGCCTGATGCATCTTGCTGAAAATTATCTTTTCTGTTGCGTTGAAACGCTATAATAGCATATCTGGGCTTCTCTAGATTAGTGCTAGTTTTAACAGGCCAAATGTCAGTTTTCGTTGCACGCAAAGCTGGAAGTTCATATAATTCCCATTTACGAAATGTTAAATATATCGGTTTATTGGTTTTAAGGGTGTTTAAGAACTTTAAGCGTGTCTGATCATTTACGCTTACATGTGGCACCCGCCATTCAATCTTTTCAATCTCGATTGAGGCCTTTTTTGTACCATCAGCGGTCTTGTTTTGATAGCAGTTTTCATCCGTTTTACTTCTAATTAGGACTAATTCTTGACTGACGTTAATAATAACCCTCCTGTAATCGGAACAGAAGCCTAAAAGCATGCTCAATGGAAGGCATGCGTTGAACTTGTTATTGGAGAGTGTCGCTTGCCGCTGTGCGAATGGTCCCCACCCAGCAATCGACAACATTCGACTTTCATCTTCATTATATGAAACTAATGCTTTCATCGTAGAACTGATTCCTGGCTTCATTGCGCGATCGATTTCTACACCATTAAGCTCATATCGAATCTGATCAAACAAAAAAGCGTATGCATTGTTTGTTAATTCAGGTAGACCCGTACCATTATCATCAGGTTTAAATTTCCCCTCTATGTATATATAACTCTCGGAAGGTAGTGTGTATATATCTTGATTTTGAATACTTATGCGAACTTCATCATTTAAGTTGAAATTGTGTGTTCTCGGATAATATGTGTGATACTCTTCTTTCGTTATAACTTCGTCAAAATGCACACCTTCAAATATTGATAGCTTTTCCTCCATTTTTTACTCGAAAGCCTAACGATTGTAAAAATATTATATTGGCCGATGTTAACTGCTTGAGTTTAGATGTTGAAGTGATCTTCCGTTGTGGGGGTGAGGAAGTTATATAACGTTTACGAAATGAAAGGCCCATTATGAGACTCTTTTTAATTCTAATCTAACAATGATTTGCTCGCCTCTAAAGTTTACGGCATCACCATCTTGATCGAGCAGTGTTAATGTGATATTATCGATACGCTTAGAATTAATTGGTAGATATATTATATGCTCGGGCGCTATATTAATCGAAAACCCAGCTTCAACTTGTGGAGAAAATTCGTAGAGCGTGTGGGATAAACGACTATCGTTGTAGGCTGATGTTGTGATATTGCACTCAATTCTTATTGTCGACACTTTTATAATATTGACAGGTAAATCCGATTCATGTTTTTGATCGGCTGGTAATAGCTTCCCACTAAAACCTAATATGCTTCCTATAGAGTCTCTAGGTCCAAAATTTATTTCATATTTGCTTTTAATTTCACACTTTATTGTATTGTTGTTTGGTTTGAGGGATATTGCACCTCTAGGCATCGCATTCATCAAGAAATCGGCGATATCACTTATCTCATAAGATCCTGTGGGAATTGTAATAACTTTGTCATTATCATAATAAAATTTGTTACAGCCCTCTACAATGTTGGGAATCGAATTGTAGCTATTAAATCCTATTAGACCCAGAACATATTCATAGTGGGGATTCAATTCAATAGGCGGATAATAATCAACAGAAAGCACTGATTTTGTGCCCTTCAGGGTGAAAGTGTACGACATGACTAATATATTGATATATGAACATACGATTATATATTATTTAGTAGGAATTCTAAGCATAAGTGACCACAATTGAATGTATTGAAATTTTGGTATCGTTTATGATTATACATTATTTTATTAGGTCCCTTTCTAGTAAAATATTCTATCAATTCCGGTGGAGGCTTTAAATTGCCAAACGAATCATAATAGTATATATTAGAACCTCTCTTCTTATAACAGACCCAATGTGTTCCCGATCCTTTAATGCTATCCAAATTAACGACTGCGCTTTCATTTTTGTTGGGTGATTTTGGTAGAGTATCCCTCATAAATACACCTCTAAAATGGTGAATATATTTCGCATATTTCAAAATATCATGATCGGTTAATGCTCTTTGAGGCAGTCGACTTATTAGTTTTTTGATGGTTTTAGATATAAACCTAAGCCTCGCTTATATGGCTTCAGATATAATCCTTTACCTTTTAATGCGATAGCTTCCATAGTTTTATTATGCCTTTCAGCTTCCCGTAATTGACTTCGAGCCGCTTTCGCTTTGAGTACTGCTTGTGTTATACCACTTACACCGCCTGCCAGTGAGCCGAGAGCGCTTAGCCCGGCGAATATTGGTATGAGTGGCAATACGCCTCCAACTTTCGGTATGGGGATTATTCTGGGGGTTTTAATATGTTTTCGACCTCCAGCCTCTTTGATTGCAACCTTAGCTGCTGCCAATGATGATTTAGCACCCTGTTTAATATCACCCCCGAATCGCTTAAGAGTCTTCTTAACATTGGTGCACACTATTTTTTTAAAAGTCTTTTTGTTTAAGCCCATACCAAATTTTCTTTTGGTCTTCATTGCGTTAGTCACCAACCAGGCTGCTGTCTTTTCACCAACACTTGCGTCTGCTGACTTTACACGATTCCAAGCTTTTTCTTGCAATATCAAATCTGCCTCGTGTCGATCTTTTAAATCTTTATGTTGTGAATATGCGATATCGTGTTCCCGACAAGCCGCATCCAATGGATTAATGCCGGGATCACCTCGTGCTAAGCGTTTCTGGAGCTTTGTACCAGGACCACAATACATGTACCCACCTGGCAGGTGAAGCTCTATAGGCAACTTGTTGATTATCGAGTTCACGACACCTCCGCCCTCTTTAAAAGTTAGCATCGAAATGAATTAGCTTTATAAACATCCAACAATTTATATATAATTCATTCACCATGAGACTTGTGAAGCAGAAGGATGCCCTTGAAATAATCAACTTGGATTTGGACGTTGATGAAAAGGGCAAATTTCGGAAACATAGCAGCCTACTACCGAACTCCATTAGAGCGCTACTTTGCGGTGCATCAAACTCTGGGAAAACAAATCTCATGCTATCGTTATTATTCAATGAAAATGGTCTCAAGTTCGAAAACGTATACATTTATTCCAAGTCTTTATATCAAGCTAAATATAAGCTGTTGGAGAATGTTTTAAATAATGTTAAAGATGTGAAATATTTTCCTTGTAAGGAGAATGATGATATAATAGACCCCATGGAGGCTGAGAGAAATTCGATATTCATTTTTGACGATGTGGCGTGCGATAAGCAAAACAATATTAGAAAATATTTTTGTATGGGTAGACATAAGTGTGTTGATAGCTTTTATTTATGTCAAACTTATACTAGTATTCCGAAACAGCTAGTTAGGGATAATGCTAATTTTTTGGTATTATTTAAGCAGGATAATACAAATCTACAACATATTTACAACGATCATGTTGGAGTTGACATGTCATTTGAGCGGTTTAAATCGGTTTGTGGTGAGTGTTGGAAAGATAAATACGGATTCCTGGTGATAGACAAGGATAGTGATTTGCATAATGGTCGTTATAGGAAGGGTTTTGATTGCTATATATGCTGGTGAATTATTCATTTTATTCAGTTAATATATATCTGTCTGCAAATAATCATGCGCAGGCAGGCAGTTAATAGTAGAAAAATGGATTATGAAAAATTGAAGCGTGATATTATTAAGGCAAGTAAAGTTATTAGGAATAAGTATATGCAATTGAAGCTTAATCGTTCTGATGAAGATTATTTAATACGAAAAATGTTTAAGCCCATTACTGAGAACCTAGAAGGTTTGAACACGACAATAAAACAGGAAACACAAACAATTAAGGAGCCCATAATGAATATTACAAACACTTTGAAAAATAGAGGAAAGCTGATAAAAAAACAAGAGATAGAAAAGAGCTCTTCGATTAATCCATTCGATGAGCAGTCTAATCCATTGGTGGAAGGGGATCCGCATTCACATAACACGTTTTATGGAGATCTTAATCCTTTACCGAGAGAGTTTGTGCGAGGTCTTTTTCAAGATACAAGCAATGTATATGATACAACGTATGGTGTTACATTCGAACCCGAAACAAATAGATTGAAATTGGGTGGGCATACATTATATCTAGATGGTAAAGACATAATAATCAATAATAAGCTGTTTACGGGTTCTCGTGGTCTTTATGAATTAATATTTAAAACTAGCCCAAGTAGATATAATGAGGAGGATTTATCACATTACTATGACATTTTACATGAAACTAATGTGCATCGCAAACTGTTCCAACCCAAAAATAACTTGAGGGGGACTAGAGGCCACAAATGGCGTGAAATAATAAAACCTCTTCTTGCTAAATATTCCAGTTCGACTTCAGAAACATGGTCTGGCGGACATATAGGCAGCATGCTTGTTTCCAACACCAATGATAGATATCAATATGTCTATTGGGACGACATAAACGAGCTCGTGGATCGTCTTAAACTTTTGAAGGCCTCTCGGGATTCTGGCAATGAAAGTACCCATAATGAAATGCAGTCGATCATCGAGGAGCTTAAAGAATGCGGCGTAATTGAATAAATATTTAATACTATCATTCTTTTCATCAGTATCGTCATGAGTGTAGACAAATTTGGCCGATATCTTAGCATCGGTAAAGCTAGCGTTAAACGTCAAAAGCCATCTCTGCCATTAACAGAGGAAGGTGATGTTGATATTGGCGGTAAACGTATTTGTCGTGTAGCAGATCCTATACACGATCAGGATTCTGTTAATAAGCGTCACCTATCTAGAATACTTGGCGTAATAGATCTACGGATTGATAATGTGGTGAGTGATATTCAAATAAAAATAGACGCCTCGAATTCCAAAGTGGCCGAGGATATTAGTGATATCATACATCATATGCAGACTGCTGTTGAGAATAGAATCGAAAATGAACTAGACAATTTAAGGAACAATCTCGCAACAAACACCTGGGTTAGTGACAAGATCGATAAAATTAAGAGGGAATTGGATGAGAACTTGAATGCATTTAAAACTAATTTAAATAAAACTGTTAATTTGGATATATTTATGGGTATTGTTAATGTTAGTGTAAATAATGTGCAACAGTCGATTAATGGAAAATTAAACCAGATGCAAGCTAGTGTTGAGAAGAAGATTGATGCTAAATTTGATGTTTTAAGAAAAAACCATGCCACAAATTCTGAAGTTAGTAAGAAGATTGAAAAAATTAAGAAGGAATTGGATGGTGAAATACTTGCACTGAAAAATAATTTAAATAAGGGCGTTAACTTGGATACAATCAAAGGGATTGTCGAAGTTAGTGCAAATACTCTACAAGCTGAAACTAATCAAAAGCTGTATCGAATGGAAAGAAATGTTGAGAGTAGAATTGAGGTTAAACTCAATGATAAACTGGAAGCTATAAGAAAAAAACTTGAAAAGAAATCAGAGAATTCCCCACCCCCACAACCACCACCACCACCCCGACCGCTCGCAAGACCATAGAGACGAAACATAATTTTAATTCATTTACCATCGCATTGTTCTACCTACATGATGTATTAACACGCTGAACAATAATTGTTAATTATGAATAGTATTAAGCGCCATTTAGTTGATGAGCTGCATAGGCCGGCTCGTAGATTCTTTCCCAGACGTCGCGTCATTATTAGAGGGTTTGACGATGTTTGGCAGATTGACTTGGCTGAATTTATACCTCATGCACGAGAGAATGGCGGGTATAGATATATACTTGTGGTTATAGACTGTTTCTCGAAATTTTTATGGACTCAACCCCTTAAATCGAAAACCGGTCTGGATGTATGTAATGCTATGGAAGGCATTCTACAAGACACTCGACAGCCGAAAAATATACAGTCCGACAATGGTAAAGAGTTTTATAATACTCGATTTCAAAATCTCATGAAGAAATATGGTATAAACCATTATTCAACATATAGTACAATGAAGGCGTCTATTGCCGAACGTGTTATTCGTACGCTAAAGGGTAGATTATATAAGGAATTTACAATGAGAGGTAGCTATAAGTGGATAGATATTTTATCCTCCGTGACTGATATGTATAATAAAACAAAGCATCGAACAATTAAAATGCGACCTTGCGATGTGACTAAAAAGAATGAGAAGCTCCTGCTTTCTACTATCTACAATGATGTGCAAACAGCTGTGAAGCGGAAATATAAAGTTGGTGACATCGTGCGGATAAGTAAATTCAAAAGTGTTTTCTCGAAAGGCTATCTCAGGAACTGGGGTAGTGAATTGTTCAAGATTATTAAAGCTAATGCTACAAATCCGCCAACATATATGCTGGAGGATATGAATGGAGATCCGATTTTGGGTTGTTTCTACGAACATGAATTGCAGAAAACTAAACATAAAGATGTATATCTGATTGAAAAAGTATTACGTGTAAAGGACGGAAAAGCTTATGTAAAATGGTTAGGGTTCGATAATTCACATAATAGCTGGATTGACGAGGATAATGTTTTGTAATTTTATTAAAATTGTATATTATGATTATATAGAAATAAAAAGTATTAATTCTATACATGCACGCATTTTTATTTAAGGTGAATTACATATCTGTATTCTAACATCCTGTATAAAGCGATATAAGAAGTTTTTAATCGTGAGAAGGTATAAACGTTCAGCTGCAAAACATTATTCTTATATACTAACATTAAAAAAATATGACTTCTATGTCTACGCATTTCTTTAAGTGAGATGCACTTTATATATATCTAAAAGGGGTATTTTAAGGAAAAAATGTTGGATGCTATATTCTCTTTATTTAATAATGTATATTATATATATTTATTTATAAAATTATATAAAGTGTACAACAAAAGACCTAATCATATATTTTTCCATATTCTCCATTTTATAGCTTTATTTTACTAATATTTGTCACCAACGCATACATTTCTAAATCAGATTTGATTTTTTCAATTTCGGATATAAACCTCATAATTCTAATGTTCAACAAGTCTTTCTTCTGTCTAAGAGCCCTCCGCCTGCTTTCAACGGACATTGTCGACTGATGTATTTCCAGCAAGTCTAGACATGTTTAGGCGGGTCTGTACATGTTAGCTACTTGCGAAATGCTTCTGACTGGCAAATATTACATATCCACCACCAGTCGCGGCCAGCTCGTCATTATAGTCCAATTCAGGATGATTATATTGAGGATACCAACTCATTAACATCTTCGGTATGTTCTTATTTAAAGTCAGTACAGTCGATGTTTCTATGTCGAATACGCAAATTTCTGCATGAAGATCTAAATCAGGTTCACATATATATTCATACTCACTATAAATGTACCACTTCTTAAGTTGGGTCATATTTGGGTTACAATATTCCAAAACGTTCATTAATTCATCGATATCAAAATATTGCATGTTTTGATATGCGAATGCCGCTATGAATAAACACTCGCTTTGCGTTAATTCCGAAGATAGTAACCAATCTCGCACTATGATAGGTATTTCAATACCATTAGCAGACAAAAAGTTGTCATATTTCTCATATTGCGCCGCCATTATACTATATAGAAGGTGCTACACCGCTTTGCAATTGATACTGATGATATTACATTCGAAATTCTTATATATTTAATATTTAGTTGGGGTAGTATCCATCAGGGAGCGCTTTTTATATTTTCTGCGCATGCGGCTATCACAGAAGCAGACAGCCGTTGCGGTTTCCGCTGGAAACATGTTTAGACCTGTTTGAAGTACATTGAGAAGCGCGATAGCAAGCCTGGTAATTTATTCAGGAATTCTCTAGAAGCAAAGACCATCTTGATGGTCCGCCTTTTTTGTCTGACGTCACCTTAGTTTGGATAGCGACCGTGAGAGGATGCTGCATTATGGTAATCATGAGAGATGCCATTTCTTGGTTAGTGGCTGTGAGAGGGCGCCACATTGGGTTGGTAATGATGAAATCTGCCATTTCTTAGTTTGGTTAGTGGCCGTCAGAGGGCGCCACATTGGGTTGGTAATGATGAAATCTGCAATTTTTAGTTGGGTTGGCGACCGCTAGGGGGTACCACATCAGTTGGGTTGGTAATGATGAAATCTGCAATTTTTAGTTGGGTTGGCGGCCGCTAGGGGGCGCCATATCAGTTGGGTTGGTAGAGGGTTCTACCTATCTTGCGGGGAGGGGGGGGGTAGTAGGAGTGGGGGGTGGTGGGTCCAGAATCGGCATAAGTACCCTACTCTAGGCCATTTTGATAGGATTACATAGGTAATGCCGATTGTCCTCTGCTTATTGCTTTCATTTACATTTATACATGACTGATTTTACATTCTATATTGTTATAATATCAACAGTTCAACTCTTAATTTTTCATTACATAGTTGCGTCGTTGTTGGTTGTATAATTGCATTGACTGATCAGTTTGTGGTAGATCCCAAGCCTTTTAATGTGACTATATAAGTAATTCCGACTGTCCTATGCTTATTGATTACATTTTCATTTATACATTTTGATTTACATTTTATATTTGTCATTGTTTTCTAATTGACAACCAGTTGTCATATTGTTATTACTTTTATTTCATTCTATGCCACTACTACCAAGAAGATTTTCAATTTCAATACATTTGTATATTTGGCAAAGAATTGTAATATATTTTATATATATACATATATACATTATTCAATTACAGCCTATGTTATAGGCTCCTACGTAAAGAAATTTAGGTAATCGTCACGTGAGTTCCACAGGGTTCTAAGTACACTTTTGCTCAAAAATGAGATTTCAACACGGTAGGTAGAAATGATTTTTCATAGTAGATAAATGTAATTACATAGTTGAATGTAGTTTTAAAACCTAGTCTATTATTCTTCATAACAATATTCGGTAATGTCAAAAATAAAGGAACTTTACCCTTGAGCAAAATTCATATTTTTTGACACACCTCGTATAGGACTGCAAAAAATGATATTTGACTAGTTCATATTGGATTCTAGACCATGCAGAACTTTATACGAAGAATAACTTTTTTTCTTAAAATTAATAATGAACGTTTTCATATAATACCAACTTAAGTGGACACACTGTATATAAAAATTTATTATTACTTTTTCCATATGGTCATGGAGAAAGTATAGTCTTCTACTCGCGCATAATAGCTATTATTCACGAGGCTTTTGCGACACGAGTCGCAGCCTTATGCTCTTGAATACTAACTATTATTATACGCTAATTGAAGAATATACTACTGTATACATTATGTGATTATATGTACTAAAAATTCACGCTTGTACACATTTTTCTTTGAGAATATTGAAGTCAAAGTAACTGCCGTTGCCAATTTTAAAATAATATTTCAGTATGTCTTTCAAAGAACTTTTCGATTTCCACACGGGATTTTATTTTGAACGCTATAGACCGATGCAAAGCAGAAGAGAAAATTACGAAAAAATCTATCCTGCTTCCTAGCGACGACATCACCGCTAGTATTACTTTGTAGGTTTTTTTTTAGAATTGTAGTACGTATAAATGTAGCCAGCTTCCGATGCTCCAAAATACCACCAACCACAATTTCTAATTGGAAAAAGACATCGGTGAATGAGCTAATTCCTATGTTTGTGCGAAAGTGTTTGAAGGATCCGATGCCTGTGCCGTGCATTTAATCGGATTCCAAGAAATGAAACCCTGAAGGGATTTGCGGGATCTAATCGTCGTTCGAAAACTTCTTACCGGCAAAACGGGATTAAATTTTCAGTACGGAATTCAATAACAATTACGAACTTTTTGAGAAAAAAAAAACGAATGACGATAGGCTCGTTTTGATAACCGCAGAACCAATCGAAACATACCTTCTTATCTTTCGCTTTAAATGAGTTTTATTTTATCCAATTTGCATGTTATTTATTCGACCTACAGTTATAATAATGATAAAATTGTCTATTTTGATGATTTTTTGTTATTGAAATTATCATGTGATTAAGAGGGGCGTTTACTAACAAATTGAAACTTATGTAACTTATATTACTCGCGGAACGGGTAGACGCAAGGGGGTGTGAGCAGGTGGTGGTGAACGATATTCGATTCTGTCACAGCGCTTCGGTTTTATGCACAGATTCTGTTATAGATAAAGGAATACTATAGATGGAAAACATAATGTATAAAGAATGAGTACTTACGGAACTGTTGATGTTGTTGATGTTTTATACTAAGCCAATTTTTGCTTGCCCATAACTGTTATATTACTATACATTCGAATACTATAGGTATATATGACATTTAAATACGAGTGACAGTTTGTAATTAAACTGTCACTCGCATTTAAGTCTGCAATAGCCGACCGATTCCAATAGATTTTCGTCTGCGCTAGGACCGGTAGAGATACCGTAAAGTGGGGATAGACGACGCGTTTAGCTTGGAAAAACCTCGTGTAAAATGTGTGTGACAATGTTTACTGTTTAATGTTTTTTATCTTTAAAAATAATTACATAAATTTGATTTTTTCTTTATATCGTACATCAAATGTGCAGCTGGCGCGTAGAGGTCGTTTTTTTTTCTTTTGTGTGCCAGCCTTATTTAATAGACATTAATCAAATTCGTGCATTTTTGTGGTTATTTCTAAAACACATAACTTTCTTAAGAAAATAAATTAGTACAAAAACTGACCTTAACATTATAAATGTATGCCTTTTGCATCACTATCCCAAATTTGAGATTCTAAAATTAGAAAATAAGTTTAAAAAACGCGAAACGGCAATGCCTTAATTTTCGATAGGTAAACGCTTCTCTTAAGGCTGCGTTGCAATATTAACAAATAAATATCTATTAGAATCTAAGATTTTAATAATTGAATGGTGTTGTATTACATAGTATTCTAACCATTAAGCACTCTGACTCAATTTAGATAATTAGTGACTGGATAAAATCACTAACAATTTTATAGGGTAGGAATAAGGCAAAGCCGTGGCAGCAGGCAAAGGATTAAGTATGGAAGGGGTCAGAATATAAAGTATTTGGATTTCTGGTCATAAGAGTAGCGGTGCTGTAACCCTAACATTCGTTTGAGCTCTGGCAACTAAAAACGTATCAGTCGAACGCGTTGCATACGTTGGCACCAAAATATCCACTGCCGACAGACGGCTGAGCGAGTCAATTTCATTATTGATTAATTTTCTTAAATACTCCGCACTGGCTATCTACATAGTAATGGGCTTAAAGGATTACCCATAGCAAGACCTATGATTTGTTTATAATATTGGTGATTGAATTGGATGTAATTTTATTCCACATAGATCTTAAGTAAATCCGGGATTTCACTAATT
Source organism: Amphimallon solstitiale (assembly GCA_963170755.1). Lineage (NCBI taxonomy): Eukaryota > Metazoa > Arthropoda > Insecta > Coleoptera > Scarabaeidae > Amphimallon > Amphimallon solstitiale. Next base: position 78,145,753 of record OY720682.1, on the reverse strand, counting down.
ATAACAAGGTTCTGATTTAAAAATTCCTAGTAAAGCAACATTTTTATCATTTGATGCTACAAACTTATTTACCAATATCCCCACAAAAGATGCATTAGATATTATCGAATTACAACTACATCAACATCACACAAATCCTGTTATAATTATGATTTACTTAAGATCTGGATGGAACAAAATTATTTCCGATTCAATTACGAATATTATAAACAAACCGCGGGTCTTGCTATGGGTAATCATTTAAGCCCATTACCAGCACAAATTTTCATGGATCATTTCGAAGACACTATTAACTCTCACCCCCTATAAAAAATTGCATTTACTGGTTTAGGTATGTAGAAGATATATTGATATGTTTTAAGGATACCGATATACAATTAAATATTTTTTTGGTTAGAGTTACATGATCAAACCAACCTATGTCACTCCCCACTTTTTTACTTAAATTTGTAATATGTATGTCCATTATATATTTTCTCGCACTAATGTAAATTCTTCATTATTCATCCACCTGATGAAGTCGCTGTGCGACGAAACAACGTTGTAGTGGTCTACTATAATTAACATTTTGAAACGTTAAAATCAGTGATTTATTTTTAAGGAAAAAATCCTAAATTCTTTAAAGATCTCTCGACAACTTTGCCTTGATATAACTCCTGCAATTATTCGTATAATTCGCTTTTGGGGCCTAAATACGTCCCCAGAAGAGACAGAGTTATCCCAAAAAGGTCATTCCATATCTAATCCTTGATTGTACGATGGCATGGTATGACCCGACCAACCAATCCCGAGACAAGATACTTCTCCAAGTGCTCTATCATCAACCTGCAATCAATAAGGGCGCACTCCTCTGGTAATTATGCATAAACATAAATTTAGTTTTATCAGGTTTAAAGAAGAGTTCTGTTAACCAAACCACGCATGAAGATCACCAAGAACTTCATTGCATTTACTCTCCAATACATCCCGGTTCTTATCTGATACTAGTGCACACAAAGTAAAATTTACACCATGAGGCTTGGGTAATTCATTTAAGTCATTTGTATATAAAAGGAACAATACAGGGCCGAGTATCGATCCTTGCGGAACACCGATATTAATTTGCCTATGCGAAGAGTTTATATTTTTTATGTAATTACCCTAATTAAATATTAAGGAAACGTTTTGGTTCCGATTTTTTTAAAATGGAGAGCCACAATGCAAAGCGATACATCTCACTCCACAGGTCGTCAATTTATCTAATAACATGTCATGGTCGACGCAGTCAACTGCCTTCGACAAATAACAAAAAGTTGCCACAGCACATGTGCCCGAATGAACGCAAGCTAACACATGCTCATAAAATTCATGCATTGCTGTGGATGTTGATTTACCTTTAATAAAACCATGCTGGTTGGTATGCAAAACACTTCGAGAATTAACGAAATCCAATAATTGGGATAAATATGCGTATTTAAAATTTTTTGAAAAAACAGACGTCACTGTTACAGGTCTGTATATATTAATATTCTCGGTACTACCTTTCTTGTATAGGGGAATCACTTTACTTCTTTTTAGTTTCTCTGGAAAAGACCCTTTTTCGAAAGAGAGGATCACCAAATACTGCGAAGGCTTGGCCATAGCTGGAGCGATTCTTCCTATTGGTGCCGAAGGAACCTCATCCGGCACTGATGATCATTTGCTTTTAATGTTATCAGTCAGAATACTCAGAACCTCACCCACCGCCAGTGACCTCAAAAACAATAAACCAGCCGGTCATCAACCGCACAGGCATTATAAACTTTATTTGTGCCACTGGTAACTGATTCTACAACATTTAATGAACGGTCAACAAAGTAATTGTTGAAAAAATGCGCAACAGTTTTAGGATCATTAATCATTTCCTCATCACACTTCAAGGCAACACCTGACCTGCAGGATTCATTACTTTAGATGGGTTTTCAGAACTTGCAATCTTATTTTGATAAAATTCTTTCTTGGCATTAGCTACAAGTATCTTATACTCCCTTCTGGTTTGTCTATAAATGTTACCTAACTCCGGGTACGTACTTTGAAGCTTATGCAAATACCTGACTCTGGAACTTGAATCTCTAACAACATCTCCAGTCCAAGAAATCTCCAACCCATTGCTTGGACTGTTTCTGTTTATCATTAACTAAGGTGATCTTTGAGAATTCTAAATCGAAATAGTTCATAATAAGAACATGTTAAGTTTAAAAGGCAGCGGCTAACTTTCAATTCATTTATCCCTGTATATTACATGTTAAATATTTTTAAATCTGTATTTATTTAAATTATACTTCCAATCCTAAATAAATTGCGTTTTAAAATCTTCAACTATAAAATCTGCGTCGCATATATTATTCCGTTTTAAAATATTCGATTTAACATATTTAGTTTATGAAGGACTCTTTGTTGAAATTTATGATTGGCGACGTATGCATTTTTTGTCCAAGTTATCTAAATGTTCTCATAGTTTGTTTATGGAATTTTCTGGTGGCGTGATCCAAAAGCGTCTTTCCGACGCCTAGATTTTTCTACAATGTCATGTCTTGCCCCTCTACACCTGCCGAGTCTTTATAAGGGCGAAGCTCATCTAAAATGATTCACTATTGCAGCACCCACTATTACAACATTCATTGTTGCATCAGTATTACATTCATTTTAGTTCAGTACAATCAAACAGTGAGTGGTACTGTAGTAGTTGAATAAATCTTAACTCCGGTCCCGGAGTCGGCCTGAGTCGCTAGCCCTGCGATGATGTCCATGGGAACGAGATGTTATTGTCCAGTATGGATACACCGATCAGGGTGATTTAATTCTCGATTTCCCAATAATAATTGTTGGAGTATCAATCGTACTTCAATTCACGGCGATGGCCGGATCTAGGGGACATCTGATCGATATAGGGCCCGCTAAACACCATCGCTAGCGGTAGCATGGATAGGCGTCCGGGAACAATCTTTGTTGACTTACGGAAACACTACATTTCCAGGTATTTGAGTTTTATTCTTGTACTACGTGTGACAAGATATTTGTACAACTACCATGCTGTTAGAAATTTTAAAAGTTGTATGTTTGTTTAATAAAGTTAAGAATTATTGTGCACAAGACACGATCATCAAGAGCTTTGTATTTGTCTAAATTTGTTATGTTCATTAAATCTTTGTGTTTTTGTCTAAATTTGTATATGTTCTTTGAAATTTGTGTGTGTGTTGTAATACTCACTATTACTTTCTTTTTGTTTTATTGTTTCTCTGGTCAAATTATTTTGAATATGTTAAATATTTGTAGTCTTTAAATATTTGTAATATCAGGTTTATAGAAATTTCAAGATAAATGGTGCACCATATTTGGTTAATTAGTTTTGCTGAATTTGACCAATTAATTTTATTAGATTGTCTGTCAAACCTGTTCTTATTGTTTCACTTTTCTATATGTACCGTCTCTCTAAAATTTAGTTTTCTTTGTTTTTGGTATTAATAACTATTAGATTTAAATGAGATTAGTGGATGTTATGTAAATTTTCAACAACAATAAAAATTAGCCTTATTTGTTTATTAAATAATCATTCATGTTGGTAAAGTCAAATTTTCGATTTTATAATTATTTTCATTCATGTACTAAATTTACTCTAACCATTTTTCTCTTGTTTTGATTATATAAATTGTTATTGTTTTTATTAATTTGTTTTCTTGAGGTAGGCCTCGTATTAGTTAGTGCAAGTTCTGATTGTGCAATACTTTAACAACAGTGACCCCGCCTTATTATTTTAAAATGGGTGGCGCAACGGGCATTAATTAACATCTTTTTGAGTAATCTCACGCTCTTAATAATAATCTGAGCTAGATATACAGGGTGGGTCACAGATATAATAACATCAATGGTTCTACTTCGAGGTCAACATCTGGGAATATTATTAATCATAAGCGATTAATAATTATTTATTAAGGAAAGTGAATCTACTGCTTCATACAAATATCTTGCACCCTGAATTTAACATATTTCTATTAGGGGTTTTCCCCAAAGTAATAAAGAATAATAATAATAATTGACCCTGTTGAAACATTGAACAGTATCATCGACACTAGTCTCTCCATACACGTCAGTCCAGTCCTCCATCAACAAACCACAATAAAACCTATGCACGGGGTGAAAAAAAAACCTCCCCGAATAATAATATCGATTTTGAGTAATATTACTAAAGTTCGATTGAATTAAGATTTTCACCGTCAATTGGAAAATTTATTATTTTCTAATAATTCTTTCGCACTGAAAACAGTTTTTCATTACTGGGATAGATAAATTTGAAGAACTTTTCTATAAAAATTACTCCGACTTCAATTTATTATTCATTTTTTTCGAAAAAAAAAATTCAAAAAATTACTACTTTAATTAAATAATTTGAATGACTCCTACTAATAATATCTTAAGGATAGAAAAGATAACAAGTTAAGTTAAAACTTGAATTAAGTTAGTTGTTTAAAACTATCTGACCGCTGTCTATAGAATTACCAAGTGCAATATCTTATACAGTATATGGTAATATGTCTTTATGCTTAAATGTGTATGTAAAGAGATGAGCATATTCCAAATAGCAACTCGTCCGCCAGGGCATGCGGTTCTCTTTACATCAAAGTAACGACATTTAACTTTGCAAAAGCTGTAATATGCCAGGAGGCTCGTCGAATTTTCTGGAACTATTGTCCTGGCCAATTTAACCGACCGTTCTACGCAATGACACATTATATCTGAACGAAATTGAGGAAACTCACGTATTAGTATTATAGTGACGGTAATAAACCATAATATACATATTTCTGTGAATTTATACTTATATTAGGTTTAAGGTAAGAATATGAAAATGATCAATAGCATCAGTCAAATCATTGTTAAACCCTTCCAGTTTCATTGATTGGAGTTTTATGTCCTGGATAACAAATCAGGTGTTTCTTTTAAGTTTTAATTTGTATAATTTTCTACAAAATGGACGACGCCTCGTTGTCGTTAGCCTTAAATATTCTTTACCTCGTGATAATCTGTGACATATGTCTCTTATCTTTTAGTAACAATTTTAGTAGTGATTTTTACAAAATGTCTCTCTCTGTGTGTCTCTCTCTCTCTCTCTCTCTCTGTGTGTGTGTGTGACCACGATAGCGGTCAAACCGCTATAGGTATCAATTCCAAATTTTATATTTACGAATATAATCTCCCTCTTGAGATCTGATTAGATTTTCAGTAAAATCAGCAGACCAGAAGTAGTAGTTTACTTCAGTGAAAAAATTGAATTTTGCCAATTATTCGTCAATTACTAAGTTTAAACGAATTTGTAAAGAATTCATATATACTGAAAATTAAATTTGAGAAGAATTTTTTCGAAATTCCTAGCAGGTCTTTTACTCTTATAGAAAATCAGATTTTGGCGAATATTTCGCAAATCATGCTTTTTAGACAGGTACGTTGCGAGTATAAAAGTATTTAGAACTTAATTTTCAATACATTTTGTATCAAAAAAATTTCAAAATTCGGACACTTTTACTCTTATCGAGTAGCGATTTTTGCAAATATTTCGTAAATTATGAATTGATACTTTTACTCTTAGTGAGGAGTACTTTCTTTCGAATATCTCGCAAAGTATGCATTCTATAGAGATTTATTAACAGAATAGAAGTACTTAGATTAGTATTTTTAATAATTTTTGTATAAAACAATTTTTAAAATTGTATGATTTGAAACGCTCATATGTGTAAAAAAGTCGTGTGGTGGCCACACCTCATTTTTTTTCCTATTGTTTTCAAACAAACGTTTATCGGTTACGTACATTGTGGAACCTTAACAAGGCAAGTAAATCGTGTAACAAGGCCGGTGTATATTTAATAATTTAGTACACAGTATTTACGAACACTTTAATTAATTACCTCAAAGATTTGTGTCAATTGTAGTGCAGTTTCAGTTCCTTTCTCTTCTTTTCCTTTGTTTCGAAATATCAAGCGGAATTTTTGGAAGTTCTAGCTGTGTTCTGCTTTGAGTGTTGCTACAGATAAGTTAAGAATAAAAATTTTTAGTTCATAATACTTTGCCTTTTAATTCAATTGTAAATACTTATTCCTGACAAGTTTTACTGGAATTACTTACTTGTGTTTTTTTTAATTAATTAAGCAATCGAGTGGATATCATTCAAGGTCATTCAGTGTACAGTAGGTACTTTGCTATATTTATTGTTTGAGTATGCTTATAACATATCTTTGCGATTAGAGGATTTCACAATTCTTTTTTTTAAATTATTGCATAATTTTGTACTTTTCAAATTTCACCACTTTAAATTATAATATTTCTCATTTAATATTTATTTAATTAATTAATCAATCATTTTTCTCTATTATTACCTCGTGATAAATTTTATTGTTATTAAATTTTTCTATTATTATTGAACGTTTTCGTCAATGTATTAGGGACAGCAACCAATTTCACCACATCGAAAACAATGCCAATTTAAGCATCAATTGATATAGAAAACAAACCTAATTACTGGATACTTTTGGTAAAGTCACACCAGAAACATGTTTCACACTTTTTAGTCCTCATCAGTTAATGACATTATATATTAAAATATATACAAAGGTTTTCAAATTAGGGTATAAATCCTTTTCTAAAGGCTTACCCTTAGTAACCCCGATATTCCAAAAATTTTACCCATATTCATTATAGTGTTCAATTATAGTAGTTGGTAATGTATTCCATATTTTCAGTCAAGCATATTAGTAAAAACGTAAAATTAATCACTGCCATATACCAAAAAAAAAAAAAAACGTTAAAAGTTTAAATCTAAAATTTAATTTTTAGTTAGTGACTTTATTGACGGTCATAGATAACTAATAACGAAAATAGAAAGGATTTAGAAAAATAGTAAGTATTTGTAGCTTCTATTAGATCTGATATTTTAGAATAGCTTACCTTCTTACGTAGTATAAGCAAGTATTGTGATGATTTTCGACTTCGAGATTTTTGCAGATGTCTACGTTTTGATGTCTTCTGATACTGAAACAATGGTTTTTAAAATCTCTCTCTCCCTCTCTCTCTCTCTCTCTCTCTCTCTCTCTCTCTCTCTCTCTCTCTCTCTCTGTGTGTGTGTGTGTGTCTGTCTGTCTGTGTGTGTGTGTGTTTGTGTCAGTGTGTGTCATCACAATAGCGGTCAAACGGCTATAGCTATCAATTCCAAATTTTGTATTTACAACCGGGAATAGTAGTTTGTTTAAACTTGGCAGTTGACGAAATATTGGCAAAATTCGATATTTTCACTATCGAATTTTGCCAATATTTCGTCAACTGCCAAGTTTAAACAAATTCGTAAATGATTTTAATGTACTCAAAATTTAATATGAGAAAAATTCTATGAAAAGAGTTTTTCGAAATTCCTACCGGAGGTAGGTCATTTACTCTTATTGAAAATCAAATTTTTGCATGTTTTCATGCTTCTAGGTAGGTACACTACGAGTATAAAAGTTTTATAATATAATTTTCAGTACCTTTTGTTTAACAAAAACTTCAAAATACGAACCGAAAGTAACACTTTTACTCTTATCAAATAGCGATTTTTTTGTAAATATGTCCTAAATTACGCATTCTATATCTATTTATCAAGAGTACAAAAGCATTTAGAGCTTGATTTGTAATATTTTTTTTATATTTGAAATTTTACTCTTAGCGATTAGCATTTTTTTCGAATACCTTGCAAAGTAGGATTTATGAAGAGAAGTACTTCAAATAGGATTTTGAATAATTTTTGGATAAAAAAATTCTTAAAATTTTATAATTCGATGCGCTTATACGTATAAGAAAGTCGTGTGGTGGCCGCACCTCACTTTTTACGTTTTGATTCAATGTGTAAGTGGTTAAAAAACGTAAAAGTCGTAGCAATACAAGAGTGTTTTTTTTTTAGTTTCAAAAATAAAAATATTCGTAATCAGAATAATGCAGAACTATATTAAATTGGGAGAATTTAGCTTTCATGCTGTTTTATTATGAACACCATAGTACTAAATGAAGTTGCATCGTTTTATGTTATTTAAAACTTGTCATCCTCTGGTAAATATAAAACGTTCGCTCTGGGATTTTTATCGGCAACGAATAAAAAGGAATGAATTTGGAACGACTTCATGAATAAAAGAAATAAATAAATATAAACTACATATGTTCGTACGGTAAGCTTTCCAATAGAGACAGACAGAATTTATAGTTGCAAATGTAAATGAAAGATTTATAGTTTTTGTTTAAATATTTAATTTGAAGCAAGCTACTGATGAATGTATGTATTCGTCATGAATTTACAGTTCCATTAGCTTTCGTTCTCGTTAAAAAGCAACGCAAAAAGTAAAATATATTTCAAAAATGTTCGCTTACTAATATTTTATTTACCTTTATGAGAGACATTATCCAGAATGTGAATCTAACTATAAACTAGTGGCTGTAAAGTGTACTATTTTCAAGATTCTGGAATATTATATGCCGGACTAATTAAATGTGGTATCATTCCTGGTATAGTTCCAGGTAACGCAAATTCACGTCAACTACCCCGAATAGCTTTTATATAGCCGTAATGGAGCAAATTAAGAACCGCCGAGCACTGATTGCCATTTTTTGTGAGCTATAGAAAATTCTGATATGCAGAGTATGGTTAACATTTACTTTAGATCAAAAAGTGAAGGTTTGTTACTAATTGGATTAGATCTACTTCGAAAACCAAAAGGCAGTGTGTGAATATGGAGCTCCCTTTTATGAACAGAGAATCGAACTCAGAAAAATGATTAATTGAACATTCTTTTTGGTAACATATCATAATAGGTTTCTAAACACAACGTAATTTTTGCGAAATTTTTGGCAAAAAAAGTGATCATTCAACATTAGGTCTTTATCGCTTAATTATAGTTTTTATAAAACTTGTAAAAATTATTATGTTAACCTGTGATGCGAATAAAAGTTGTTACATATTTCACGTAGAAACTTGGTTTCCTTTTTGCAGTTTTGGTTTGCGCATCTTACAGGGTTCTTAAGAAATAAAAGATGTTGCCTCTTACTCACAAATGCATTGTTGTTGTTTGGTAGTGTTAGGGCAGATCGGCAAAAGAAGCACTTCCTTTGGGTTTTTTCTGATATTACAATAGAAGAGAGGCATGATGTCTTTTCGATTATCTCCAAATGCTTGGCGACCACTTCTGCACAAATTCCATGAATTGGCAACTGCCAAATCAAAAATGTTTTAATAGTCCGTTTGTTGGTCCTTGGATTAATACAATAGTAAGCTATCATACGATCGACTAGGTCAATATCACTCATGAATTCGTTGTATTTTGCCACCATGTTGGGCCTCCTCACTTGTATGATATTTTTCAGTTTTAGACCAGCTCTTGCACTCATATACAGACTTTTGATGTAGAGTGGTAGAGGTCAGTAACACATATTTTCATGTTTTAAGTCATACCACTGACACACATTCATTTTTTGTTTGATCTTATGGTTTGTTCAGTAGTGGATCCTCGTCTCAACCTTCTAAGATATTTTTCTTTGGTCAGGTGAACAGATGCGGTATTTTTAATTTCATTATGTTTCCGGTACCATAAAGTTTCCTTTTCAACAAAAATTCAAGTGAAATAATTGTGGGTAAATATCTATCCATATGAGCCCTCTTTTAAGGTCTCGATTACTGCGGAAGGTGCCACATCCATTTCTTTAGGTGTGTCATCCAGAAAAGTATTCTCTCGCTGATAGAAAATGAAGTTCAATCCAGATAGTGCCGCACATACAAAGTCAGTCCTTCCGGATTTGGATTGCCACAGACAAATTTCTTACCTCCCCAAGCACCTGTAAACGGAAGCTCATAAATGGCGACAGTGTTCTTTCCTGGCAAAGACAAACAGGTTTTTCTCACTTTGTCCAAAATGGGCCTTACTCGCCATATTTTTCTTTCTGGCGAACATTATCTGAGACCTCTCCATCGATTACAACTTTTAAATTACTTCTGATGGCAACAAATCTGTCACGATATTTTAATTTCGACATTCAAATGACAATGGCAAAAAATATTTTCGTTTCTTCCATAGTGAAATTCAAAGCTTTGTCGTGTAGCAGCATGTATTTCATTTTCTGTTTCTGTAAACTCTTCGTTTCAACCACCAATATCACCTTCGGAATCTTCGGCCAGAATTTCCAGATCAGAAGAATTTGCTTCTAGTAACTGTAATAATATATCATCCTATTCCCCACGTTTGAAATATTTTTTTGACAGAGTAATTTGAAGCACTATGAAAATCTCTTTTTTTTTAATTTGTATCGGTGACATTGGGAAATGTTTTTCGAAGATATTTAAGTCCATTTTCTGCCTTTTTATTTGTCCTTTCATAATTCATGAAAAAGAAATGACATGAGTACGTAATAACTAATAGGATATTTCACCCTTTCCTTGGCTAGACCGTACTGACGAAGACCAACGAGTCTCGAGTCGAGTAGAAATATTTTTTCAAGACACCTTTAAATTATGAATTATGTTTTTTTGCCAAGTCTTGTACTGCGTTAACTGACTTATGTTGAACAATGTAAGAGAAACATTTTGTCATGCAGTCGCATTATAAATGAAATTAAAGTGACAAATATGTATTGTTTGTAATAATTTGAATTTAGGTTATTAAATTATTATTTTATGGAGATATGTTGTTTTCATTCTTCGGTTTGCTATTCTTATTTCGTTTATGTCCTCTGTTACTTGTTGCTTCCATCTTATTCTAGATCATTTACTCTTTACCATCGAGGAATCTTGTATACTCTTGCTCTTTGATCTGCTCTTTTAATGGTTCCATGCCGTCTTATTCTTTAGGATTTTATAAATCTTATATCTTTCCTTTCCACCAGTTGGGTGATTGCGTGTTTTAATAGTTTTCGGAGTTCATCTCACTCTTATTTTGTTACGTGCGTCTTTTACTTTCTTGCAAACATTCTTAGCTCTATCCGTTTCTTTTTGCACATATCATAGTCTCTGTCGCGTACGTTGTCCTGCAGATTTTTATTTTGGATCTGATGTTTCTGATTTTCAGCAGCCTCCTATACCATTAATACCCTTTATTCCAGTCTTTTATTCAGTGTGTCATTTTGGCGGATATGTTATTGTTCATAGAATAAATAATAAACATAAAGAAAGTTTTAAATAATTTTTATTGTTTCACTCAAAATAATATTGTTTCGCCAAACTTTGGCTTCATCAGGTGATAACGGAACAATGTTTACAAAATCATTACAGCGTTATATATACTTATTTTACATAAATGTCAGTGTTCAAAGTTGTTTTAACAAATTTATCTTGTACATGTAAAATTTGAAATTCTTTATTAAATTTATGGTTTAGTTCTATTAGAAATTTTCTATAGAACTAAACCATAAATTTAATAAAGAATTTCAAATTTTACATGTATAAGATAAAGGAAAAAACTTAATTTATTTGAAGCTTTTGAAATTAATAGATATAAGAATATAGGTCAGGCACTAAACGAACAAACAGATTTAAATCGCTCCCCTCTACTGTCTTTCTAAATTTGTTAAAAACCCCCTCTTTGAACCCCGACATTTATATAAAATAAGTATCTATAACGCTGTCATGATTTTGTAAACATTTTTCCGTCATCACCTGATGAAGCCAAAGTTTGGCGAAACAATATTGTTGTGAGTGAAACAATAAAAACTATTTGGAACTATTTTTACGTTTATTATTTATTCTAACATTTATTCAACAAGTAACATACCGTTCAATTAGTTATTATTGTTTATATCAATTATGTTTCCTAGATAGTTGCAGGTGTCTTCTCTCGAAGTCATAGCTTTCCATTTCTGTGCTATTCTTTCTTAGGTAATTTGTTATTATATTGCTCACCATGTTTTTTGTTTTCTTTTTCTTAATATGTAAGCCCGTAGACCTGTCGCCACTTTAACGATCTTTCTCTTTCAAGCGGCTTTCGTCTGTAGTTATTATAAAAAAATCATAGAATTTTAAAAATTTTATTTAAACAAAAATTATTCAAAATCCTATTATAAGTACTTCTAGTCTCTTAATAAATCTCTATGGAATACATATATACTTTGCGAAATATTCGAAGGAAAGTGCTACTCGCTAAGAGTAAAAATGTTACTTCAGGTCCGAATTTTGAAATTTTATTTAAACAAAAAATATTCCAAATTCAACTGTAAATACTTTTGTACTCTTAATAAATATATACAGGGTGTCACAGAACAAGTATTCCAAATTTTCAGAAATGATAAAGAGCACTTAAATAAACAATCTTTTATTAATATACTAGTGTTTGCAAATTTCTCGGTATTATGATAAACTAAAAATCTTTAATAACAGTCTGATGTACAACAGGAAGGGGTTAAGTTAAGGAACATTTTATTAGAAATAATATTCCATTAAACTTTATAAAAATTGTTCGAAGTTACGACCACCATTTTCGACACACAAGTTGTAACGATTTGCAATCGAATGCCGAATTCTTCGAAATAGCTGAGGATGTTTATGAATACCATCAAACGCAAGAATATTTCGAGCCGTTTATTCTTCTTCTGTATCAACAGGTGTCTCATAAACTAGTGATTTAATATGGTGAACGTGCAGGCCAAGAAATCGGCCCCCTCTTCCAATCCAACTGTTTGGAAACTGTGCATTTAGATAATTTCGGCAAATTAATCCAATGTTTGCCGGTGCACCATCATGCTGGAAAACAATATTTTTTCGAATATTAAGTGTGACATTTTCAAGCAATTCCGGGTCGTCGTTAATTTTATTTAAGTACCATTTCGCAAATTGAAGTCTCTGATAGTCAGCTGGATTTAACGTATGCACTTTTGAAATGTGAAACGGATGCTACTGGTATACCCTTCATACAGTTGTGTAACTTTTATACATCGCCTGGGCAATGGCACTTGTGCCTGCCCAGATGTGTTGGGTTATTCTCAAATTATTGCAGAACTTGGTCCCAAAGTCAACATTTCGGACAGTACAATTGGCTCTCGAATCTCCTTTCTTTACTTGGAATTCATCAGTATCTCGAATACTCTGATTCAATCTTGAATATAATGTATGACTGGGAATGTGATGCTTAGGATGTAGCTCCGCATAAATTCCCCTAGCTTCTTTAGCATTACCTTAATCTGCTCCGTAGGCAAGATGCATGTCTGCCAATTCAGTATTTGTAAAATGATGCATTTTCAACACTAATTTATCTATAAAGATTAAATTGTGACAGACGTAAAATGACAATCGCGGAAATGGTTGTTGTTTTTTAAAGGTTGCTATTGCTAATTTTTGAAGTGTAAACTTCATTAGGCGCGTTGCGCTGATTGTAGGTAATGAACAAGACTGAACCGTCACGCTCGAATATGAAATGATCGAATATGAAATGCTCGAATATGAAATGCTCGGATATGTAACGCTCGTTCGGGTAATGTCGGCTCGAGTCGACTAAGGGAACAATTTTATTATGATTTAATTTCAATTAAATTGAAATTTAAATGAATAAATAAATTCATGTCCCAGAACAGGTTCGATCCCGAGACCGCACTGTTATGAAGCCGAGACGTTACCATTAGACCAAGACGGGGACTGTAAGTAAATATTTATATCGTCTATTTATACGTACACATACGTCCGAACTGACCAAACAAAACGGACGATCGCGTTAATGTAATAAATTTGCGAATATGTTTTATTTAATACGTTACTGAATATTATATGCGTGTATTTTGTATTATCTACGGTATTATTAACCTCGCCTTGATGAAGTTTACACTTCCGCCGTTTGGTTTTAAGCACACTCATTCTTCTTGTTACTTTCTTGTACGTAGTTTAAGGAAGTATTGTGATGATGAAAATTTTCGACCTCGAGATTTTTACAGATGTCCACGTTTTGATGTCCCCTGATACCAAAAAAGTGGTTTTTAAAAAATCTCTCTCTCTGTGTGTGTGTGTGTGTGTGTGTGCGTGTGTGTGTGTGTGTGTGTGTGTGTGTGTGTGTGTGTGTGTGTGTGTGTGTGACCACGATAGCGGTCAAACCGCTATATATATCAATTCCAAATTTTGTATTTACGAATATAATCTCCCTCTTGAGAACTGATTAGATTTTGAGCAAAATCAGCAGACCGGAAGTAGTAGTTTACTTCAGTGAAAAAATCGAATTTTGCAAATATTTCGTGAATTACTAAGTTTAAACAAATTTATAAAGAATTCATATGTACTTAAAATTGAAATTGTGAATAATTTTATTAAAAAGGATTTTCGAAATTCCTACCGGAAGTAGGTCTTTTACTCTTATCGAAAGTCAGTTTCTTGCAAATATTTTGCAAGTCATGGTTTTTAGACAGGTACGCTACGAATATAAAAGTATTTAGAACTTAATTTACAATATCTTTTGTATAAAAAAAATTTCAAAATTCGGACGGGAAGTATCACTTTTACTCTTATCGAATAACTATTTTTTGCAAATATGTCGTAAATTATGCATTCTATGTATATTTATGAAGAGTACAAAAGTATTTAGAGTTGGATTTGGAATATTTTTTGTATAAATAAAATTTCAAAATTCGGACCGGATGTATCACTTTCATACGTATAAGAAAGTCGTGTGGTGGTCCCACCTTATTTTTTTATCTCGATACTGAATAATTTCCGGGCACTAGTTCATTAACAAAAAATGTTTATTTAGGTGTCCTCCATCATTTTTGAAAATTGGGAATAGTTAGTCTGTGACAGGGTGTATAGAATGCAAAAAATCGCTATTCGATAAGAGTAAAAGTGTTACTTCCGGTCCGCATTTTGGATTTTTTTTATACAAACGGTATTGAAAATTAAGTTCTAAGTACTTTTACACTCGTAACGTACCTGTCTAAAACGTATTTTATTTATATTTGCAAAAAGCTGATTTTTGATAAGAGTGAAAGACCACTTCTGGTAGGAATTTCGAGAAACTTTCAAATAAAATTCCTCTCAAATTTAATTTTGAGCAGATGTGAATTCTTTATAAATTCGTTTAAACTTAGTAGTTGACGAAATATTGACAAAATTCGATTTTTTCACTGAAGTAAAATACTACTCCAGGTCTGCCGATTTTACTGAAAATTTAACCAGATCCCAAGAGGGTGATTATACTCGTAATTATAAAATTTGGAATTGATTAAGAAAGTAAAAACGCAATTGCTATAATCTGTACAAATTTATTTCTTATATTCCCTGTTAGTTTAAGCTTATTTGATTATTATATACAAGACTATGTGAAGCATGACTGTTAAAAATGCATTCCCATGTATAACTCATTTATTTATTTCAAATCATTCCGATCCTCCTTCTTGTGTTGTGATTACTACTTGTCAATGTGCCAACGTCGTTTTTATAGGTCTGATAAGCTGTGTTTGTATCTTTATGTCTTTGCTTTTGTCAGTATCACTTGTTTAGGCAATAGAAAGCTTCCAATCTATAAAATTGTAAATATTAAATGCGTCTGTATTTTTAAAGATATTCAATAGAAACTAGCGATTTCATACGGTAGTCTCTATTGAAAAGCGTTTGACAGACAAAATTTTATTACTCGTGAAATGGGTGATGTGCATTTCTGGTTGATTTTAACAAATAAAACGTACTGTTCGTAATTTAACAACACTTTAGTAAAACTTGTATTTTCTTCGCCGTTTTCAGGCAATCGTTATGAAAATTGATTCCTAACAGCGTTACGTAACACACCATCCTATATAGTTGACTGTCTAGACACTTATTACATTTCACGCTGCGAACTATCATCTAGGGAAATAACACGGCAACTAGATCAAATTTTTAACTGTAAACAAGTCGGAGGAAATTTCAGGGCTCGCAAATTGCATTCACATATTCAGTAATTTTCGAGTTTTGATTGATCGCTGATGCGTTTTATTATGGACGTGTCTGCGTAATATGATGAATTCTGGATTAGTATCGAGAGCGTGTTAAATATTGATATATTTACGTGAAAATGAAATAGAGAAATATCAAAAAAAGTTCTCTTTTATAAAAGGGTATTTATTATATATTATACAAACACCTATTTCTGATAAAAAAGAAGGATAATTAAATCACATTAGTTTATTTAAAACCCTATCTTTATTAACTTCAATCAGCATTTTATAGTTAAACTCATGTTAATAAATGCTAATAAATTTGATAAAAGCATTCTTGTTTTTTGTTTTTAATTAATTTATTTTACAAATGTCTCTTTGGTCCAAAAATATAAATTTCTCTTTAGCACTTATAATATAATTATATATATTTGCCTATGGGTGGGATTCGTACTTAAGACCTCTCAATCGCTAGTTAAGTACCCTACCGATCGGGCCACCGGGGATGCATTAAGTCGAATCCTTAACAAATGTCATGTGATGCAATTCAGGACGATTTTAAAATTCTACATATTGCGCCCCCGGTGGCTCAGTGGACAGGGCACTTGAGATAGCACACCGGAACAAATTTTTGTGGTTAAATTTCCAGAAATCGTCAGTTACGGTAATCTTAAAGTGATTCCGAGAAACAAGTACAAAACGTGGGTAAGACACTACAAAAATCAAAGTAATCTTGAGGACAACAGAAATGAAAATATCTACCACAGGCACTACGATAAAGGATACAATACAGAAAATAGCAAAAATCGCGGAAGGTGGAATTCCACCAGGAAGATAAAAAGTAGAATGGAGAGTTGGCAATCGACGTTTCAAAAACAGACAAAGTTCGAAATTGAGTTATTAGTGTCAAGCAGAAAATTATAATAGAAATTTACAAAGCCTTAAACAAAAATATTTTAAAACTTTTTAAATTTCAATACCTGACTTTTGGCTCATCTTTTTAACAATCCTTACCTGGTGATATTTACGATAATATCAAAATTCAACTAATGCAGACCAGGTGGTCCGGTGGATATTGCATCTTTATTGCGATTGGGAGATCATTAGTACAAATCTCAACCAGGATCAAAGTTTTATATTTAAATTTTCCCAATTAATTATCATTGCGATGCAGAAAATGATAAAAAGGCAAATATTAAAATTATTTATAATTTAGTAATATCTTTAATTGTATTTTCCCCTGCCAAGTGAATTATGCCAAGCATAGTATGACGAAATAGCAACATTTAAAAAAAGGTTTAAATCAAAGAATAGAATGATAGGGCGTTGGCGTAAGAATTGCTGTAAATGCAATGCAAATTACAATATACTTGTGCCCCTTATTTTCTTTTCTTAATATCGAAAAATTTCCCAACACTTCAATAATAATTATAGGGATATGTGCAATCATATATTATTATTACGCGCTCGTGGTACGACTTAAATTTGTACCTCTTTGCATTCACCCAGGAACTGAGGAAAATCATTGCAAAATCTCTACTTCGGAGCGGATGGTTCTAGATAATAATAATAATAATATATTTATAAATCCATTCGGCCTTGGTGAACAAGAATTAGATAGGTCACAATGTACATCATATCAAACAATAACACCACAACTAGTTACAATAATTTTACATAATAATACAAGAACACAAATGCTCCCACAAAAAACACATATCCTTGACACAATCTTGAACCACATGGACACAGTAATTTACAGCCTTTTGCCAGTAACCACCCGAATGTGACATGAAAACTCCTCATGTAAAATACACCTACATTGTTAAAAGTTATGCATGGTATAGTGCTAGCCTTGCAAGGCAGTATTATATATACAGTGTGCACGCGGTCTACCTGCTGATGAATATACTAGACAAGCTGGTCGACTATAAGTGGGAGAATAAGAGGGTAACCTCTGTTACTAACATTAGAGCTACGTTAAATTCGACACCCCAGAAATCCTTACTGCGTTAGTCCGTGAAAATTGCTACTGTTACTATTAATAACGAATTCTTTCACCAAGAATAAGGTAATTTAGTGTACTGCTTTAGAGAAGATGGAAATAATATTAATCAATAAAAAATCACTACCTGGATAATTTATAAGTAGAAACTTGCTGAAGCATCAAATAATCGCAGCAAACAATTTTAGTAACGGATTTCATTACAGCTTCCCAAATTGTATGAGTAATTAAAAGAAATGATCATCAATTCCAAAAACTTTTTTCTTAAAATATCAAAGATAAAAAATATAGCTGATATAAAACATGAAAACGTCGAAATAGCAAAACTCTTATTAAGATAAAAAGTAAATAATTCCGTAGTATTGTAAAATAGAAAAGGAAACAAACTAAAATTCTGAAAGAAGGCAATAAATTTGTATGAAACTACACAAAATGTTTCAGTAAGGTAAACTATAAACGCAGAAACAATGAATTTAATTCGAAGTTAAGAATGAAATTATTAAAGAAAAATTAATTTCTACAAGCACTTAATTATTTATTAAATGATCAAATAAGCCTCCCTCTTGAGCTGAGCAGTGACCCAGCTGATTATAAAAATTTCGACGGACATTTGTTATCATTTCCGGGGTAACATGATTCGAAAATTCAATAATTTTGGCGCGTAATTGTTCTTAATTAGATGGACGAAACGCGATTTAAAAATGTATTTGCTAGGTGCTAGACATCGACCCGACCGAAATGAAATGCACAAGTACAGCTGCTATATCCTAAACGCGAGTCAGTCTAGCGTCACTACATTCGACCAATAGAACAGTTTGTATATTGCTTTCTCGTACTAACTCATACAAACTCTCGGTGTCGTCGTTTTATCACACAGTAAAATGCATCCGTGGCTTGCCGGCAAGCAGTTGGTATAATAAATAATGCTTGCGTAATCATTTGCCAGAAAAAACTAAATGTTTTCCTACATTAAAAATATGTAAGAGGTATCTTATTGTAATTATTATTATAACATTGTATAAATGCCAGTTTATTATACCATTTACTATTTTAAATTAGTAATGATTTTAATTAGCCCACATATAACCGAGTTATCACAAAACTTATATTGCAAATGTTGTCAATCTTCTTGCATCCGAATATTTGTTTATTAGTTAGGTACTTCTAGTTGTTTCAGGTTACCTCTGTATATTGGATTGAGCTATGCGACATTTGAGTTCCTAATTAAGAATTTAAATTTTTGTTTCAAGCATTTATGTTTATTCGCTTAAGTTAGCTTTATTTAGAATTAATAGTTAATTTATTCTTTACTTCGGACTTGATGCGTCATCTGTTGGTCCATATGTGTATTCCAAACATGCAGATTTTATTAATCCCGATGTGATGTGTTTCTTCGACCATCCATTTACACCTATTTCTCGCTGCGAAGATTTCTCTAAGTATATATTAATTCATTACCTATACTATCTTTCGCCTCTGCTTTTGTATTTTGCTAGTTATTTATTTATCTATTTCTAATAAATAAACTGCAACTTCACGTGTTCAACATGCTTTCAGTTAATTCGAACGTTGGACACTTAGAGGGAACACGAGGTGTATTTTTGATTGAGTTATCGCTTTTTAAAAGCGTCTTTAAACAAGTCTTAAATATTTGAATGTAATAATTGGTTAGATTTGCAAGAAATTAATTCCTATACTTGAGAGATAAACATAGATATATCACGCTTACCAATAATAATTTATTGAGAAGTTTTTGGTGTGGAACAATATGGGAAACCTTTTTTAATTCTCAAAATATAGCGGAGCATTTTATTTATTATTATTAAAATTACTCATGACTTAATTATTATTAAATTAATTATAAAGTTATAATTTTAAGACTACCTATATGAGCCATAAAAATCGAAATGTCAGAGTGACTTTTTGCTAAGTGTGTTGTAGAAGTTGAGAATATCAAGTGATTTGCTTGCATAATATACACAATTTGAACAAATTAATAGGTTGTTCTGTTTAACTTAAAAAATGTAAATGTAAACTTTATAAATCATATTAATGACATTTATAGTGAAACTTATAATTAAGAATTTGCCAAAAAAGGTTTAAAATGTTTGTCAAGCATTTCGCTCGATTAGTGAGCATCGCCTTTAAGCATTTTTATAAGACTTAAATGGACGGTGATAAACAAAATTGTTTTTATAATGAGATACAAGTACCAATAAATAACAGGAATTATTTTTATTGCTTTGAAAATATTATTGTTTCACAACAATGTGTTCTGTATAGTTCCAACAAGTGATATTATTCCTAAAGTTTGTATGAGCTTTGCAAGATGCTTACGTAAAATAGGGCAAGTTAATTCTATTTCTGTTCAACAAATATTTTGCAGAAGCAAAACGGAAAGAGTACTGTCAATATGCCAACTTATATTGAATATAATACGCATCCAAGGGAAATGTTCAGAGATGTTATTTTAACAAGATGGTTCTCAGAAAACATTTTAATGAAGCTCAAGTTGCATCCGTACCACCTGGAACTACGTCAATCAATCGACATTACGACATCGGGTTAAATTGTTGCCATTAGCTACAGCAGATAATACAAGATATAACTTTACAAATACCGAGAAATTTAATTTACCTAATTTGCACAGTCCTATAACTGAATGCAAGAGATTGACAATCGACAACGGTAGTAATTTATATTTAATAGTCATATTTCTTTATAGCTATAACTTATGGTGTTTTCGGATATTTAACCCGGGTATGGAAGTGACAACACGGTTAGCACAAATGCTTTCGTTATTTAAGACGGGTAAAAACAACCGTGTTCGTAAAATCGAAAAAATATAAATATAATGTTTGGTCTTCATAACTCTTGTAGGTGACTAAGGTAGAGTAGGTTCTTTTACCCCCTCTTCGGACATAACCTGTTAAAGTGCTAGTGTCCAAAAAAATAAAATTGATATAATTTCTTCGTACAAAACAAATATAAAAAAAATAACCTGATAAATTGTGTTTTATAACAATTTCGTTATACTTTTTTAAGCAAACTCTTTTTTTTTCTCTCTGCGTTAAGCTGCATAGAAAGTATAGTATCTTTTGTCATCAATTTAAACAAACAAACTAGCCAATAAAACTATTTTAGATTAAAATCGCTGTTGGATGACACCAACGCAGAAAAAATTTTGGGTCCCAAGCAAGAGAAATAGCTACACTCTTATTATATTCAGTCAGTCCGGAAACAGTTGACCCAAAAATTCGTCAGTTAGTATTTAACTCGTGTACTGTGCTCAGCGTGTGCTTTTGAGGTTAACGTACTCTTTAAACCTCTTATTAGTGCGTTTCATTAAAAAATCAGTTTTTTTCAAAACTATTTGTAATATAAGTTTTTACCAATGTTATTGCAATATGTAGTATCTACCTGTTGCAAATTCATGTTTTTTTTTAATTATATATTGTATTTTAATATGCATAAAGTTGATCAATCAAGACCTTTAAAATAAATTTACTATAATATTTATTTTGAATGTAAATGCATTAATCTGCCTTATATTGCAAATAAATTAAATATCTCTATACCTTATTTCAAAAAGAGAGAGACGAAATTCTGAACAGACCCAAGTGACAGTTATTTCTTCTTGTTTGAGAGCAAGGCGAAATAACACCGTTCTATATTTGCTTTTTGCAATCAATTGTCAAATATTTTGACATATCTAACATTGTTTGTTTTCTGGACAAATTTATTTACTTTCATGTGTTGTGACTACTACATTTACCATTCTGTTGCCTTAACTGTAACTTTATCTCTAAGTAATCTATGTATATACAATTTAATTTGGTACATATTTTATTTTTCATACAGATACGTAAATTTAATTTTACCGCCTAAATTGTCTGTGTGTGTCTGTCTCTCTCTTTGTGTGTGACCACGATAGCGGTCAAACCGCTGTAGATATCAATTCGAAATTGTGTATTTACGTGTATAAAATCTCCCTCTTGAAATCAGTTTTTTAGTAAAATCCGTAGACCGGAAGTACTAGTTTACTTCAGTGAAAAAATTGAATTTTGCCAATATTTCGTCAACTATGTAAGTTTAAACAAATTTATAAAGAATTCATACGTACTCAAAATTAAATTTGAGAAAAATTTTGTTATAAAAGTTTTTTGAAATTTCTACTGGAAGTAGGTGTTTTACTCCTATGGAAATTCAGTTTTTTGCAAATATTTCGCAAACCATGCTTTTTAGACAGGTGCGTTACGAGTATAAAAGTATTTAGAACTTAATCTCCAATACTTTTTGTATAAAAAAATTTTCAAAATTCGGACCGGAAGTAATACCTTTACTCTTGGCGAGTAGCATTTTCTTGCAAATATCTCACAAAGTATGCATTCTGTGAGATTAAGAGACTAGAAGTACTTAGAATAGGATTTTAAATATTTTTTGTATAAAAGAGTTTTTAAAATTCGGATATATTTACTCACAGGTGTATTTTTTTAAGAGGATAAATGTATTTAAAGCTTAATTTAGAACAACTTTGCATAATTTGAAATTCATATATATATAATAAAGTCGTATGGTGCCCACACCTCATTTTTTCTTAATAATAAATGTATACCACAAATTTCTTTGAGTTTTATTTTTGAATAACCAAAAGTAAACGGAATTGACTGGTCTTTACAAAAATTTATAGTTATTTGAGGTAAGTACGATAGGGTACGATAAACGAAATTTCTGCGTTATATATTCAGATTTTGTTTTACAAATATTCTTAAAATACCAAGATTATAATGTTTTTAAACAAATATTCTTCAAATAAGAAGATTGGGGTTTTAATAAATTAAAATCAAGGATTTTCTTTACTCTTGTAATACAAAGTCTAGGTATGTAATTGCATCGTGCCCACCCGTGACGTCATCCGCATAAAATTATGTTTGCTTCACTGCTTGATAGTTAAGGCGTGTTTATGTTTAAATGGTGTAAGGTCATAGATAACTTATACATAGTAGATGGGTAACTAAATACTAAATATTGTAACCCTATCAGACTCATCTCTTGAAATTTTCAGGTACTAAATTAAATGGCGGCAAATTTTGAAATTAAGCGTAGTACATACTTATCCAAAATTAATGGTTTTATTTATAGGTTGTGAACAAAATCCTAATATTTTTGTAATTAGCTTCTTTAATATAAAATTACTTAATATAATTAAGAAAAGGTTGCTTACTAAAATATTAGAGTTTAGTTCATATATGTCTTGACCAAATCTCTATTTGAGTTTGGAGATTATATTTTTTTTTTGGCAATTATGCACATACATATTCTGAGGAATAATTAAACAATACTCAATAAACAAACAATGTGTTTTAAAGGTAATCGAAAAGTAACATAAACCTACATTACTTACAAAAATTTAATAGTTTTTATTCAAACAATAAAAAAATATAGATAAAACACACAATGCACTTTTCTTTTACCATTTTGTTCTTTGTAGTTATATTTTCTCCACTCCATTCTAGTTCTTCATTAGTTGGACTTCTTATATTCTCCTTATGATTTCTTTGTCGCAATATCATTTCTAAAGTGCTTCATTCATATACTCTCAACAGTTACTAAGAACTATATGGAAGAACATAAACTACAAAAAGTTTTGGCTGAAATCTTGGTGGCCGTATCTATACATTAAATTAAAATGTCTGCAATATATACGACAAATGTGATATATCTATTGTACAAATGTTTACACATTTAACAAATAAATCTGACATGAACATGAGCGATACGCCATAATGATTTCAGTAGGAATAGAATGGTAAAGTTGGAAATAATAAGGAGGAATATGAAGAACATTTTAGATAATGCTAGGATTATAGAACTACAAAAATTATTGAAAAATAGCACGTATTTTTTATATGAGATGACTCTTTCTAAGAAAAGAATTTTCGGCGAAGTTCTTTGCACAGTGATTGGCATTATTTTGTTCGAATAGGCCACGTTAGCATTGTCTCTATCGCCACACCACCACAAAATACTTTGCTGTAAATTATTTTATAAATTGTTGCACAAAATGTCATCTCAAAGTAAAAAAAAATCTGCAATGCTCATTGGAAAAGGAAAATAATATCACAGAACATTTTACAAAAATATACATTAAAAAATATTTAAAAAAAAGTATAATATATAGTTATATAATACAGTACAAAAAAGTAATAAACAATTATATGACACTTACCCAAAATTGACACTAACACACACTAATAAACTTCAACTATAATAGAAACAAATTTATACAAACGAATGAAAGTAACACTAATTATTAAAAATAGTCAAACAAAATAAACCAACATTTTAATTAAACACAACAAAATATTAAAATATGATTAAGTGAATACTTATGGGAAACCGGCTAATTAAAATTCAACTGCGTCCAAAATTAAAACGAGAAGGCGGTAAAGTATAGGTAGCTAATTTAGTAATCTACATGACAGTACTAATCAGTCATCTGGTGAAGTTTGTAGGTACCAAAAACTATAGCTACAAAGGTCTAATTTAAGTTACGCCCCTCTTGTCAGTATTTTTGTACATCATTAACAGTGAAATATCATAACACTAATTCCATTTTTGTGTACAAAAAATTGTCCTAAGCCTTTTGTGCATTTTTATCTACCTATAGTAATGAGCTTAAATTAAGAAAATAATTAAAGGCTACTATGAGAGCAATTGAAATGCAACGATATAAATTTCAATAATTTGCTAAAATTAATATCACTATAATTTTATAACCTATTTTTTTATTATCATACGTCATGATTGAAATAACTATACTTTTATAAACATTGACTTTATATGTGTACATATTTGTTAGACAGACGTCTGAATAATGATTTACATGTCAAAGAAACCACATATTAAAACTGTTTTCATATATTACGAGTTCCTAACATCACAGAAAAGTAAATAGCAGAAAAATACGCGAAACAGTAAAGTAAAAGATTTTCCAACTCACTCGGTGTTTAATTAATGCAAAGACTTGCTTCAGTGACTCCTCAACGGAATAAACTCGTTAACTAACAAACTTAAAAACTCATGAAAATTACGAAAGTTGAGTGTTTCTCTCTTATTGTTGCTTGGATGTAGCCCCATCTAGAGAACAGAACATTATTCGTTTATGCAACAGGACGGGTATTATTTTCAAATATGAATCATTTTTATATAATTTTATTTATGTCTCCCTAGTTTATACTTAACTTTCTTGAACTGCAAAGTATTATTTATAAAATACGTTTCGCTTCAATATTTTCCACGTTAACCATAAAAAAGACCCTAACAATTTTACAAAAACTTTCGTTTTATTTATATATTCCTTTCGCAAATAATAACACATAACACATTAGAAATGAATTAATTCATTAATGAACTGGTCAAGTCTGGTAGACAAGGTATACCGGGTCAGTTATCTCCTTGGGAAAGGCAGATTTTTCACAAGGCCTTTTTCCCTATGACAGCCGTTCATTAGAAACACCTTTAAATTAATTTCTTTATACAGAGTGTTCCATAAGTTGGTGGAAGACCATAATTATATTTTTTAAATGGAACATCCTGTATATTATTACATTTTTGTATGCTCCGTACAATTATTAGTCAAAGAGTAATAAGGTATGTGTAAGTTGATGGTTTTATTGGACTTCAGCAAAGCCTTTGATACAATGGATCATCGAATTGTATTATCTATGTCACAGTTACTTTGCTGGGGTGTTATTTGTTGGGCAGGGTAAATTCTGTGTGTATTGAGATTTCTAAAGGTGTGTCGTAAGATTCAACTTTAGTTCCACTATTATTTTGCATTTATACATCGGTTTTTAAAATTTATTGTATTTCGTAAGATAAATAAGGTACGGAAAATTTACTTGATTTTAACTACAAAATAAACAAATAAAATCGTATTTTGTATTTTATAGAACACTTATTATCCAAGTATATAAATAAAATTAAAAACTTTTTAAAAATACAAAAATTTAATAGTGCCCCCGTGGGCGATGAGTCATTAACTTTTCGTGTCCGCTTTGTAGTTATTACCATCCCATATAAATTATAAGCTTAGTTTAGTTAAGTTCATAATATCCTACTCTGAGGCATTTACTTTATGTTCTTTTATTTTTTCTTGTATCTTTGAAGGTTTTTAGGTTGAAAATCAGGGGACAACCTTATTTGTTGTCCAGCTGAACTTCACCTAATTTTCGGTACATTATTATCTGTTTTTTTTTTTATTCTTTTATTTTCTTTTTGTTGGCTTACATGCTATTATATATTATTGTTATTATACTGATGTTGCAGATGTATACGGAAATTAAGATATTTATTATTATTATTATATCTAATATATTTTGTTGGTAAGGTAAAATTGAAATATTCCAAATATCTGGTATCAATTTTATATATTTCAAAACTGTCTAGGGAGCTAGTAGTGCAAAGATTTGTCAAATCTTTATGATTCAGAGTAGATGGTGTTTATCCCTTTGACTAATTCTTATGCCTTCCATTTTCCATTTCCCATGATTAAATTGCCCATATACGAAATGTCCTCTAATTTTAATTAAGTTTCTTCTATACAGGCATCCATTTCGATTCTCCTTCACCACATAAAATTCGATTTATAATTGATCCAATGAGGTTGCATTATACGTAATCATATCACAATGCTCCAATATGTGCCATATTGCCTATTATTATTAATTTTATTAATATAGTTTTGTTGGAATAGGAACTCTTGGGTGTGGTAGCCCATTAAAACTAGTATTTACTTTTTTCCTGTTTGAACTTTCATGAAATATTTTCACTTAATCGGAAAGAAAAAGTACGAATACAACTACGACAAGCACTAATCATCTTACTTGTATTCCTACTTGTTCTTTCCGTTGGAGTGAATATATTTCACGAAAGCTCAAGCAATAAAAAAGGAAATACTAGTTTTAATAGGGTGCCACACCCAGGAGTTCCTATTCCATCAAAACTAAAGTTTTTACAGCCACGAAGTCTATATATTCTACATTTATTGATATATGTGTTGATTTTTTTATAATTTAGTATAAGAGGCAGGTACATCAGTTTTTTGTAACATTAGAAAACAATTTAATTCTGTTAGAGGTGAATTTTTACATGCATTATTTTAATTTCAACTCAACAAATAGTTTTTCAATGCTTATTTGTTCATTATTTCCCCAAAAATTAAGATTAGTTGAATAATCCCGCTATAATGAAAAGTTTGAAAAGATTAGCATACCAAACTTTATATCCTTAAAATTAGAACAAAATAAACATTTTTATGAAGTCATATCCAACTATAATTTTTGCCATTTAAAAAAATATAGCTTTATGTTATATCTTGATAATTAAGTGTGCCATGCATTTTTAACTAAATTATTAAATTCTACGTAAAAATTACTATCAAATACCATTTTTATATTAGTTCTATATTTATTTGTTGGCAAGATATGTATAATCGAAAATTTCGGCAATTATCAATTTTTTTTAATATCTTCCAAACTTGATGAATGTTAAATCTGTAAATACTATCAAATACTTCTCAAATTTCTTAACAACTGTACTAATAATTTAACAGTTCCTGCCCTAGTAACCAAGTTCGTTAGCCTCAAAGCGGGCCAATGTCACTCCAATATTCTAAGATCGGTAGAACACCCCCCCCCCCCCAATGCCGTACGAATTTAAAATTCCTATATCAAGTAAATGTCAATTTATGTCGTTGGGTTGATATCAGACCAACGTTTATAAAATTATTAAAAATATCTGATACTAATATTTTATTGACTACATACTACATACTATTAACATTAAAGAAAAATATCTACATAATATCAAGTTCACAAAGTCACTGTGATGTTGGTTACAGGTCAGTGTTCGATATAAATTTAGATTAAAGGGGATGATGTCACAATTTGTTATTCTGCGATTAAACGCCAACATCGTATTAACTTTGCAAGACAATATTGATGTAGTCTATATTAATTTATCACAGAATATATTACACACTGCAGCATGAATAATTGTTGGTGTGCGAAATGAAATATATTGATCCTCAAAGTTAATTAAGCATTTGCAATAATGATTCTCACCAAATTAACATTAAAAGTACCTCGCACACTTTTATAAATAATTTTGGAGACCGGACACGAGAGGCCCATGACTCATCGCCCACGGGCGCATTATTGAAATTTTGTATTTTTAAAGAGTCTTTTATTTTATCAACATAATTGGCTAACAAGTGGGTTGTGATCTATCAAATACAAAACAAATTTTTGTTTGTTCATTTTGTAGTTCAAATCAAGTAAATTCTCTGTACTTTATTTGTCTTATGAAATATAAGGTAAATGCTCAAATCGGAAAAATATCTATGCAAAATATTGGGCCAATATCATGCAGTGATATTTATCCAAGGTTGTAAAATGTTAACACTTGTACATCGGATTGATATCAGACGCCGATGTCAGGTCAATAAATAAACGACCGACAGCCAACGTTGGCCCGATATTGTGTGCTACTAGGGTGAATATTCAGTATTAAAAAAGTTACCCATATAGAGAGATAGAAATTGGACACCTGCATATTTATTGCAAATTTACAATAAACCTTACTTTGAATATAAGTAATATATAAATAATTTTAATTTAAAGTCAGGAATTTTTCAGTGAAGGCTCTCTGAAATTCAGCTACTGAGGTTTTTAGGCAATACTTCTTCAATCTTTATATTTCATTGGATTGGTTGAATATAATGAAGTCGATCTAATTAACTTTCCCTTATAGTTTGAATTTTATTGTAAAACCGCTAATGTTAAAGAAGAAAAAAATTGTTAGCTCTACTTTCAGTTTGTGTGCTTTTATCGTCATATTTTCCGAAACGCTTGACTCAAATATAAATGGTATGTTTTAGCAAATAAATGGCTCTTATTAAAATAAAATATTTTCCAGTCCGCACGGACAAAATTTATTTCTCGTATGAGCCATGGCGTACGTCATTAGCATTTTTTCTAGCTATCGCGAGAGCACACAGTGTGTAACATGCCAGTTATCCGGGCGATCCGTCAAACGTTAGCGCAACGTGAACGTCACAGAAGTCTCTTTTCTCTTCGTCCTTTCTATCCTCGGTGCCCAACCGGAACATATTTCACTTTTGATGGGGTAAATCCTCGCATATGACGTTGGTGGTCACGTGTGAGGTACGCATGACATGTTTATCAAACAGGGTCACTTGAAAATCATCCCCCGAAGCAAAAAGAGTAGTACGAACGTGAAAGCGTTATTCAAGTCGATTTCATCGACGTTCGGTGTAAGAAATGCGATTTATCTACAGGTCAATGTGGAGAATCCTCAATTTGGTATTTGCAAATATTCCAATTCAAATTTTATATACAGGTAGTCCCCCCGGGTTGCGAACGGGATACGTTCCTGATAACGTGTGTAAGTCGGATTTGTATGTAAGTCGGATCTTCGTTGAAACACAGCACATATACGGTAATAATGACAACAATAATTGTAATATGTAATACTTCAATGATGTTTTCACTTACTGAACGGTAAACTTTTATAAACCACTCAAGGTTAGAATCTTGCTTTTCAAGTTTAGCTAGTCCTGCTTCATTAAGATGAAAGGCTTTTGCTAATTCTTTTGTTGTAGTCTTTCTGGGATGTGAATCTTCCGATTCTTTGTATTTTTGTGTTTCTATCTCTACAAGGTCTTCATGGCTTAATTCTTGTGAATGAGACTCACGTAAGTCAATGACATCTTCAGTGATGTTTAATTGCAGTGGTTTACCACTATCCACCACAGCTTCTCTGCCTGATGTCTCTTTGCGTGGCTCCATAAAAATCACCGCAAAAATGAGGACACACTTTGGTCCATACTCCTTTCATTGTTGAATGCTTTACTTCCTCCCAAGAATTAACAAAGCTTTCTATTGCATCACAGATGTTATAATTCTTCCAGAAGTATTTCAAAGTCATCACATTATCTTCGGCAACCCTGACAACATGCACAAATGTGCGTCGTAAATAATCCACTTTAAATGCAGCAATGACGCCTTGGTCCATCGGCTATAGTAATGTTGTAGTATTGGGTGGTAAACATACAACCATTACATTGGGGGTGAAGGTCATCCAAAGTTGTTGGATGTCCAGGAGCATTGTCCAGCACCAGTAAAATATTAAAGTGTATCTGTGTGTTTTCGAAACAATAACGTTCCACAGCAGGAATAAAATAATTCAAGAACCAATCTTCAAGTAAAGCGAGTGTAACCCAAGCCCTTAAATTTGATATCCAAATGATGGGAAGGACTGCATTAGTAATGTGGCGAAGAGGTCTGGGATATTCAGAGCGATAAATAAGCAGAAACTTGAGCTTGAGATTTTTTCCTGCTTTCGAGATATAGGTGCGTTCAGACATCTTCTTCCAGAACAACCCAGTTTCATCTACGTTAAAGATTTTTCCTAGCAATATCCGCCATCCTCAATAATTTTTCGCAACTTTATAGGAAATTTATTTGCAGCAGCTTCCCCTTGTACTTTAATATTATGTGTCCTATTTCTAAAGCAACCCTAACTTCCTATAAATTCTTCATCAGAACTACCTTCACTCTCTATGGGCGCGGCTCGTAAATTGTTGAAAATGCTTCGGAATTTTTCTTGCACTAACGCTAGGATAATAGGAATGTTGCGCCTATTTTGATCTTCTAACCAAATCACTAATCTCTATAATTAATCCACTACGCTGTTTAGTAGTAATTGACCCTTTAACATGTTCCATTATTCAAACTTTGTCCTTTATAATCGTTCCGATAGTCGACTGACTAAACTCCAACGCTTCTCCAATGGATGACGGTATCTGGCCTTTCTCTGCACATGTAATTATTTCTACTTTTGTTTCCATTGTAATCGTGTTTCTTTTTGCTACTTGACCACCTGGTTAAGTTTCGTTTTGGAGGCATGGTTGTAAAGATAAACACAGGCTCACTAAATCGAATATAACGGTAAGAATAAATGTGGCAACAGTAGATTGACAACTAGCGCAAAAAGATTCTGCGCCAACCCAATTCGCGCTAGTAATTTACTAGAAGGAGATGTGAGCGTGCTCGTTCGTAAGTACGAATCGCCGTAAATCGAGTCGTCCGTAACCCGGGGACTGCCTGTATTCGCGGATGTATGCAAAGCCAAATGCCGACTTACTGCAACTGTAGGAATTTAAAATACAAACACATTAATAATATAACAAAAATCGAACATTTAAAAAAGCTATTTATGTTAGCTACAGTAAAAACAAGTATTTCTTAAATTAACAATATAGACTGTGTTAATTTTATTTTTGCTAATATAACAGTGTTGACAACACTTACATTAACGTAATACACTTTGTTAAAGAAACATACAATTATATTACGTGAAATACAGTGCAACTTCCTTAACTCGAATTTCCAAGTGACTGAAAATGCAATTCGATTTATGGAAAATCGGGTTAGAGCAAAATACGAGTAGGCGATGATATTTTGCGATAAATTTTGTGTGATACATTTAATCAGTTGTTTACAAGTTTAGTTATAGTGATAGTTGTCAAATATACCTGATTGTTTGTAAGTTACATTAGTTTAAAGTACTCCTTTCGCCAATAAATCGTGGAACTGAACAAGGAACATTATCGAGCTGTGATTTTTTACAATTTTCAAGTGTGGTTTAAGCCGTAAAACATGTCTGAGGAAATCAATCGAGTGTTTGGTGACAAATCGTGTTGCTTCGCTACCGTAAAGCGGTGGTACAATGAATTTCAACGCAGTCAGCTTTTCTTAATTGACAGTTTTCGTGCTCCTAAGAACAAGATTGCAAACGACCGACGTACTACTGTCAAAAACATATAAGAAACTTTAAATAATTATGTGAAAGAAATTAACATTATTTTGCACTAACACTTGACTTCAATTCAAAAAGAAGACCATATCAGATGGTGCAGATCTATACCAGATCGCTTTAACCGTGAATCATCTCATTTGGTGTACAACATAATCACAAGTGATAAAACATGGATATGCTGCTATGACCTTGAAGAATAGCAACAATCATCAGTTTAGGTCTTTGAGAATGAGTCGGCTCCAACAAAAGTTGTTTGTGAAAAAAAACACTTTTTGGAATTACTGGACATGTTTCCAAAGTAGAACTGGATGATAGACGTACGTTAATTCAGAATGGTACACTTGAGTTTGTTTGCCTTAGGTTCTCCAAAATGTTCGCGAAAATCGTCCAAGAGGAAAGATCATCATTTTCCTTATAAATTGGTACCACTTTTGCATACTTCAACTGGTCCTCCACAATGCAGGCATTAATTACCTTTGTCAAAGGCTCCCTTAACTCATTAGAAACATACTTCATGACTATAGCGCGGACATGACCGGTTTAAACTACGACGAAGCTACAATGGAGTAAAGAAATAATGTAAACAACACACGCTTACTGAATAGCACTAATTCATATGGTGAACTACAACATCTGTTTACGCCCGAGAATGAGAGCAAAAATGCCCATAAAATAAGGAATTTATGAGTAATATCCTTTTTTCATGGGCGTAGATAGGAGCGTGAGGGGTTTTTAAAATTTATTATATTTACCTTATATTTCGCAAGAGAAATTAAATTTTCATTCATACTTAGTTTCGTTTTTTCATTGTTTTGACTGTTAATTACGTACGTAATTTTTATAATAGTCTGTTTAATACCAGTTTATTGAATCGACTTCTCCTAATTATCTAAACGTAAGTGTGCACTGGATTTCGTTTAGTTTCAATAACATACGTGTTCATTTTTAGTTATATGAAAATGAATTGTCAGTGATTCCGAAATTTATTACAAAGTCCATAAAATATCGTTACAGAATGCCAAAATATCGCACGTTCGTCACTTTCCTAAAACATACACAAAAATAGTTTTTACGCAGAGAATTTCGATAGTTTACAAAATTTCATTACATGTTTAAATGACGATGCTCGAAGTATTTCTAAGTGCATGGAACTAACACAAATCCCAAATTTAACAAATCAGTTGTTATTCCTTCAGGAACACTTTGGAAATTTGCCTAAAGTAATCATATATTTTGAAAATCGAAATCTCAAATTAAAAGATGGATTAACCACATTAGATGTGGGCTATTAATAATTTCAAAAGTATTCTAAATGACTTCGGATGTGGCCTCCGGCAAAAGTTAGACGCAGTTTTTAATAGAAATCCAGAGTTAATAACATTGCGGTTATTGTGTATGCCAAATACGCTGAAATAAAAGAATATTTCCAGTACGCACCTATAACCAGTTGGGATGTAGAAAGGAGGTTTTTTATCTACAAGGATGTACTTAATTCAAAGAGAACAATTCTTACAGAAGAGAAAATGAATAAATAATAAGGTATTTTGTATTTTATAGATCACCAGCCATTTGTTATCCAATTATATAAATAAAATTAAAACCTCTTTAAAAATACAACATTTCTATAGTGCGCCCATGGGCGATCAGTCATCAACCGTTTGTGTCCGCGCCCTGTTCATGACTTTGGTATTCATTGCATAAATATCCCTACTTTCCTTACACTTGGTATTATTAATTATTTGGTGTATTTCCCCATGCGATACCGGCTCCAAAAAACAAGATCCATTACTTTTTATTTTAATATAATTTATCGTGCTTAATGGATCGGTGCAAATAGTTATGCTATTTGCCATTTCCATCCCTATTTTACAAAAATACGTGTTTATTTCATCGGAATTTTCACTTATCTTTTTCTCATACTAAATACTTCTCCATTTATAAACTTCCATATCATTTTAATTTTATTTTCACTGTTTTCTATGTTTTTAATATTACTTTCCTTTTTATTCACTGTAACTGCATCGTGAAATAGTCTCTTACAACTACTATAGGTCGAATACCATGTCTCATGTTTGATAGACCTAGCCATGATTGCAAGAGTAACCAATATATTTTCCATATTTAACAGGTCATTATTTACAGGTATATATATATATTCCTGTTGTGTAGTTTCCTATTACTTTTTCTTAAGGGAAAAGATTCCTGGAATGCCGAAGTCAGAGTGTATAATGGTATCTGCACTGTTATTAGATATTGCAAAGTTTATATTAAAGTCTCCTACAATAAATATATCTTTGTTGAAGTCATTGTTTAATATCTCCATTAATTGACCAATTTCTTCCATAAACATGCCCATATCACCTGAAGGTGGACTATATATCAAAATAACCAATACGTTTAATTGTGTTATGTCTAAAGCTGCAATTTTATATTTCTTCTTGAAGTAACAATAACAAATAAATATGATTCCATAACAGACCATAAATTACTCCTTCTAAATAATTATATTGCAATTAACAAATTAGATAAATTGCTGTTTTAATAAATTGTCAATTCGGGATAGTGTCAAGAAAAATATGCAAAATATGTATACCATTATGTACCTGAATACAATGAACTGAAAGAAAGAAATAAAACAATTAAGACGACTTCCTTCAGCAATACTATTTTACTGGTACAATTTATATTTTAATTTCGAAGGTTCCGGTCTCTGCAAAGCTGTAGGTAACGTCCTTCCTCGATTGTTGAATTATGCACCCAATCTCACTTGCAAATTAAGTCATTTTAAAATTTACATACTTACATAATCCTTTTGCTAATCAAGAAGCAGTTTCTTTTTTACTATAAATTGCGGTCATAAAGTTCTATTCTCAGAAGTCCAATCGTGACATTAGACTAAATATATCAAAGACAGTAATTAAAACTAGGGACGGTGAATGTGATTGATATAGTTGAGTTATCTTATTTATTTTCTGACTTCATATTACTGTGTCCCCAATGATATCAAAAGTAAAGTAAAAAAAGTAAATCAATACACAAACAAATAGCAAATGTTACCAATAATTGAAGAACGAATAATACAGATAAAGAAATACAACAGTATAGAATAATAATAATAATAACCAAACAATAATAATTATACTAATAAAGTCAAAAAAATAGTAATGCCAAAATATACAATATATTGCTGATATACTTGTGTAAGAAAAGAAAAAAATATAGCATGGATGTCATGTTAAAATACTCTTCGGCGTTGTGAGGCTCATTATCACATAATAATTGGAAAGTAGCCCTTTTAAATTGAATTAAGTTAGATTATTAATTGTTTTAATGCTCAAAGCGGTAAAGCGTTACTATATTTCATGCTCGAATAAGCCAGACCACGCTCCCTCAAAGAAAAGCGATGCCTGGAATAGCAGTAGTCGAATTTATTTCTAGTAATATAGTGGTATGGCTGTATATAGTGTTGATATAGATGTTAAAATGTTTTAAAAATATAGATTGCAGGAACCGTTAATATTTATTAGCTTTAAAAAGTCCTCCAGGATTGTGTATAGTTTTTAAATAAAATGGTAAAGTGAAAGGATTTAGAGAATATCACATACGTCTTCACAAAAATGCGCGAACAAAAAGTGCCAGTGGCGTAGCTGATTAAGAGGACAGGGATATTATGGATGATTTTTTTAGAAACTTCATAATTGTAAACGTGTATGCTTTTACATAAAACTACAATACTCGTATTTCTAATGAATTAAATTGATATTACGGAAGGATATTATTATTTACAGTTGTATTAATGTGATTCTTTAAAACTACCTCATTATGAATATTGCTGCTAGTATAATTCGAATAAAATTAAGTCAAATTAACGCAATAAATTTTTCGCTTCATAGACTTTACGTTCATTATGTTATGTTGTTAATTTCATTTAACAATTAGAAAGACAATTTGGTTAAGCACTGTCAGTCTGACATTTCGTTCTCGCAAGTTTATGTGTGAACGAATATAGTTCAACGAACTATTGTCACGATGACAGGTGCATCTTAACATCTTAATGTCAGGCTAACTTTTCTTCATTATCTAATAAATATCATCGAAATGTTATCACTATGACAGTCTTAGGCTAAATGCACACGATTTATACAAAACCTGACTCAGCGAAATGTTCTAAATGTCAACTCATCGTTCCATAAATTATATCGAAATATTATACATTTTATGGGCAAATTCTTAATAAATAAATTCATTTGCCATGAATTATAAATGTCAAATAATGTATATTTAATTTTTAGACATATATTGTTTAATTTGCATCTTTATTCATAAACAAGAGCAAAGTGAACTACAGTTGCAATGACATTGACAGTAACTCAGATACAGGTTCCAATATCATATTTATATAAAATAAGGCAAAGGCGTCAAAAACAATTATTAATTACATTTTACTTACATTAAAAGAAAAATTATATGTGTTAATATTCATGTGCGAATTGCAGTGGTTACATTTCCAAAGAGGCACATTTATAGAGAAACTTATAGAGAAGTAGTGGACGCGAAGAGACAATTCTAACTCGACGAGTTTGATGAACCACTATAATAACAATAAGTGCGAGTGTTCTATAGAATTACTGTCTTAAATTAAAAAAAAAATAAAAAATAAATTGAGTAATCAACATTACTTGTACCAATATTGTATGACAAACATTATGGAACACCCACGATTTATGATGATCGTGTACCAGGCTGGTGTCGCAATCTTATTTCGATCGATTCAATTATTATTTGTAGTTTCGTTTTAATCATTAAATCTCCCCTTTTGTGTTATTTTTTATACAATATTTCATAAGAATCGCAAAATAATCGAACCAATAGGAATTATAGAAAGCTTTTTGGCAATGTATGTGAGCAAGATATTGACACAGATATTCCCACGTCAGTCTGTATGAATCTTTTAGTGTCAAGTCTTATCTTTACGCTAAATAGAGCCCAAACTTAAAACTTCAACAATGAAAAGGCAGACTGATGTAAATATGCTTAATTATATTGTCGTTCTACCTGTCATCGTGACAGCATTTCGTTTAAAAAAAAAGTATGCGTCTATACAAGGTATGTCAAAAGTTTAGAAAATGAATTTTTTTTTTGCGTTTTACAGGAAATTGTAATAAAACTGTAAGCGGACGCGAAAAAGGCGATTCAAGCTCGAAGAGATTGCAAATACCTAAAGTCAGGGAGTCTAAAGTTAAACTGCTAACGTATTTTTATTTTATTGCGTATTTGAAAAGGAAAACATACTTTTTAGAATATCATGGAAAGATATTTTGGAAGATTATACAATATTCAAGGAGAAATTATGCTAATACATTGTTTATACCCTAGTGTATAAGCCACTCCTCGTTGACACGTACAACTGACGTGTCTGCAATTTTATCAGAGAAGTAATTTATACGTCTACACGCTAGCAAGTTCAACATCTATTATTGTGGTTTGCACGAGCAAATACAGTTTATATCAATGTGCGAACGAAATTGACAAAAATAAAATTGCAATTTACTATATACCTACATCTCAGTTGAATTTACAATCTAACAAATGTCGACTGGAAGTTTATTTCTTCCCGACAGGCTGACAACTGAATGTCTTTCAAATTAATCCATTTATTAGAGTAGTTTTGAAAAACATTGGAAAATACGGTAAATTACATTTACTTTGCGCTTTGTCAGCGTTGAAAGTAAACTAGTAGAGAGTATACAAGCGAACATTTTGTATATGAAAAGAATGCAAATTAAAATTTCTCCATCAAATCAATATTTATAGTTAAAAGTACAAAGTCCATATTCGTATTTTAAAATTCATATTATCGAACTAATAACTAAAAGTTGTCATATTTCATAGGAGAGCGTGAAGGACTAACGACCAGCGGGAAAGAGCGACAAACCATATTCATACGCCCAGCTGGCATCTTTTATTATAAAATCCAATAGAGTAAAACCCCTAATGACTGGCAGTTTGAGAGCATGGATACAAATTTCTCTTCACACTTTCAATTAGTTAACTTCTAGAATGTGTATGTTTCTTGAAATAGAACCCCTTTTAAATTAATAACGGCTCCACGTTGATAAAGCCATAATGTAAAGAAACAAATACATTAATACAAACGCCAAAAGACGTACATAAAATAATATCAATCTTAATTAAAAAGAAACACATTAATAAAATAAATTTAGAGCGCATACAATACTGAAAGATTAGTTATGATTTATTTGTATATTATCGTTTCTCTGAAATGCATCATACGTGATTTGTTTTCCACCGCCTCGTAGTATTTATATCAATACTAAGAACGTAGGTCTTAAGAGAAACACAAACTATGTCGAGATTGATATAAATATATCTGCAACGCAAATAATATTCTATAAAACAACATTGGTGAATAATTTACAAATACTGAGATATTCTCATATCTGAGACAACTTATTTAAAATATGTTTTCGATCTTAGATTATTATATTAATTAATTACGTCCCTACATTAAGACAATTTTTAATATTTAATTTTATCTAGCACTTGCGTAATAACAGTTTCTAAATACCTTTCATATATTTTTCTCTTTCTTCAGCTGAAAAAGATCTTCCTGTTGTCGGTGTGCTTCATGGGAGTCCTCCTTCGACGGTTGAGACATCTGTAGCTTCTTTAATGGCTATTTGCACAACAATAACTTTTTATAGGAAGATATTATAAACTTTACACATTTAACACTTGGTTAGCGGTCGATCTTTATGTAAACAAAGAACCTATTTTATTACTTTTAAGGTTCAAACAACATCATTTTAATACATTATCGATCGCTATGTGTGGGTCGACTTACTTATTAATTATAGGACCTTATTACTCTTTAAGCTGCCTACTTAAAGCCGGGGTAATACACCGGTGACCGATCTCTCCGAAGGTCCTCAGTCGACATCCTTCTTTTATCGGACTCTCTGCCTGAGACCCACATGCTAATACCTCTCTTCACCCTTCACACTTATATCAGTTACAGTTTCACACGTTAATGTCACGTTTCACCGACAATAACATAAACACTCGGCGCCTCAAGTCTTATAATATAATCAATACGAACATAAGCTTATCTAACTAGTGCTTAAATCATGCATTTAGAAAAAACAGTTCTAGGAATTATATCGTTTGGTTTCTAATACATAACTTTAAAATATAATTCACTTAAAATTTATAAAATCATTAAATTAGGATGTACCGTTACATTCTGTATCGCGTAACCCTTAAAGTATTACGATATGTACAATTTTCTTGTGTATTATCATGTGTTACATACATCATTAAAATTAGTTTTTAGTCAACAGCTTTTGTGTCACATAAATATTTTATTTTATTGCAGGTGTATATTGTCGGGCATATACCTCCCGGATCGGATGAGCGGCAACGCGGCAACACCAATCAAAGGACATTAAACTATGATGACTTTCATAATAAGAAGTATTTAGAATTAGTAAGAAAATACTCGGATAACATAGTCGGCCAGTTCTTCGGACATTTACATTCGGACTCCTTCAGATTGATATATAAACGTGGTGAGTAATACATCTAATTCATTAATTACATAGATCTGCAAAAGTTAAGTAATGAAAAAAGTGTTTGCAATTTAATTCAATTTTTTTTATTGTTCCGTGCACTGAATTGAAATATGGTATCCTTTTTTTCTCAGTCAAGTAAGGACTTTTCATAAAATGGACGTGAATATAAGGAGGGCAAAGCGAGTTTCATATATTTTGGCAAAAAGCAGTCCTTTTCATAATATATATTAAATATTTTAGTTACATGCTTACCATTCATCAAACTATTGGAAATGATTTGCTAAATTATCTTCTCTGTGCAGCATCCAAGAGTAGCCCGCTGTGATATTGACGTTCCACCCAGCTTGGTATCTACACTCTATCTCTCTGATATCTTGGTGAAATCTTCAATTACAGCACAAGATTTTTTTGAAAAATAGTCAAAATCCGAATTTAAGAAATGAAATTTGAAAGTCATAGAACAACCCAAGTCTTTGAAAATTGTTAAGATGTCTTCCACGATGCATTTATACTTTTGGTTTTTAAAGTTTCTGAGGAGTTTTTTAAAGACTGCATTAAAAACTCTCTAGGCCTCTTTTCAACCATTTCCATTCCACTTTCAAAGACTTCGTCTTGAAAAGTTTCTGAATATCTAGACCTACTAAACACCTTTCTTTACTCTTGCTTCCCACAGGTCTGGGAAATGGTGGTCCAGGTATTTAAAGCACTGTCCTTCTTTTTATAAAGTCTTAGCAAATTATTTCATTAAGCCAGGCTTGATGTGTCGTGGAAGCAGGAGAATTTATTGGGATCAACCAAACTTTCCTTCAGTAATTTTTTTTTCGAGATTTTAATGCATCCCCAAGCGGCCATTCATTTTGATTCAGTCTTTATCTCTACTATTCCATTCACACAAGAAGCAAGGGTACTTGATGTATCCTGCTTGTCGTCCTGAAAGCATGGAAAGCACTTTCAGATCACCGAATATCGTCCATCCTTTATCTTTATATTTCAATTTGGTGAGAATCCAGGCTACGCCCTCTTAACACTCTTTCAGGTACATAGACTAGCCCAATGGCACTAAAGCATACTTTCTACCATTATGCAGGAGCACTACTTTCAAGCTTCTATTTTGACAAGTCAATGAAGTACCTTCACTTGTTCACATCATACTGTATGTTAAATATCTCCTTTTATCCAGGAACATTGCAGCAATAAACTAAGCCGCTATGCTGAGAAAAATATGGAATGAAATCTATTTCTCTCTTTCTGAAACTTGAGAAAGAGGCACTAGGAGCCAATAAGTTTGTTGCCTTTACCCTAGACTGCCCTAGAGCTTAAGACATCTGCAAAATCTTTAGAGAGGTCCAAATCTATGACTAAATCCTTCAATTCCAGTTGGGAAAATGGTTGGAGCTAGCTGCTATTTGAAACACCATGAAAGTGTCCTCGTCGTATGTCAACTCTTCTACTTTGAAGTCTTCAGAAGTATCTTCTAGTTTCTCAGTAAATTTAAGTAGAATTATTTCAATTTTCTTTTGCTATTAATTGAAATGTAGCTTTTCAGTGTACATGAACAGAAGTACCAGTCATCACTATGTTATTAGGGACTACAAAACGGAAAGATATTTTGGTAGCTTTTGAACACTTTCACAATTTCTCTACACAAGGGTAAGAAACATTATGTAGGGCCCATGACTTATTCTGGTCACCAAGTTTTACACCACAGTACACATCAGGCACATCCTTCATAAAATCTCTTTTATTTCTTTGGCAATTCCTCACTACAAATTCCCCACAAATGTAACAATAGGAAGTAGATGAATTAAGACAAAGTACATTTTATAAGTTAAAACTTTAAATATGAAAACTATAAAAAGGAATATTCTCCTCCGCTTCGGGAAATAAATAACATTTTGAGAAAAAATTCACCGCAAACTGCACAACCTTTTCACTCAAAAATCATAGGAAAACTGAGAGGACCACAGGAAGTGTGGAATAGACAAAAGGAAAAAATGGCAGTGATTCGTCTACTGACAAACTTCTGCTCACACAAGATGTTTCTGGATTTCTTCTCATGACAAGAACTGGTGAATCATTGCGACTTTTAATATAAGCTTTTTGACACATTCTATACATCATAACAATTGACAAGCAACATATTTTATGGTGACAATTGCGATTGCGATTTATAACTCTTAAGGCATTTGACTGTAATTTTATTACTAATCTATAATCTCTCTTTGTGTACTATACTTCATTCACTGAACGTATAGAGTAATCACGACCTGTCCACGACTGCATCACGTGCACAGCTCAATTTACAATAGAGCAAAGATTATAAACCTACAAAGGATTGCTCAATCAGCTTCGGACGTGATCGGTCATACTCGGCAGTGACGTAGTCACCGGACCTACGAAATAGTTGAAATATAATGTCTTACGCTTTTCACAGATTTCATAGCATTGCAATATTTAAAATAAATAGTAGATTATTAAAATAATTAATCAGTATTTTCAGTAAATCTTGGGTACTGGTAAAAAAATGGATAAAATAAAAACTAAATTTTTATTTAAATTTTAACTAAACTTAAGAGACAATTTTTTTAAATTTCTTTGCGGTCTTTCTTTCAGAAGCCACAATTTTTCTTTTTCTGTTTTTGATTTTTTTTTCTTCTTGCTTAATATTTTCATAATTTATTTTAATAATTGTTCTAAGTTTTATAAAATTTTGAACTAAATCTAAAGGGATGTTTTCCTTCTGATAAATAAAGTTACTCAGCTGTTTGGTAACCGAGTGTTTTTTCTCAAGTTGAGGTCCATGGTACTTGAGAAAATATTTATTCATTTTTTTTACTTTTTGGAGCCATGACCTCTTAGGTTTAATTAAGCCTCCATACGATAAGTGTTCAACCCATGAGGGTAAATTATACTGATGTTCCGTGAGTAATAATTGGTGTGTATAATCGCCCAGATCAGGATATTTATCTTTGAATTTCTTTGCGATATATCCAGCAATATACTCTAGAGCATCGTTGGCAGTCTCTAAATTACTTGAATCGTTGGAAGAAGTTGAAGAAGAAGAGGATATAGATAAGTTAATTTCGACTAAATTATTATCTGAAGGATTTAATGCTATCTCAGCTTGTTCAAAGACTTTTGCTGATAAATATTCCTGAGGCTCCGCCTCTTCAGTATTCACATGGCTACTAAGAATGCCAGGGTTCTTCCCTAAAATAATCATACGAATTCTGTACAGTGCATTTAACGGCGATGGATGATCATCTGCTCCTCCTCTACTTCTTAGTTGGAAAAAAAAGTTTTCTAAACAGTCCTGGTTTAGTCTGTGTGTGCATATATAGGCAGCATTAAATTCTTCTTTCATTGAATTAAAAAGACCTTTTAATGATTTTGTAGATATAATTATTCCTTTTTGAAATGTCTGTATACTTGTTTTACCAATGGGTTTCATATTTTCTATTAAATCGATAATTTTGTCCAAATGTGCTACCTGACTTTCTAAATTGATTCCAAAAGCATTTTTGGACGCTAATTTATTACGAGGTGCGTAACTATTAAATATGTCAAACCATTGGTTTATATCGCTAATGAAAGTAGCTACATTTACAGCAAGAAGAGGATCATTACCTGGTTTATAACGAGCAAGAGCTTTTGCAGTCGTTTCTGATAACAATTCCGCAGCCAAACGAACATTCTGTCTTTGAGGTCCATTGCATTCCAAGTGTTTTTTTGAAATTTTGTAACAGACATTGAGTTCTGTGTCTGTCACTTTCAATAGTTCCTCCAATGGATTCTTATTTATCAAACTTCCATCTTTTAATTGAAAGCCGGTATCCAGTAACCAATTTCTAATTAATTTCAGGAGATGTGGAATATCTGCAAAGACAAATATATCTCTGTTGGTAGCGGGATGTTTGAAAGATGTGTTGTTAATGTCTATTCCTAAGTCTTTCCATAAACCAACATTTGTACTGCCGCAGTCACTAACTATTGCTACCACTTTAAAACCCTTTTCAGACAATTTGTCTATAATAGAGAATAAAATATTCGAAGTCATTCTCTGATCAAAATCAAGAAAAATAGGCTGTTTCCAATTTGAAAACAAGCCCCGTGCCATAATACACTGCATATAATTATGTGGACCCAAAATTCTATCATTTCCAACGTCATATTCTACGATATTTTGTACTTTTACTTCATCAAAACATAACACTACTGTTTTTTCAAAATCATTCATGGATTCTCCTGCTAATTGCATAAATTCCAAAACGCTTGTTAAAATTCCATTAGTAATCTTCAATTTACTTGCCCATCTTCTGAGAGAAGATAAACCAGGAAGGGGAAAGTGAAGTTTATCTTTAACATACAGATATGCCTTCTTACTATAATACCGTAGAGTAAAAGCTGATGCAGCTTCTTCGGAAGTCCAGTTGACTCGTTTCCTCCTATTTAATAACATGTTCATTTGATTTTTGGTAAACATTTTTTTTACAGCGTCTGTTTCTTCTTTCTTATTTTGGCACAGTTGTTGACATTTACTTTTGTAATGGCGTAATTGGTCATTCAATAATTTTATTTTTTTCCCACTGCTGTTCTTCAATAGCTTATGTTGCTTTTCAAGTTCATTATATTTTGTCAGTAATTCATTATAGTCATATTTTATTTCATGTGAACGCTTTTCTTCAGATGTTCTTGACATTATTTCTTGAGAGAGATGCTCATCACAAACCTGTGAAGTTGAAGCCTGGGGGTTAATATCAGATGGTATACTAGTTTTCAAAATATCCTCAACTTCTTTTTGCTTCTGTCTCTTTAAAAGTCTTTCGCTTCTTTGTATTTGTTGTGTCTGATTTTTTTCTTTCTTTTCAAGAGGTAAATTTACTGTTGGGACTGCTGTCTTCTTCAGTTTTCTTCTTACTGGTAATCCTAAATTAAGTAATCTGTAATGCCATTCTTAATATGTATTTTTTTTATATTTACCTAATAGTTCATTCTGTAAATCCCTTTCGTAATCATTAGACGTAAAGTGCACAGAACAAATTTGGCTTGTGTTGGGATTGAATTTATCGGCTCTTTGGCATCGTCGAATCCATTCTTTTTTTATAGTTGTGGAGACCAAATTATTTGCGCGAGGAAATTCATGGTAAATGACACTTTCATTTTTTGCTTTGGTTACAACTCTGCTATTGTTGCAACCAAATACGGCGCATCTACGACCCGGCATAGCGCTTATGTTTTCACGTGGTTTTCACTACCTATCAATAAAATTAAATTAATTGAAAATTTTAATAAAGAGTGGTTTTATTACTAACACAATAAAAACACAAAGTCAATCGCGAAATATAGATTTAAATCATAAAATAAAGCAAAACAATCTCATTAATTTGGCACGTGCAACACACGCCTATGTACTAAAAACACTGGAAACGTTACGATTTGAAGAGCATGGTCCAGTTGTGACGTCACCGCAGTGCGCGCCGTGAGGGGGGATATGCTAACGTTACAGCATAGGGAA
Source organism: Amphimallon solstitiale (assembly GCA_963170755.1). Classification (NCBI taxonomy): domain Eukaryota; kingdom Metazoa; phylum Arthropoda; class Insecta; order Coleoptera; family Scarabaeidae; genus Amphimallon; species Amphimallon solstitiale. The sequence continues at coordinate 78,100,839 of OY720682.1, read as the reverse complement.
TGAGCAATCCTTTGTAGGTTTATAATCTTTGCAATAGAGTACTTATATTAACAATAAAGTTTTATAAAATTTTTGATTACATGTTTAAATTTTCGAAAGGAACAATACAAAATACTATATATCAAAACCAAAAAGTGTACATATATAACATATATACATATATTTCAAAATAACAGACAATGTTATATAGTCACAATCATGTGACAAAATCACAGAAAGCAGATGATTTATATCGTGTGTTGAAGGATTTGTATGTAGCTCTCAGAGCCAATAGAAAGGCAGTATTAAAAATCATGCGTTGATCACGCGTTTTTTGCTACTCTATACGTTCAGTGAACGAAGTATAGTAAAGAAAGGAACACTTTTACTCCCATGTTTATTAAGAGAATAAAAGTATCTAAAATCTATTTGGAACTACTTTTGTATAGGAAATTCGGAATACGTTGGTGCCTACGTCTCATATTTTAAAATAGGTATATGTAATTGCAAATCTGATTATATAATTTTTGTAACATGTTCCAATGGTACTAATTTATTTCATTAGATATGATATAATGAAAGTATAGTTCATCAAACCACGAAAAGTTTAGTATTCGAGACTTTTAAACAACATTCCCTGCCTAATATTTGCGTCACTGAAAATATTCTAAAATTACGCCTATCGAATAAATCGAAACTTTTCGTATTACATAATTTAAGTAAACATGAGAAGGGTCCAGTTTATTCACATGTATACAATTTGTACTGTTCGGTAATGCTAGAGTTCTGCCATGCCATCCGGTCTTCTTAATTGATACTCAACTCCCGGGGAAAGGGACTTGCGATCTTTGGGCACCAGGTTGCGTATCACTTAACTTCTCGTAAGTGTCCACACATTAACCGTTATTGTTGGAGATACCAACGGCCTTAGAATTCCGAATAGGACTGTGACACTCGACAATTATTGCCAGTGGAATTGTAATGATAAGAGGTGCTCTAACAAGAACTGAATAATTAATTCGTTTTGTACGGACTAACACAAGTATCGACGAAAAAAGGTGCACATTGTGGGTGTTCGTTTTAATGTCTGTATTCGATACATGTTATGGTAATAATATTTCAACTTATATCTGATTTTTGTGATTTGATGTTTACTATTTGAAAATATGATTACGTATGTTATATTAATAATTTACTAATGAAGAAATTTTTTGTTGCGCTAAAGGAAGATTTAATATTGCGTATAGAAAATATGCAAAAGTACTAACTTAAAATATATCAAAATATCAAAATTCACGGCTTTTATGTTCAAAATATCAATTCATTGGAATGAATCCTTATGAAAATAAAAACTCTAAAATTCTCTTAATTAAAAGTCTTCCTCTACAAGTCTCTTCTATATCACGACAATACTCTTAATCAAAAGTATTCTTATGGAAATAAAAACACTGAAATGCCCTTAATTAGGAATATTTTTTATTTTTTTGTGTCACAGAAAGTTATTAGGTTATTAATTTTTAATAATGTGTCAAAATCGAGAAAACAATCAAATAATTCAGGTAAAGCAAATAAATTTCATATATTAAATGGAACGTAGGTGTGGGACCATTTGATTTTTTAATTGAAAATACTATTTTTTAAACTCTCTACGTTTTGAACACGCTCTGTTATTTATTCTATTACGTGATATATTAAGGAAATAAGTACAGCATGTGATATAGCGTTCTAAAGATAAATTCATGTAGTATCAGAATATATACAATAATACTGGGTACGTTCCTTTTAAACTATGAAATTTATTTGATGCTCAATTGTTTTCCGTATATTGACAAATTATTAAAAATAAATAATAACTTTCTTATGTCATTTTTTAATCATTCATACAATAGATAAGATATTTGCTTTGACACATAAAATCTAACACAGTCTAGAATTATTAAATGAAATTATAATTAAATTAATTACTAAGTTGAAGTAGCAAAATTACCAAAATTATCTTTTAATTAAACTCTGCAATCATAAATGTCCAAAATTCGAGGACGCTGTAAAATTTATGTATCACAGCCGAAAGACAATTCCAAACGTTATGTGGCTTGCATAATAGTACAACATTAAAAGGTTTACGCAATATACGTATACCTACGAAGAAAAATGTTTTTTCGTATATGAATAAATGTATTAATGCATACCCTAAGCCGGCATTGCGAACAAACAATGTGCTGACAGCTGTTCCGACCTTACATTGGTCTCATCAGTGCACGAACGTGTTTGTTCACAATGCCTCAAACCTGATATTGTCAACTTACGATGTCGCACTTGGGTAACAGATACCGCTGAGAATCTTTCATGGCGTTTGGTACCTAAGTTGACAATATCAGGTTTTCTAAGCTTTTGAGGCATTGTGAACAAACACGTTCGTGCACTGATGAGACCAATGTAAGGTCGAAACAGCTGTCTGCACGTTGTTTGTTCGCAGTGCCGGCTTATGGTAGATGTGCATTCATACATTTATTCATATACAAAAAAAAATTTTCGTATATACGTATATACTTGCGTGATTTAATAGTGTGAGAGCGCTTACTCTCCAAGAATTAGGGTTACGTTGTATTAAAAGGTTTACCTTGCACAGAACCAATACTTATAGACGTTGAACAAACGGTAGCAATTATCCAGAATTTCTAATGATGGCTGGCAGACAAAATGGCAGGAGCACGTGGCCCGTCGAAATATGAATGGATTCCTTCCAACAATCGATGATATTGATAGATTTTCCGTAATAGCGAATGGATGGCGTTCCGAATTAAAGTCCGAAATCAATATCAAAATTTAATAACCTGAACTATAAGCTAATGAGGAAAAAGGCACATATAAATACTAATGCAAAGCAGAGATATAACTGCGTCGTAAAAAAAATTGCCAACTTGAGCTCGTTGACTATAAACCATCGAAATCTGATTATTCAACAAATAAAGAGCGAAATTAACTAACTAGCCTGCTATATATCCCACTAGAATAATGTGGTAAACAAACGGTAATTACTAATTAATATGCAGGGTTAGATTATAACCAGGTTTCGACATGCTGCTCACAAGGATGGATGAAGAATCATCTTTGAGCCGACGCACCCCAGCCGCATGGAACGACCGCGAAACAAAATGAGGATTGGCGGAATGTTTTAGGTAACGGAATTTTAACAAATAACCAAACCAAACAAGACGATAATTAGTAAAAGAAATTACTAATGGGTTACGAATGACGAAATAACAATAATATTTGCAAAATTTTAAAATAATTAAATGAATTAAAATTAATCATAGTTCTTTAATTGAGAAAAGACACAATAATGGAATCCCTCGTTTGTTGCACCATAAAAATAACAATAAAAATGAAGTAAACACATTTTCCCCAAGCCATCAAGGCTTAAAAGTAACTAAAAGATGGTACGTCCTATAACAACTGCGCTATTACAGGGTCTGCGAAACGAATGGACAAAATACCACAAAATCAAAATTAGTTAATTCAGTGTTCAAAATGAAAATGAAATACGGAGTCGGTCAAATTTAACGTAACAACTCCCAAGCATAAAACCAAGTAAATACAGAGTCTCCAAAATGTAATGTAACACTATAAGAAATTCTTTTTGAAGCACACGGTATTACCAATATGATGAAATAGCATTAATATCCTGTAATTTCACATTAAGTTGATTAATTTGTGTCCATAATTTTCAAATTATTGCAAAAAAAGGAAGTATAAACTGCGCTTATGAGATTACTTAAAATTCGCTTAAATGCAAATGTCCGATCATTAAATTAATTACAGACAACCGTTTGGTCTTGAGTAATTTTGTTCAAAGCAAAGAATTGTCTGCGCTGAAAAAAATAATTTGCTAAAAAAATAATATTCCTTGAAAAATAATTCTACTATAATTCACTTCTAAATATGGTCGACATATACATATAAATTAAAGTAAAATCCGATTTAAAAAAAAATATATATCATTCCTTCTTTTGGAAAATTGATTTTACCTACTTTACAAAATCAATTACTTGAATACTACATGGAGAGCCTCGAAATTAATTATTTCTTTCTGTTGAAGTAAAAAAAGAAATCCCATCTGAACTTTTCATTATAACGAACCGCTTCGAACTAATCGACATTTTCAGCAGCTCGGAAAGAAGAAAATGAGGAAATTAGAAGAAAAAGTGCCACACTGTAGAGGGCGCTTGAATTACAACTACTGTTCCACACTTCGCATATATTAATTATCTTTGAAATTTTCATCGGAAATTGCACCAAACTTTAACCAATCTTTCGACTTCACTTTTGAAAAATTATCACTGCATCCTGAATAGATGAAGTTATTAAGTTTAATGGTGAAATTTCTTAGTTAAGACACAAAGTACTCTTTATGGTAAGAAAGGATGTTTGTGGGAGTCGGTATGAATAGATATAGATACGTATTATGCTGTACAATATGAGATCTTTTGCAATTATAGTCAAACTGAATAATAACTTATAAAACAATGGCCGTGTTAGTAATTAGTACATTCTTATTACTTTAGAAATATATAGACAAATAATTTAAGCGAGTTTCATATTTAGGAGAAATTATAATGTTCATCTCCAGATCGCTCTAGTGAGTGTATATTCAACTTCTCAACTTAGTTACTAGTATATGAAGATAGATATTAATGTCTTTTACACAACACATAATATCGTCTAGTTTAAATATAGTTGAGAATAAATGTGTAGTTATTACGGTATTAACTTTACTTATGTGTTCCTCTGACGTTCGTTTTACTATGAATAAAAGGATAATATGTGACTGACATAGCTTTACCTTCAAGAAAACGGTTGTAATTGTCGACTATTGAATTAAATAAAACTTCGGTATTTGTGGACGTTGTTGAGCTTTGAGCGATGCTATCTGTTTCAGTAGATGGAACGTTAATATTCATAACTGAAAAAAATTACTTTTTCTGCTTTAGTCGCTCTGAAACTTTAATATATTGTTTATTTATTATATAATGAATGTCAGTTTAGGGTATGGAAAACGGCAAGAATTTTCAACATTCTTTCTGCAGAAACAGATACAAGACCATTTTGATAAGAAAGGTAAATATTAAAATTGATTTTTATTTTTGAGTTGCTATGCCTTTCTATACTTGTAAAAGCAAATTTAAAAAAAAAAGTGCAGAAAAATTGCGTCACCACATAAATATCCATCTTATAGTGGAATTCTGAAACCCTCTCGTAAGCTGCGGTTATCGTAGTCCCTAGCATCGAAGTGACGTTATATGACGATTTTCGGAATTTTTACAGTTAGTGACGTAGAAGTGTCAATTTACTATTTTTTGTACATAACCTTTATGTTTAACATGTAAACAGACATATCATCTCGTAAATATATACCAAAACATAGTATAAACATATATTTATACTGTAGCCAAGACAGCACCATTAATACTCCTAAAAAATTAATGTATTGGCTGGAATTCTACTACCTACAGTTTTTGGAAGAGCAAATACATCCTCTTATCACACAGTGTCTAGAAATAGAGGAGGAGCAATTATATTTCCAACAAGATGGGGCTGAACCAAATATAAGAAATTTTTATTATAGTAGATTGTCCTACTGTTATGTAAAGATTAGACAAGTCAAAGTAAGGTCAAATTATAATTCATAGAATATTTTTCTTATAAAAAATGTGACTCTGTGCTCTAGAGAATAAAAATGGATATTTCTCAATTTGAAAATTGAGGATTTGTTATAATGATTTAGAACTTATTAATATTCATCTATATCACTAATATATACAGTAAAAGACTCTCCATACCTGATGCAAGATATAAATGGCATCGAATTTCTTGTTAATTATTACATTAGGAAGAGACAATAAAAATAAAGAAATAATCACTGTGGAGGTGTCACTGCTACTGTGACAGATCGATGACAAGCGTCGACCATCTTCTTTAAGTTTTGCTTTTAAAAAATCTAGAGCTAACTTCTGCGCGCGACTAAAGTTCCCGTTGCTAAGTTCACCCCGTGCTATAACGAGAAGGAAAGTATTTTTAAAATTATTCTATAAGAAACATAATAGCTCAACATTATTGAAATAAACGATCATATGATGTACTCGCGCATGCGTGTATGTAATAGATGTGATAATAATTCAATTTTGGTGAACAAGTAGCCGTTTAAAAGTAAGTGTTAGTATAAGAATTGTAGGAGTATTTAAAAAAGAAGTGTACATGAACTTACTCCTGAGAATTTAAACAAAAATATAGTTAAAGTTTGCTTCACCAGGTAATAATAAAAACACACCAGTTTCTTAACATTCAGTAAAAAGATTGAATATTTAAATGATATAAAACTTAATTATAAGTGTTAAAAAGTTGATATTCAAATTTATGAATGTTAGATAGATAGTCAATTTCTTAATTTCAAATAGAATATATACATATTGCCGTGGTCTCTTACATATTAAAAATAATAGTAATAGCATTAAGATTTAATTTAAGTATATAAAATATAAAAGAGACAATAAGAATAAGTTTTATTGTATTCAAAGATTTTAACATAAGAGTATACTAAGTTGTTAAAAAGTTCATATTCAAATTTATGAATGTTAGATAGATAGTCAATTTCTTAATTTCAAATAGAATATATACATATTGCCGTGGTCTCTTACATATTAAAAATAATAGTAATAGCATTAAGATTTAATTTAAGTATATAAAATATAAAAGAGACAATAAGAATAAGTTTTATTGTATTCAAAGATTTTAACATAAGAGTATACTAAGTTGCATACATTTAAGTATAGAAAAAATAGACATAAAAATGAACTTATATTTGGAATTTAGATATTAAACAGGTACAAAATAAAAGACGAGATAAATTTAAGTTATATATATATTTCTTTTATAGAAAAGAGAAACAAGATGTATGGTTTGTGTATAATAAAAAACAACCTGACTTTATAAAATGCGTGAAAATTGCACTGAACATTTTGAATAATGGACCGTTGTTTAAAAATAAAAGAGAAATGAAAGCAAATAACCGAGAAAGGGTTATGCTTAAGGATGGAAGTGTGAAAAGAATTAGTCATCTAAATGCAATAAAATTGTATGAAGAAGACAAAATCCGATATGCACGGGAGAAAAATGTAATTGAATAAATTATGTAAACTTGAGAACGTGCATAAGGTAATAAAACTTTATAATAAATCATGCTAAAAGAATAAAATTTACCTTAACTTATGACTATATAAGTAAATAAATAAAAAAGGATATAAATAAAAATATTCCGAGACCATACAAATAAGCAGTAGTGTTTTTTATAAACGACAGCTGGCAAATAATAAGGTACATTCATGAATTCATGTATGTAGTAATATATTTCATAGACTGTAGAGAGGTTTGTACGGTCTGATGACCTACAAAAAGAAAATATAATGTAAACTTGGTTTGTAGTTTATTACAGATAAATATATCACCGTTGGAAAAGTCCTGGATCGAGGGAAGCAATGAAAAGGCAAACCAGATGGATCGTGGTAGTACGAGTAATCTTATAAAAAGAATACCTGTTATCTACAATATATTTCCAATTTTACCGAGAGCTGGAAATAAAAGAAAAATAAGAATTGTGTTACCAAATGGAAAGAGGAAGTATGTGGCAAATAATAAAGAAGGTAACAAATTCATAAACAAATATAAGGAAGAATTATATTAATACAAGTATACCTACATTGGAAAAATGCTGGACAATAAAGACTTTTAAAATAAGCAAACAATTCTCAAGGTGTTGACATTTTAAAGTGAATGAACTGTCAAAAGACAATAAGTGCGTGTGTGTGTGTGTTCATATCACGATGGCAACTTGGAAAGCAGAGATCTCACTGAAGACGCAGGGTGACAACTTAAATGGTAGTACCGAGGATGGCGTTGAGAGCGGCCACGTGTCTTCCCGGGGATATAAATTGGAAGACAAGAATGAACAAGTCGGATTAGCTAGTTATCTGGAAAGAGATTAAAAGCGACTTAAAATCGTAGGGTCAGAGACACCACGATTATTTTCATTCATATTTATTTCTTGTATTAGCGTATTAATTTTATTTTTATTTAAGTTTCATTCATTTTTCTTTGGTTAATAATTTTTGTATTTTAAAATAATGGCAGAATTTGAAAAGTTTTTCAATGATTCAAAGTAAGTTTTCGATACAAGGATTTATCAATGTTGCTATGCGTGTATTGAAATATAACGTGCAAATGTATATTCAATATAACGTTGTGCAACAGGGATAATAAATATTTTCCTGTAATAATATGCATTCATTAGTTTCAACAACACAAAAATAGAATTATTAATGGTGTTGGGTGTTAAGAGGATATAACGTGCAAATGTATATTTTCTGGCACTTTATTAGGCATGATTAATTGTTACAATGAATTTTTGATTATAAATTAATGATTTAAAAATAGATTTTTAAGAAGGAAAGTGTTTCTGAGTAGCGGACTTTGAGATGCTGGATACAATACGTGTGAATGGTTGTAGACAGTAATCAGATTCATGTTTTTTCTCCGAACATTGACCATTGCGAAGTTCTAAGTTTGTCAGAGCATTACGTGCGAATATAATGTCTCTGATGGAATAGAATTAGCATAAAAATATCAATAGTATACTAACGTTAATTGAATTTTATTTTTTTTAAAACAGGGCAATATTTTTTAGATTTCTTTTTTTTTGATTAAGCATAAGAAATATATATTCGTTCTATAAAACATTACAACCTAGAACAAGGTACAAATATTTTCTCTTAATTATGTTTCTTTTTAATTAAATGGTGAATATAGTATAGCGATGCTCTCTGTTGTGAAATAATGTTAAATAAATTATACAATTATGTTCTATATGGTTTCTGGTTTTTATTTTAAATAAACTATAACCTTATCCCAATTAAAGGAAAAACAAGAGATTTGACGAGAGAAGAGAAATTTAGATACACTGATAGAATTCACGTATACTTATAAAGTACGTGCTGTTAAGATAAATAAAATATATATTAAGGATAATAAAAATTATCATCATCTTTATTAGTTATGTTGCTGGAACAGCACACAACATAATTTGTTTGGCAAAGTCTAATGTATGGCAATACTACAATTATTGTATGCCAAATAGTTATGTTGCCACAGCAATATGAAGACTCCAGTGGACGTGAAAAGTTGTATTACGATTACAATTTAATAGTAATTAGCATTTTATTCTTTATAGAACAATATTTAGAGGGTAGAGTACTGGTTGTAAACCGTTAGGTTTCGATGGAATAAAACTCTTAGGTGAGCAATCAAATGAAACTAGTAATTCCTTTTTTACTGTCTAAATTTTCGTAAAATTTACTTACACCTTTAAGCTTAGATAGTACGAAAGGAATTAATAGTTTCATTTGGTTGCTCGCCCAAGACTTTTATTTCATCGAAACCTAATATTTAAAGGGTTTTCTTGAATGTTGTGATATACTATTTTTTAAAGAAGTATAGTTATTAAAAATTAATATTATTAAACCATCAGCTAATTGGAAAAGATAGTAAACAACTTTGACCAACTAACTACCAGTTTTATCAATATTGACTAGATACTTTAAAGGAAAAAATTAATAACACCGACGATTTCTTTGATCAATTCTCTTGATATATAAAAATAAGGAATTACATGTTATAATCTCATGTATTAATTATAGAGTTTATTACACGTCCAGTTATAATAAACATGCAAATTTATTTTGTGATAATAACTTAATATCAACCGACGACTGTGCAAACGATTGAGTTCCTCTTAAATATAGCTCGAAACGGTATTTATGCAAACTGCTATCTGATACTGTTAATAAAACTTACGACCCATCAAAGGTAGCTTATTTATAAAACAGGAGGCAATGACGAGATAACTGACAAGGATCACACTGATACACGTTCGAAAAATTTAGTTATGCTTCACCAGAATTTGCAATCAATTGAGAACAAACTTAATGAATTGGAAGCATACTTGACTGGGGACTGTTATGATCTGTTGATTTTTAGTGTGCATTGACAATGTTCACTAAATCAACCTCCACGCAGATTTTAAAATGTAATAAATAATTAATATTTTCACTTTAATCTGTAACTAAATAGAATTATCCACTTGTCCATCACTTAATCTTTTCAAATTATTGCTCACACTGGACGTGGGATTAAAAAACATTGTAGGTTGCTGTATTATTGTTTGTCTGATATTTTCGGCCGTATTCTATATTGGTTGACAGTTTCCCAATCAGATGATCAATCAGGGGATTTTCTTTAAATTAAGGGAGTGGCGCTTCATATATATTCCATCATCTATACTGATTTTGTTAGAACCACGACCGTCTCCACTAGAGGCAAGCAGCGACAGAACTATTTGTATTTAAGACTAGGAGCGGAGCGAAGTTTCAGGTTAGACCTTGAGTGGTTTGATTATGGTAGGTATGTCACATTGATTTAAGGGTTACGTAAGAGCACCGTAAGAGTAATTAACGTTAAGTAACTGAATTTTTCCCAAGAGTAAATGGAACAGAGGGTTTGCGAAGAATAGATGGACTTTTCACTTTTTAGTTTCGCCATTTTTGGTCGCTCTTTAACTAGCTTAGAGTGTGCAAGAAAATCCTCGCGTCATTTGAAGTTTGTGGGAAACAAGGAATGACATTTTCTACAGATTTCATTAAAAGGATATTATTTGAACAAATCCTTGTTTCTGTCATAAATCAGTTTATAATAAAATGATTTAAGGAGTGCATCTGATATAATTTTAAAAGTACTCTTGTTTCCCAGAAGATGCATGATAATGAAATGAAACTGACTCATCAATTTGAAATAAAAAAAAAGAAACTCCGCTAATTTTAAATGTCCCCGAGGCTGAAAAAATTGCTATAATTATCCTTCAGCCACTTCCGGTCTCCATTATCAGACATCCAGCTACTTTGTTAATTATAAGAACGTCAACACAAATCATTTTAATTTCCATCTGTTTTTCATTTTACCCTTGGCAAAAAAAAAATGGCAGCCAAATAAACTCCGACTTGTCCCTTCGGTTTGTTTATTAAGCATTTTTTTTATGCAGGGATAAGCCTCACAACGAGCAATTAATCTGAACGCAAAATGAATTAACATCGACTCCAATACGGGCGTGGAGAAAGGGCTACAAGGGAAGAGTATTATCTATCCTGGCGATATTTTTAAAAGACGCAATTAAAGTGGGAAAAGGCGTCTAAGAAAGAGAGGAAAGTCTTCAAGAAAGATAATAAAAAACGAATACACTTTTATTTCTCGGGTTGCTTATCTTTTTTTTTCTTCTTATATTTTCGAGGAATTATCTCCTGGGAGAGTATTAAATCCATGTAGTTGTATATACGAAATAATCAGTAACCTTTTTGTAAAGGAAATTACATTTCTCTTCATACACTTTATTCTACTCATGTGCATGAAGTTCTAAAGTAAATACATACTATTTCTATACAATAAATGTGTATCTATCGTATGCTAATTAAAAATTCAGTCGTTTTGTTTTCTAAATGACTAAGCACTTAAGCACTTTGTAAAATGAGGATCAAATTCTAGATTTTTACAGCTTGACTGAATATTTTGGTCGTTTCCTAAAACGACGAACAGCTCTAAGCCGTATTGTAAAATGAACGTGTTGGCGTTTATTTTTACAATGCATCTGCAAAATTGAAGCTGTAGAATGTCGCTGCCTAAAGGTAGCGTAAAGCTATAGTGTAGTACATACAGTAGCATTGCAAAGGTACTGCGTTTTAGAAAAGTTTGGAGCTTTATTGCATTTAATACATAAACGTCAGCGTAATAATGAACCATAACCTCAAAACCCGTTTGTAATTGACGTTATAAATTATTATTTAATATAGTAAAATATTAATCATCAAATAATTCATATCGTCAATTAGAGAGGTCTTTGGAGGCTAACTTTACTCCTATGCCACGCTTCAATAAATATATAATAACTAGCTGACCAGGCAAACGTTGTTTTGCCATATAAATTATTTCTAGTAAATATTTTGGTAGTCTAATAAAAAATAAGTAACTTATTGTAAGTGTGTGGGGATGTGGTATATGACTGAAAGAGGAATGGAGCGCTGTGAACGATGACGGCCTATAAAAATAACAAAACACCAAACATTCATTTTTTGAATTCATTGTACTTTTATCTTAACTAATAAATTTCTAATTACATCTCTATCACAACTAATAACAATTAAAAAAGAACTTTATCAGTCTCTTAGTGCAATGGAGTGTACGATATTTTAGTGAGTCCATCTTTAGCCAACACAAACAAACTGGATGGTTTACCCACGCGAGAACATGGCACGTATAATTGTCCGTGTAATAAATAAGAACAAATAAATGTATGAAAATATTATGGAACAGGTAACACAATGGTTGTTGTTGGCGGGAGCTCGTCACACGTGTTGAAAACTATTGATTTATATGAGATCACTTAATTAACTAAACGTGAGAACTATCTTGAGCTAAATAGAAATAAATAATTATAGCACTGCAAATTGGTGATACATTTACTATGAGAATATACTTAATATGAGAGTTGCACTGAGATAGTAAAATAACAAGTATAAGCGTCACTGCTACGATCGACGCACAATCAATAATAATGGCTGAAAACGGTTTAGGCCCTAAGCTTTAGTGAGTGAGAGAAAGCTTATTGTGTGAGAAAGACAGCAGACCGGCTTCGTTGTCATCCATACTCTGTGCTGTTTACGGGGTGAGAAGTGAAACCGGTAGACGCCTGGCGGAAATAACTGATCTAGTAGTAACTGATCAATTTTCGACCGCCGAGAGTAGAAAATTATTAAAGTACTAATATCGCTATTATAAAATAGGGGTTGGTGGTAGAAGGGTAAACATTTAGGGTTGTATGTATTTTTTAATGCCGAATCATAAAAAAAATACAATTTTTTTTTCACAAAAATCAAAAAAAACATTTTGTGGGATGGACCACCCTTATCACTTAGGGGTATGAAAAATAGTTTACGTCCTATTCTCAGACCTGCTGAATATACACACAAAATTTCATAAGAATCGGTCAAGCCGTTTCGGAGGAGTTTTGTGACAAACCCTGTGACACGACAATTTTATATATTAGATAATAAACCCCTTTGCAATCGCCATGAAGTGTGAAACTCAAAAAACCTCCCAAAGCTAGCGGGACTAGAAAAAAAGAATTTTGAACTGCGATAATTATGCTAATTGTCCGTTAATATTAATATACCAATGATTTCTTATTTTAAGAAAACATCGTAGGCGACAAAAGTCATATTTTACAGGAAGCGATTTTTTCTTATACTAGTTTCATTTTTAAATCTAGTGCTGTCAAAACTTGTAGGACTCTATTACATTTGCCGAAAAATCGTTGATATAAAGAAAGTAAAGTAAAATTTGATATTTCCGTTGAATAATATTGTTGTAAACGATAGTTTGTCAAAAAATTTCAGAGTACTGGATACAGATGAGATCTTGTTTGGGTATCAGATATAAGAACAAAAACAAAGACTAAACTCTGGCCTTCCAAATCCGTCTCACCTAATGTATTAAGATAGTGACATTCCTGATATATTCCTTCAAACTGTCTATATTCGTTGATATATTGTTTGGGTATGACTTGTTTATTACACAGTTTCATAAGATTGGCAAATTTCAAAGAGGAAATTTCCAAAGAGTGAGAATACAAACATTGCTGCTTCCTTGTTACAGTAGTCTTTGATCTTCTACCTGCAACCAAAAGAATTATAGTTTGGTAAATTTCATTACAAACCAGGACTGCCGTGTAGAAACCTCTCCCCGATGCACAAGACATGGGCAACACCATTTTCTCGGATAAGTTGAAATAGGAATACCTGATTTTTATTATATCCCCGCTTGTTTAAAATTTTATACCATACATAGCTTTGTTAACAATGCTGGCCAACAAATTTTGGGTCATCGTTTTCCCAAACATAAAATCCATATATTAAATAACTTGAAAAGATTTTTTATTATATTAAATAGTAAATTTACTTTGTCAGATTTTTGAATCCCCCGTATAATGCAAATAATCAATTTAAAATAAACCAATTCTTTCTATCATATTTAGCAATTTTTAAAATAAGTACATTTTCACAGCCCTTATTACGGATGTGAATTTTGCACCGGCCGATTGGAGCCCTTACCGATATTCCCTTTTATTTATTTCTTTGTTTTATTCATGAATTCGTACTAAATTTATTCCATTTTATTTGTTTCCAATGGAAACCCCAATCGAACGTTTTATATTTACTAAAACAAGACAGAATACAAATTATATAAATTTATTTATTCTTGAAATGTATGAATTTTATTACAATTTAGGAATACAAAGATCAACATAAAATGTCTAATTTAAAAATTATATTAAGACAAACTACATTGTTTCCTTCAATATTTTAATGTAATGAATATTATAGATTGCAAAGCTGCTTGATGTTTCATACAATTAGCGAGGGATGGTAAAAGAATGTAGACATTATTTTAAATGTCTCAATAAATAGGTCCTTGAAGCGATTTTTTTTATCGTATACTTAAAGAAATCAGCACTTTTACCATTATATAACATAAAAGATACAATTTTAAAAAATGATTATGGATCAATATCATTAATATCATCGACCTAGAAGTTTATTGAATATGCTACGCTTGAGACTTAATCGAAGAATTTATTTCACTTCTCTCATAGTGTGATATAAGTGTTGTCAGAATTACTTTAACCTTAGGGTAAACTAATCACCTAAAAATTCATAAGGAGAATAATCACACTTGTTTTCTTAACCGAGGTATTGTCTGCTCTAAAATTTCAAATCTAATCAATCCTGAAGGCAATTTAGTATGTCAGTCTCAGCATGAATATAGAAGATGTCAATAATAGGAGGGAGGGTCAATATGTCCGTAACTTTTTGAATGAAACACAGGTTTCTGGATAAAAAATCATTTTATTTTTCAACATAGTCTCCTTTGAGCTCTATACACTTTGTCCAACGTTTCTCCATTTTTTTTATCCCTTCCAAAAAATAAGTTGTCGAAGTCATCAGAATAGGTATTTGTTTGTGAGATGATTTCATCGTTGGAGTCAAATCTCCTTCCGCCGAGCCATTTCTTCAGGTTTGGGAACAAGAAATAGTCACTCGGGGCTAAATCCGGAGAATAGGGTGGATGAGAGAGCAATTCGTAGCCTTATTCACAATTTTTTGCCATGGAAACTGCACATGTTTGCACCCTTGCATTGTTCTGGTGGAGGAGAACTTTTTTCTTGGCCAAATGCGGTCGTTTTTTTTTAAATCCTCATTAAATGGGCTCAATAAATTGGCATGATATTCGCCATTCACTGTTGTACCGTTTTGAAGGTAGTCAATGTGAATTATACGGCGTGCATCCCAAAAAGCCGTTGCCATGACTTTATTGGCTGACAAATCCACCTTTGCCTTCTTTGTTGCCGATTCACCCCGAGAAACGCAATGTTTTGACTGCTTTTTTGTCTCTGGTGTGTTGTGGTGGATCCACGTTTCGTCCACGGTTACGAAACGGCGCAAAAACTCGTCCATATGGCGGTTAAACAACTCCAAACACTCCTACGGAGTTGTCACACGATTGCGTTTGTGGTCGATTGTGAGCAAACGTGGCACCTATCTTGCGGAAAGCTTTCTCATACCCAAGTGATCATTCAAAATTGAAACCACTGTGCCATGTGATATGCCTGTGGCTTCCACAATCTTTCGCACTTTCAATTTCTAATCGACCAACACCATATCGTGAATTTTTTTCTCGCACAAAATAATGCTTAATGAGCACACGAAATTCACATTTCTCCATTTTCTTCTCAAATCACGCGGTAGTCTGTTATCAATGGCTGTCAAACACAAACTAAGTGACGCAGCTGACATGTACATTACTGTATATAAATAAGTCGTAAATTATGCCCTAACTGCGCTTTTAAAGAAGGAAGAAACGAAAAGTCAAATGAAACAAAATAAAACTGCCACGCACACCAGGAAGAAGCTACTCAGAAAGCGTACATAGTGAGCGTACAACCGAACATCACTTGCCATGGCAGTTCCTCTGATTCTCTAGTAATCTGCATTTACACTTTGCTTTAAATATATATGAGTTGCCAAGTAAAACACTTTTTGGACGTAGTTCGGGATCTGCGTTATTGACCTTAGAGAGTGAGTGAATAATAGCCCAGAACAAGAAGCATTAATTCAGAAAAAAACATATATTTATCCTTACTTCCGATTAAGCTATATCAAAAATTTTAACAAAGTATTAAATACAGAATACTTTTTCATATTTAAATGAGTTTTCACATATAATTAAGACAAAGATCAAAGAGGGATTTCTTGTAGGATTGCAAATTGTTTCAAGATGCTAACTTTAGGGCAACTTCCAATAACGTTGAAAGAAGAGAGTTGGATGCATTTGAACATATTTACTATTTTCTTGGGAACAATAAATCAGAGACTTACCAGGAACACTTTTGGCCTACCACAGTATGGGATAAAATATGTCGCGAAATCTCCATTTTAACCATTCCTATTTGGAATTTTTTCCAGAAAATTTGGAAGCGGTATTCGACGAGGATGGAGAAAGGTTCGACCAAGACATTGCGTCAATCGAGAAAAGGTTTACCGAAAATAGAGATGATCTTATAAAAGGATAATATTCAGAAAATAATTTAAAATGTGTATACAGGGTGCCCATTTTCTATCTCCCTATATGGGTAACTTTCTTAATATTGAAGATACAGGATTCGTTACAGTAGCCAAATTTGTAAATTTGAATTTTAATTATTTTTTAAATTCTGTTTTTCTCAGCGGAGAAATACCTAAATTGATTTTTCTGCTTCGCGCTGAGTAAATTAATTAGGAAATTTTATCACAAAAATTTGCCCACAATGAGATTTGAACTCATGACCTTCTTAATGCCGTCAAGATGCGCTACCAACTGCGCCACGAGGGCTTGAGTTCATATCTACTTAAACGTCTTGATATCATCTTGACGGCATTAAGAAGGTCATGAGTTCAAATCTCATCGTGGGCAAATTTTTGTGATAAAATTTCCTAATTAATTTACTCAGCGCAAAGCAGAAAAATCAATTTATGTATTTCTCCACTGAGAAAAACAGAATTTTAAAAATAATTAAAATTCAAATTTACACATTCATTTCCGAACTGCCGGATAAAAATGTATTATTTCAATCTGTCACTTGATGATATCAAGACGTTTAAGTAGATATGAACTCAAGCCCTCGTGGTGCAGTTGGTAGCGCATCTTGACGGCATTAAGAAGGTCATGAGTTCAAATCTCATCGTGGGCAAATTTTTGTGATAAAATTTCCTAATTAATTTACTCAGCGCGAAGCAGAAAAATCAATTTAAGTAGCCAAATTGTTGAAAATTTTTAGGAGTATTTGATAGTAGTTTCAAATTTAACATTTCCTTATTGTCAACTTTTAAAAATATTTTAGAAAGATTGAAAATTGGCGAAATTTTTACGTGTTACGTGTTTTGGCAACTAAGTTGACATCTTCAATAGAAACCTGTAGCAAAACAGAAAGGAGTGTTAAACGTAGTGCTTTTGGCTAAGGTGTATGCAGTTCACCAAAACACTAGTGGGATAACACTCCAGTCCAATTGACTGAAGAGCATATCTGCTAAGGTTACTCTTAGCCAAAAACACTAGTCTTTTATGTTTTTATACAGGTTTCTACTGAAGATGGCAACTTAGTTGTCGAAATACCTATATAGAATTTTTTATATCTTCTTAATTTTTGTGGTAAGGGATTTTTCGTTTTGCATTTTGTTTCATGTTCACAATGTAATCAGATAATTAATATAAATTACTAATAAACAAGAGAGATTCTTGAAATACTCCATATGTTACATTTAATAATAATAATAGTTTTATTCACTATAATAAAAACATTACGTGAAAGTCAAATAATAATAATAACAAGTACAAGTGTAGAATAGTCTTACGTATAAGAGAGAATCCCCTTATATTGTAACTTAATTAATTTAAGAAATTTAACAATTCTTCCAAGGAATAAAAACCATGGTCCAGCAAAAACTGCTTAATCCTATTTATTGATATATCTGAACCAAAAACAGATTTCATTTAGATGTAGATCTTCGGACTCCAGTAATCCACACTGCCTTGAATAGTCTTAATGCGTTGCTATGGAATTAGATTTTCATTTCTTTTTCTTGTATTATAGTAGTGATGCACTCCATTGGTTAAAAATAACTATGGGTGTTGATGAACGTATTTTACGCAAGTTAGTATGTTCTGACACGGCAGAGTAAGTATTTTTTCGCTCAAAAAAAAACTGTCTACAACTTTCACTATATTCAAAATCACAAAGTACCAGCAATGCCTTCTTCTGGAGCAGGAAGATTCTATCAGCAGATGGGGATGCTCCCCAAAGCAGAATTTCATACATGGTCCTGCTGTGAAAGTCAAAAAAGTAGGCCGTTCTGGCCGCTTCATATGTAGATATCATTCTCAATCTTCTGATATAGTATATTGCTGTGGTTAATTTTTTTCTCTAACTTAGATGCATGGGAGCTCCAGGTTAGTTTGCAATCTATAGCTAACCCCAAGTATCCCACACTTTCCGAAGATTGTTCATTTTTCGAACAGAACTTTAGATGTGTCTTCACTCTATTCAATTTTAATTCATTGTTTTGAAACCATGCATTTGCTTCATCTAAGATTTTATTAGTTTCTATATCTAGTTCAACATCTGTTTTTCCGACAGTTAGATACGCTGTGTCGTCCGCATATAAACTAATTTGTTTAGATGTTGTATTATAAAGTATATCACTTATATAGATTTTAATGTAGGTATTTAAAAAGTTATTCCTCTATTTATTAAGTTCTTGTCCATCGATTAGAAAATGTATATAAAAATTAATACTGTAATTAGAAAATTTATACTGGTTAACTTTTTTTAAGCAAAATTATGCAATTAACAAAGTCAAAAGCTTCCGTTCAATCAAAAAAAGAAGTAATATAAACTTTTCTAACAACAAATCTGCTGTTTGTTATCTATAATAAAAGTTGTTCAATACTTACTTCTAAATATAAACTCAGTGCTTATGAATCTCATATGGGACACTTGTATAACCTTTCCCGAGGACGTGAAGTTGCTCTTTCCATATCAAATCAATCATTCATTTCCATTTCAATTGTTAGTGATCTATCACAAATTCTTTTCGATAATATGTCAGAATTTTTCCCGCATGATGATAGAGTGTTTCTACATAAAATATTAAAAATGAGATTAAATACTGAATGAATGTTTAAAATAACCCTTGCTTTTGTATTTTAATTAATTGTATATCTAGATTATAAAAGGAAACTTTCGCTTTCATTATTTAGGAGAAGCGATTCCTATTTCTGAGTTTCCCTCGCTGAATTAACTTAAAAATTGTGAAGATTTTTCGTTGGAATTCTCTTTTCTTTTAAATCCGTTTCCGTCGTCATATCAACTTTCTCACACGTAATAATGCAATATAGCGCCGAAAAGAAAATTATAATAATAACAGAGGGCGTCTGAAAGCACAGGATATGAAACTTCTGAACATTCATTTGATAGCAGTTACGAGACAGAAGTTTTATATTGTATTAACTTTTATTTTGCAGGTCGTCCCGTTTCGTGGGCCATGTTGGCGCCAGCTGTTACACCGCGTCAGACTCAGGATCGTTCTAATAATCCTGGATTGAGACTCTACAGGTTCAACAAAAACACAGGCCAGGTAAGGTACCTCCATATATATCTATATATATATACGCCAAAAAGGTCGATAACATGTCGCCTTTCCATCCATTGCCCTGTTCTAAATTAAATCCCACAGGTCCATTAACTGTTCGCAAAGTCGCCGTATAATTTCCCAAATTGATGGGAAAATCTTTTGATAAGTTCAGTGTGACATGCCTGTAACGACGGCAACTTTTACGGTAGCTGGTCCGCACTTAATTAAAATTGAATAACCAATTAACAGGTTGTAATTAATTTCGGTATAACGAAATATCTTTTTATTTTCATCATTCGGGTATACCTAAGTATTTTTTTCTTATTGCCATTAATTCTTTTTTCTGTACCAAAAGAAGAATTAGAGAATTATTTTTAAAAAGACATACCAGGCATACTAATAATACATTTTATAATAATAATACAACTAATAATCATTCCAAATCAACAGATATACAAAAATATGCCATTCCTTAAGTAAAAAATTTATCAGAAAAAATTAGTAAAGTGTTACGCCCATTTAATATCAAAATTGCACATAAATATCATAATAATTTAAGATTTTTGTTTAGTAATACAGTAGTACCCCCATATCCGCGGGGGTTTGGTTCTGTGGTCTTCCGCGGATACTGAAAACCGCGGATAGTAGCGAACGCTTTATTTTCGAGTACAATATGAAATATGAAACAAAGTTAAAACAATGAAACAAGAAGAAATAAGTTTTATAATATTTATTTAAAATAAATAAACAATAAATAAATAAATATTCTTGTGCTGTGGCACAAATAGAATTTAAGTTTAATAAATATATAAGTTCATACATATTGCTGTGATAGCATATATTTGTGTATAAGTTTTATATTTTGTTGTCTTTTGTAGGTCATGAAACTGTACACGTCTGTTTCCAGTCTCTGAAGCATTGTGTTACAAACAAATCATAAACACATACATTTTTTATTTATGCTATCAGCTACCTTTTTATACCAAATGTTATTGCTGATCGGGTTTACGTTTTACATATTTTTATATCCTTTTCTTAGTCTCTAGTTATAAGCTAAGGTAATTTTTATCTTTTAATATAATTTAGTTCTTAAACTCTTTCATAAAGTTTTATTGCTTTATGCATGTAAATCATAATGATTTATTCAGTCATATTTATGTTTTTTGCATATCGTATTTGATCTTTTTCATACAATTCTATTGCTTTTACATGACTAATTCTCTTGACTGATCCGTCCATTAACATCACCCTTTCTCGATTATTTGCCTTCATTACCCTTTTTGACTTAAACAGCGGTCCATTATTTAGAATATTTAAAGCAATCTTTACGCATTGTATAAAATTAGGTTCTTTTTGATGATATGTAAACCATACATTTTGTGTATCCTTTCTACAAAAGAAATATATTGCTTATATTTATTTTGTCTTTTATTTCATATTTATTTAATAAATTTTTATTTTGTCTTTTGTTTCATATTTATTTAATAAATTTTATGTTGTATTTTCTCACTATTCACTTGAATAATAATGACTTTTGAATTACTTGCTTGTATATTGACCATGTGTATGCAACTTTATATACATCCATGTAATTTTGTTGCATATTTTTACTCTTTCATATTTAAATACGATTTTTGTCATTTTTATTTTATTTCAAAACTTAAACTAGTTCTTAAAGCTATTCTTATCTTATAAACTTGCGAGATATCACGGCAATATGTACATATATGTAGTACATATTTTTACATACACAACAAGAAAAACTTTATCATCGTGAGCTACATATTCATTCATCTTCCTCCAAGTCTAAGTTAGCAGTCGATTGTTTACTTAGATCCGAAGCAAACGATATTGATGGCTGTGCATTATCGATAGTTTTGTCGACTTTTTCAAAGTACATTGTTATTGGTAGTTGTCGTTTTTGTCTTTTCATTTCAATAAACAAATCCTCCAAAAGTTTCAAGGCTTCTGTTATAGTGCGAGTAATTTTAATACTGCGTTCCATTATTGGATCATATTCTACTATCTGTTCTTTTAATGTTTGAGCAGTTGGAAATATCGCTGAAAATTTTTCAAGCGTCCATGCTGGCGGTTCTTGTTGACCCTCATCCACATCGTCACTCGCTTCTGGAGAAGATTTCACAAGGTCTTCCAATTCCTCGTTGGTGAATACTTGATCGTCTTCGTTTATGTAATCACTGAGTTCCTCTTGGGTTATATCGTTAAATCCTTCTCCATCTATTTTCTGCGCTATGTTAAATATCGTTGTTAGATGTGAATTAATATCATGTGTGGCTTCAGAACTAAGAACGATGTCATTCCACAGATTTTTCCAACATGCTATTATCGTTTCTGACTTTAATTCCTCCATCGCTCCTTTGATAAATAGAATTGCGTCAGCAATTGTAAATGACTTCCAGCATTCCATGAGCCCGATATAAAAGCATTCGTTAGCCTTTGTATACAGCATTTCGAAAACCTGTCGAATATATATGGCTTTAAAGCATCTAATGACACCTTGATCAAGGGGTTGAAGCAATGAGTTCGTGTTAGGTGGCAAAAAAAGCACTTCAACATTTTTATCTTCTGTGCCTAGTGATACAGGATGCCCAGGAGCATTGTCTAGTATCAGCAGCACTTTAAATGGTAATTCTTCCTTTTCCAAATATCTTTTCACTTCCGCAATAAAGCATTGATGAAACCCTTGTGTAAATAGAACAGCCGTAACCCACGCCTTTCGATTTGATTGCCAAAACACAGACAGGCAAGCTTTATCTTTGTATTTAAGAGCACGTGGATTCTGTGATCGATAAACAAGTCCGGGTTTAATCATATGACCAGCTGCATTTGTACAAAATATTAAGGTAAGTCTTAATTGCTTTAAAGCCTGGTGCATCTTTGCAGTCTTATAAATATAAGTCCGTTGAGGCATTAATTTCCACATACGACCAGTCTCATCGCAGTTAAAAACTTGCTTAGGATAATAATTCTTTTCTACAATAATTTGTTTAAATTTTTCTGGAAACAGGGCAGCAGCTACATGATCAGCCGACGCAGATTCCCCTGTCATTTTTATATTTTTTAGATTAAACCGAGTTTTAAATCTATGCAGCTACCCCCTACCTGCTGTGAATGATTTTCCTTCCTCTTCAGTATAATCTTGGGTCTGCATATCTTCATATAAAACCAACCCCTTTTGTTGTAGCACTTTGCCATCGATAGGAATATGTTTTCTTGTCATATCTTCCACTCATAAATTTAAGGCATTTTCTACCTTAAGTAACACTTTATTACGTATTGTGGTTGCAACTTTTGCAATTTGGGGTGCACTAGAAAAACTAGCTCGAATCTTATCTTTGTTTTTTAACACTTCTCGTATCGAAGATTCGTTTTTATTGTATATTTTAGCAAGAGTTGCAATAGATTTTTTTTCTTTTTCAATCATATTAATGATTTTTATTTTTTGACTAATAGTGAGCATTTTACGTTTTCTTTTTGGTTTAGAAGCCATTTTAAAATGATTTTCAAATTTACTTGCTTTATTTAAAAACTATTGCAAGCACTGTCTTGTCCGACAATTCGAATAGTACTAAACTCATAGATAACAGGAGCATTTATATGTACAAGTAAAAGCGAGTGGCACCTTAAGCACGTTCCAACTTGTTTAACTTATCATAAGAGAGCGTCGAATTCAGGGGATGACTCATATATACGACGATATATCGACAAATGCTCCTATAACCTTTATATTTATTGATATAACGCGTTTTATGCTCATCATAGGTAAATCGGGGATGACTGAAACCGCGCATACGGAGTCAGCCGATAACGGGGTACTACTGTATTAACATAATAACAAAAATAGAAACTTTCTAGAACTCATACAAATAAAGAAGCATGATAATGCAGTAAATAACCAAACAGAAATTAATAATTTGGCAATAGCATATCATTCAATAATTTAATATAATGTATTGAGTCTGCTACGTTTGCGTATTATAGGTCGTCTAGGATACACCAATATTATTTATTCTGTACCATATATTTGCCGCCAATATATTTGTCAAAAAAATATTTGTCAAATATATGTTACAGTTTTATTAATAGTTATTGGAGTTTTAATGTTTTAATTAGTTAGTTTATGTTACATTAATTGAAAAAGATAATATCTATATTATCGAACCGTTTTAATTTCTTATTTTGTTTTTGAGTTCATTTTACAGCCGCTAAACCACGAAAGGAAACTATATTTTTTTGTATATAAACGTGTGCAAACATCAAAAACTTTATAATAATTTATCTATAGACATTAGAAATTGTGTATATATAATTTAAAGTAGATTAGTTATGTAAAATGATACAGACTAAACATTGCACAATTGGTATTTGTATTGAATTAAGTTATTCTATTAATAGACAAATGGTGACATTGTGTAATATATGTAATGTAAGTATATTAGTCCCTAAGTCTGTTTATCACTTTTTTAAGGTTAAATTATTTCATGTAAGCAACCTCATATTGTTATGTAAGATAATGTAAAATAATACCTGGAATTTTTGTTACAACTGCCACTGTCAAGTTGTAATGGTATTGAAAATTTCCATCGCACTTACGTTGTTCCAGGTTGTTCTAGGTTTTTTCTAAATTGTTCCAAATTATTTAAGAAGGGTAAAAATTGACTGAGATAACTGAAACAAAACGACTTCTTTACCGAGCCCCCATTTGTCGAAAAATGGATTTCTGGATATTGTTTCAACTTGTTATCGCTGTACAAAGGATGGCAAAATTAGGTCAAGACGTACTCTACAAATATATGGGCAATGGGCAGGTTAGGGGAATTGATCAAGCTGCATCTCTTCTCATAGATATTTTCCTAACAAACAAATTGTACTGTGATTCTAAATAACTAAATTGAAATTGTCGCCTCTTGTAGTTGTTCACACCATATGCAAAATCTAGGCAATAGCAAACCTATCAGCAACTGTTATACCTTAACACACTAGCTTAATCATAGCAATAGCACTAATAAATAATATAAAACTCATTTGGTGTGAACTGTTAAAATAGGGCGCGGACACGAACGGTTGATGACTCATCATGGGCGCACTGTTGAAATGTTGTATTTTTAAAGAGGTTTTAATTTTATTTATATAATTGAATAACATGTGGCTGGTGATCTATAAAATACAAAATACCTTATTATTTGTTCATTTTCTCGTCTGTAAGACTTGTTCTCTTTGAATTAAGTACATCCTTGTAGATAGAAAACGTCCTTTCTACATCGCAACTGGTTATAGGTGCGTACTGGAAATATTCTTTTACTTCAGCGTATTTAGCATACACAATTGCCGCAATCTTATTAAGTCTGGATTTCTATTAAAAACTGCGTTCAACTTTTGCCGAAGGCCACATCCGAAGTCACTTGAAATACTTTTGAAATTATTAATAGCCCACATCTAATGTGGTTAATCCATCTTTTAATTTGAGATTTCGATTTTCAAAATATGTGATTAGTTTAGGCAAATTTCCAAAGTGTTCCTGAAGGAATAACAACTGATTTTTTTAATTTGGGAATTGTGTTAGTTCCTTGCACTCAGAAATACTTCCAGCATCGTCATTTAAACATGTAACGAAATTTTGTAAACTATCGAAATTCTCTGCATAAAAACTATTTCTGTGTATGTTTTAGCAAAGCTCAGTGACGAACGTGCGGTATTTTGGTATTCTGTAACGATATTTTGCAGACTTTGTAATAAATTTCGGAATCACTGACAATTCATTTTCATATCAGAAAAAGTAACATAAACAACGTTCTAGATCTAAATAAATTATAACTAAAAATGTACGCGTATGTTATTGAAACTAAACGAAATCCAGTGCACACTTACGTCTAGATAATTGGGAGAAGTCGATTCAATAAACCAGTATTAAACAGAATATTACAAAAATTACGAAGTACGTAATTAACAGTCAAAAATTGGAAAAACGAAACTAACGTAAGTATGAATGGAAATTTTATTTCTCTTGCGAAAATAAGATAAATATAATAAATTTTAAAAACCCCTCACGCTCCTATCTACGCCGATGAAAAAAGGATTTTACTCATATATTCATTATTTTATGGGCATTTTTTGCTCTCATTCTCGGGCACTTCTCGGGCGTAAACAGATGTTGCTGATCACCATATGAATTAGTGCTATTCAGTAAGCGTGTGTTTGTTTACGTTATTTCTTTGCTCCGTTGTAACTTTGTCGTAGTTTAAACCGATCATGCCCGCGCCCTACACTAGCTTAGTCATAGCAGCAGCACTAATAAATAATATAAAACTCATTTGGTGTTAACTGTTAATATAACAAGTTGCCCTTGCGTGTTTGTAACGTGCAGCTCTGTGTATAAGAGAGGTTATGTTTTTATTACCATAAGAATTCATTTAATTATGAACAAAAATATTAATACAATTTACTTTAAAATGCTATAAATAGTTACAACGTATCACTTATCGTGTAACACAAACGCTTTTGCAAATGTTTGCAAATTTTACGGCACAAAAATATTTTTCAGGAAACAAAGTATTAGTAGAAGCTTTTCATTTTACCCATAAATGAAGCACGAGCGGGAGTTTCGGCTGTTAAAATTCTGGTATCCACCACAAAAATCCGATAATGTTAAAGTAATAGCAACAACTTGTCACTGTAACTACTAGCCCCGTTTGGCCCTACCAACAATACACAAAAAAAATTCATCATTAGAGTAATACGGCTGGCGGAATTTAAAAATACGGCTTATTTTTTAATAAAGTCGTTAACCTAGATTTATATTAAATGATTTGATTGCTCGATGTAGTAATAAGATACTATTTGGTTTTGAAAAGAATTAATAATATATTTTATTTAGTTTTACTAACTATAAAATAAACCTTTTTTTTGTAAGCTGAGATATTTTATTATTAGATATCAGTTAAACAATATTTCTGAAATCGTTTATGACAAAGGATATACAACCCGTCAATAAAATAACATCTTAAATATTCTAGAGAAAGCTCCTGTCACGAAAACGCTCAGACACGTCAACTTAATTTTCTAACCATGCATTTACTGGAGACAGCTGCTTATTTCTGCAAATGCCTCTTTCGAATAGCTTGACGTTTTAACCATTTGCTTTTATAAGTATTCTAGCTTCCACAATATAATTTTATAAAACAGGTATTAGAGTAGTCCATCTCTCTCGAATTCGTAAATTTTAATCACTTACCACTGGAAATGATTATAATTATTGAAAAGGTATATGATAAAAAAATTAAGTTATGATACAGCCTGTTGCATTTCATATATTCTACGACACTGCAACGATTATACGAATATTTTACACTCCTTTAAGCAAGCTTGCAATAATCGAAAGATAAAAAGAATTTATTGCAATATAATATTGGAGAGTGAGAAAAATAATATTATATTGCAAGGAAAATCACGTATTAATTTTGGTGATTTTATTTTTTAAAAAAACAGCTTTTTTCTTACACATAATTCTAATACTATGTTAAATCTACAAATACGAAAGAGGGTGCCTAAGTTTGCGGAATGGGGGGGTTGGATGGGAATGGGAGCGCGCTTTCTTGTAGTAACGTGGTCTGTGACTCATTGTTAGTATAAATATAAAGTTTTAACACAATAACTTCAGTAATCTTTAAACTATCGTCCACTAAGCAACTTAATCGGGAAGAAAAGGTGAAATATGAAGAAAATTAAGTATCGCCTTCGTTATCAAGTTGCTTCAATACAAAGAAAGTTTGTTCATACCATACTGGATAATTTTGCCCAAGAAAATCTTTGGTTTATAAGTGCCACAGGGGCTTTAAGAAAGAAAGGAAATCACTTAAAGAAGACCCACGGTCGTGTCGGCCTATCAACGTGATAATCCAACAGTTGTTAAAATAGTCAAAAAATTAATAATAGAGGATAAACGTTGGGATGTGGCGACACCATCGGCAGGATTTATCCTGTAGACAGCCTCGGTATGGGCAGCACATCTGTGCTGAAATGGGGAATCTGATAAAGGCGTCCCCTTCCGACCCTAGCCATTGAGAGAGGGGAGTATCCCCGGATCCTTCCATCGTCGGATCATAGGTGGTCTAATCCCAAAGTGTAGCACCATCGTGCTGAGGGGATGCATGGCGCAGGACCCCGAAAGTGTGTCATAAGCGATGCCCTGGATACCTGGCGACCTCCAGGGGCACATAGCCTTAGCGCGGTAAGGGCGCACTGCCGCGTCGGACCTATGTAACGTCCCAACTCGTGGGATAAGTATGGAAGAAAAAAACAAAAATAAAAATAAAGATATAAAAGATATAAAAGAGAAAAAAGACAAAAAAGAAGAAAGTAGGAAGGAGGCAGAAGGCAAAAAAAAGAGGAAGAAAAGAAAGAGGTGAGTGGAGATCAAGAAGTTATTGGTGACCCCTTTGCGAGAAGGGACAGCCTTGCTAGAACACCACCTAGAGGGCTACAAACGAGAAGCTCACTACCGTCACCCAAGGAACTGAGGGATATGGGAAATATAGAGAGGATGAATGTTAATTTTGGAGAAAATCCGCCAAAACGCAAAAGGCAGGATAGTCCATCTGATATACAAAGTGAAACCGATGGCAAATGTATAGCTATGAATGAACATGATCCTCAAGGGAAAGAAAAACTAAAGGAAACATCGATAACGGTGTTGCCAGGATGGTGTAATCAAAGGGAAACCAACCAAGGCGATAGTACAGACGTGAGAACGCAAGAAGAACTAAGGAAGGGTGTCGAGAAAATGATAAAAACTATAAGAGAATTGACGCAAATCACAGAAGCCAGTACCAAAACGAAAGTAGAAATTAAGAACATTGTGCAAAAATTGAAACGACAGGCAAAAGATGTGGATAGGGACCTACAGGAAATAGGTAAACAAGATAAAACTAGGCCAGTAAAACCAGGAAAGGAGATGAAGTCTGTAGCGGTACAAACAGAACCACTGGACATAGAAAAAGCATATGATGAAAGGAGATTAGCAACTGTGAATAAGATTAAAGCAGTTCTAGAGGAAAATGGAGACTTTGATAGTCTTGCAAAAGTTTTGGATGAGAAATGGCCACAGGA
Organism: Amphimallon solstitiale; assembly: GCA_963170755.1. NCBI lineage: Eukaryota > Metazoa > Arthropoda > Insecta > Coleoptera > Scarabaeidae > Amphimallon > Amphimallon solstitiale. Next base: position 78,071,857 of record OY720682.1, on the reverse strand, counting down.
AGTATATAAAATCACGGAATTGGATGCAGCAAGTAAGGATACACTAATTGGGTGTCATGGGGACTACGCAATTATAATGGATCCGGGCAACATGGAGGGCAGTAAAATAGTAGAAAAGTTAGTATTGAAATATAACGGACTGGTGGAATTGATAAGCAGAAATGAAGGAGAACTAGATTTCCTCATGCAAACTGCAAAAACGAAATCGAGGATAAGCGAGGAGGAGGAAAACACTAGTGCCGTTTACCTAGCTCCAATGAAAATTGATCGGTCTGGAGTAAATGACATGGAGACTGTGTATAATCAAATGAAAGACCTGGTAAAGAATATTAACGTGCATCCCGTAGAAAAGATTAATATGGTAATAGGCGAAGGCCTAAAAGTGACATACGTTAGGAAAATTTGCGAGTATATCTTTAGGAAAGTTAATGTCAAAGTAAATATAATGTTACAGGGAATAAGATCGGAACCACAAGCGAGCTACGTAGAAGTAGTTAAGAAGCTTAAGGAGGAAGTTGACATAGGGAAAATAGGTGTTGATTGGAAAAATCAGAAAAACCGGAAAGGGGGATCTTATGCTGGTAGTAGAGGGAGGACAGCAAATGGCATCCACTTTGGAAAAGGAGATTAAAAACAGAATAGAAGATGTTAGGGTAGCGTCTAGAGCGGTAGAAACAACCACGTTATATATAATGGGCATGGATCCAACCACAACGGAGGAGGAAATAAAACAGGCAATAGTAAGAGAAATAAATCTAAGAGAGGTTGAGATACAGATAAAAGCAATAAGGAAAGGGAGATATGAAGAGTTGACGGGGATAATAGAAGTGCCAAGGGGAAGAGCGACATCCTTAATCAAACAAAGGAAACTGCGAGTGGGATGGGTAGAATGTGGTGTAAGAGAAAGAATACACATGATGAGGTGTTTTAAATGCCTAGAATATGGTCATAAAACACGTGATTGTACAGCAAAAGTAGACCGAAGTGATGCGGGCTACAAATGTGGTGCGAAAGGACACAGGAGCAAAGAATGTAAAAATGAGGAGAAGTGCCTAAAGTGCAACGTGGGGGGTCACAGGGCGGACCAAATTAAGTGCCCGTACTTTAGAAAAATGGTTGAGGAAAGACGAAGGGCGAGAATAGAATCGATGAGCGCAGGGAAACGGGAGAACAAAAAAAATACATATGAGTCTTAAGAATTTAGGAAGAGGGAAAAAGGCGCATGATTTGGCTTATGCTACAGCAAAGCAGACAAATGTAGATATTCTTATAGTTGGTGAGCCAAACAAAAAAATAGCCGATGGTAAGGAATGGGTAACAGATAACAGTAAGAACGTTGCAGTTTTGTTCGTAAACCGGTGTATTGCTGTGACAAATGTTAATGTGAAGAAAGGATTTATATGTGTGAATCTAGGAAAATGGGACCCCTACTGCTGCTATATATCACCGAACATAAGCATGGAAGAATATACGGAAATAGTTGATGAAATGGCCAATAGGGTAAGAACTACCAAACGAGATGCAGTTATCGCAGGTGATATAAATGCGAAGTCTCATATGTGGGAATCTCCAATCACGGACAGAAGAGGTGAATACTGGCTAGAGTGGATTGCAGCCCTGAACTTGGTGGTACATAATAGAGGGGGATTACCAACGTTCGTAAGAGGACCTACAGAGTCGTTCATTGATGTGACACTGTCTACTCAGAAGATGGCAAAACGAATTATAAATTGGAGGGTGATCGAGGAAGAAAACCTAACGGATCACCGCTATATTGGTTATGGGTGGATCAAGCCCCTGTGCGGGCGGCAGAAAAGAGGAAGGTTATAATCCATTGGGACACCTTTAGAGCCCATCTACAGCTGAGATTGCGTAATAAGACGAATGAAGAAATGAGGTCATACAAATTGTGTACTGAAATAGTAAAGGAAGCATATTCGAACAGCAGAAGTGAAGGGCCAAGAGGTGAGAAGACAGTACCGTACTGGTGGGACACCGAGATAGGTGAGAAAAGAAAAAAATGTAATATGATCAGGAGGCAGTATACAAGAACAGGTGAAAACATCAGGGAAGAGGAAAGACAGAAAATCCTCGATGAACACAGAAGGCGCAAGAAAGAATTACGGAAATTAATAAGAGATTCCAAAAAACGACATTGGAAGGAACTTTGTGAAAATCTCAACAGAGATATGTGGGGGGATGGATATAAAATAGCAGTAAAGGGAATTAAGAATCTGGAGCCTTACCAGATAACAGATAAACGAAGAGTGGAAATACTAAAGGACCTTTTCCCCTACCCTATAAGTGAAACATGGGAATATGGAAAGAGAGCAGCAGATGCACCAGCCTTCACTATAAAGGAATTGAATGAAGCTATAGGTAAGATGAAAACAGGTAAAGCCCCAGGACTGGACGCAATACCTTCAGAGGCAATTAAAGAAGTAGCGAAACTAAACGGGGATTGGATCCTGGGAGTATTTATCGAGCTACTAAGGACACAAACATTTCCGAGGGAATGGAAAAACGCTAAGATCATCTTAATACCAAAAGAAAGTAAACCGGGGATAGCTAATTCGTATAGACCTATTTGTTTCTTGAACACACTAAGTAAAGTCTATGAAGCGTTGATTAGACAGAGGTTAGAGGAGGAAATAGAAAAAAAGGGCGGGTTGGCAAAACACCAGAATTGGAATGTATTGGTAACATTGGATGTAAGAAATGCATTCAATACAGCAAATTGGAGTCTAATTCTTCAAAAGCTCGAAAAGAGGAATCATCAACGTACTTGATAAATGTCATCTCAGACTATCTTAGAGAACAGAGTATGCAAGCAACAAGGTGCAGAAAGATGGCAGTGAGAGCGGGAGTGCCACTGGGGTCCGTTCTCGGCCCCACTCTGTGGAACGTATTGTACAATGACGTATTGGAATTGGAGCTACTTGGTAAAGCAAAACTCATCGGATTTGCTGATGACCTGGCTATGATTGTTACCGCAAATAGCAAGAACGAGCTGATGAGTTTTACAAATGAGAATTTGAGGCGGGTGGAGAGATGGATGACACAAAACGAACTCACTCTAGCACCGGAGAAGACGGAGGCTCTTGTTGTGACGCAGAGACGGAAGAGAGATGGTTTAGTATTTAAGGTCAACAAAGTAGATATAGTACCGAAGGAAACCATCAGATATTTGGGTGTATATTTTGATACAAAAGTTACCTTTAGAGAGCACCTAGTTAGGGTGACGGGAAAAGCTGAAGAAAGAATAGGAAAACTACAGCGCATATTGCCCAATGTCGGAGGACCCAATATATATAAAAGGAGACTGTTGGTGGCCGTAGTGCATTCGATACTACTCTATGGGGCACAAATATGGGGAAAGGCAATGAAGGTTGAAAGAAATTTTCACCTGATGGAAAAGGCGCAAAGGAAGGTCCTGATTAGAGCGGCTATGGCATACAGGACCGCCTCCACGGCGGCTCTGCAGGTTATAGCAGGGGTTCCACCGTTAGACCTACTGGTGCAGGAGAGGCTGCGTAAATGTGGTAATAACCAAGATATGACATACAGAGAAGCCAAGGAACGTACACATAAGATGTGGCAGGAGAGATGGAATAAGAATAAAACCAAAGGACAATGGACCAAGAGGTTGATACCAGACATAGGCAAATGGAATAAATGTGAACATAAAGACGTGGATTTCTATCTCACACAAGCTCTGACGACATGGGGTATTTAGAGAATATCTGAGAAGGATGAGAAAGTTGGAGGATGACGCATGCATATACTGTGGAAACACCGATACGGTCGAACATACAATCTTTATATGTGGTCGCTGGAATGCGATAAGGGAGCGCACGAGGGTCGCTTTAGGAACGGAAACAACTGTGGATAACTTAGTCGATGAAATGTTACAATCTAGAGAGAACTGGGGCATCTTGCATAGGATGATTAAGACAATTATAAAAACTAAGGAAGAGGAGGAAAGAATGGGATCAGTTTAGAAGCTAAAGGGAGTGAGGAGCAGATAGCTAACTCAGGGCATTCATGATGTTGAAGTCTAAGAAGACGGTTCCATGGATGTCTAAGAAGAAACGCCACAGGGTGGTTTTTAGTGGGTATACCAGTTACTGCACACGTCGAATGGGAGTCCCACACTATCAAGTAGCAATAGACCTAGCACTTGATGTCCATAAAGAATTTTCCACCTACCAAAAAAAAAAAAAAAAAAAAAATAGAGGATGCTCGGGTAAAGAAGACACTCGCATGAATGAATAGAATATTTAACACAACCATATTTAACATTCCTTATGATCATCATGACTAAAGTCAGAGAAAGATGTGTGCCGCGAATGCAGCTTTCAAGTAACCCCACAAGAAAAATTTATTAACGGGGTTAGATCCGGCCACCTAAGGACGCTATTAGTACTAATCCAACGGCGTGGTAACCTTTGATTAAAATAGTCAGTAACTATGTTGGCATTATGAGCAGTATCAGTAGTTGCACCATCGTGATTTAGCAACATAAAATTTCGCAGCGCTATTGGTACATCTTCCTAAAGTAGTGGTAACTCATTTTGCAGAAATTGTAAGTAGCGCGCACCAGTTTATGTTTCATGATAAAAGTGGGGGCCTATTATACATACGTTTAATATTCCACACCAAACGTTAACGCCAAAATTCTGTTTTGATTTCTTGTTTGCCTTAACCACCTAGGATTATCTTCTGACCAAAACGAGCATTATGCTTACTTAAAGCACCATTGTTTTGAAAACGACATTCGTCACTCCACATGATCTGATTTATAAAATCCTATTTTTAAATGCTGCACTAAATGAAGTTTATATGGAAAGTATTTATTTTCTTCTAGAATCCTACTGCAAGAGGTTACATATAGATCATGCTGTTCTGTTAGTTGGCGTTATGATGTATGCTGATTATTATTAACTGTTTGTAGTACCGCTGCCGTAATTTCATCATTTCTTACTCTATTCGGTCTTAATTGTTTTTGTTTGTTTGTGTGTATTAAATTGCGTATTTAGCTTTTTGATATTGACGTGATATACAATTGGGAATAACCGTTACAAATTCCGTCTACCCGACGTCAGTCTTTTCTAGAATGTTACCCCCATACCATCCCACACTTTAAAAAGGCCCAGGGCATAAAAATTGATTCATTATTCATTAATCGTCAGACTACTTGTCAGATTAGTAGTTAGAATATTCGTTACATTATCAGTCAGTGGTAGTTTAATAATCACCAACACCGGTTCCCGTCGTCGAAGAGTTAATTAGGCCCACGGTGACAATATCTATTGAGTCGAGGTATTAATATCAAAGAGATAAGGATACACTTGTGCGATTTCACCTCCGTTTCCAAATTCAATGAATTGGAGCATTTATTGTCTTCCATTCACGGCTAGTCCGGATATGAAGATATTTCACCGACAACATCGGGCAAGGCGCTGACTTAACGTAAGTATCGGACGTTCAACGTGACGATTGGGAAACCAGCCCCTTAGCGTGCACTGGCATCTTCAAGTTGCAAGGTATTCACGTTTAACACCATTTACCTTATCTAATGCCGCAATAAACTATACAACTACCGAAATCTTTGTTGATCATTCAAGCATTAGTTATTTTATTATTATCATTAAGTATTATTGCTTATACAAGACACCTACATCAGAAGTCTTATTTGTGTTTGTCCACGCGTATTGCTGTGATCCTCATCTTGGTGAAAATAATAATCTTAAGAATTAATCTAGTTATTAAAAAAGAGTACTAATTTATTATTAAAAAATTTATTCAAAGTTAGGTTATAAGTGTAAAATATATACATATAAGTAGAATATTTTGTAGAAAAGACAAGTAAGAAATATGGTTTGAGTATAAAACTATAGAATCTAATTTTACACAAAACGTTAGAACAGCTTGAAACATTTTAAGAAATGTACTATTATTTAAAAATAAAAACGTATTGAAAGTAAATAACAGAGAAAGAGTAATGTTAAAGGATGGCACAATAAAAAGAGTAAATCATTTAAATGCTATTAAGTTATATGAGCAAGGTGAAAACAGGTGTTCTCGAGAAGATGATACGGTCTTGAACATAGAAATATAAATATAAATGTGAACGGTACTAATTTATAAAAATGATGCAAGTAATAAAACTTAATATATAACAAATACCTACATTTTATAAAAAAGATATAAACATGACATTTCTCGTAAGAAATGTTAAATCGTAAATAAAAACATCTTTTGTAAATAATAATATAAGTTTAAAAGACACTCGTTAATTTTTGTATGAGTAACTCAAGCGTTTTAGAGGCACTGGAAATTGTCATGTGTGATTTAGGTACCTGCAAGAGAAAAATACAACGTTAATATATTGTTTATAGCGTTCTACAAATAGATATATTACCTGAAGAAAGAACGTGGTTGGAGAACAGGGAGAGAGTGTGGCTGCAGTTCTTCACAAGACGGAACTGGCAAAGAAAAGTCATGTTGTATGTAACGTCTTTCCTTTGCTTCCAGACAGACGGGCTGATAAAAGGAGAATCAGAATACAGTTAATAAACGGCCAAAGGAAGTATGTAACAAACAGTGAAAAAGGCAATGCATGCATATACAAATACAATGAAGGTTTATACTGAAGAGGAAGAGAAAAAAACAATACCCTTACCTAAAAATGGGAAGCAACAAATTTGTAAACTTCAATAACAAATAATTTCAAGCGTCGCCATTGTTGCGCAACTGTCAATGTAGTCTATGTCTATTGGTGTGGGAGTGACAACTTAAAAGGACGAAGAAAAACTTAACTGCGAATGTTTTTGAGAGATGCCAACTTAAAATTTGTTGAATAAGGGAGGCGATCGTCTTTTGTTTAAGTATATAAGGGCAAAACATGATAAGACTTGCAGAGTTTAAGATCGTAATTTGAACTGTAAAGATGTAAAATTTATAAAGCGAAACTACAATAGAATAAAATATAGTGAGAGTAGGGCATACAAACACTGCTTATTAACTCACAATTTCATCGTTTATATTCAAAATTAGAATTTAAGTTGTTAGTTAAGTTTTTCTTATGAACGAATTGATTAAATTAATTTTCTTTTATCGTTATAAATATTAAAATTGAAGACATCAATAAAATAGAATTTGATCGATTATATGATCGAATGAAGTAAGTCATGATGTATAAATATTATAGTTTATTGAATATCAAATGAATATTCTCTTGATTATATATTGTGTTTAGTCATTACAAATAATAAATATATTTAATGATGTTAAACATGCCAAAGGTACTATGTGAGAATATTTGCCTTTAGTGGATTGTTGGGCGTTATTAAGTATTAAATAATCACTTAATTAAAGATTCAAACAAATTAATACGAATATGGGGGGATGTTTTTGATAGGCAAAATGCTAAATGTCAGAGGTACAATGTGAGAATGTTTGCAGCTATATAGCGGTTTATGTGTTAACCAATTTCAAAACATTTAAGCAGCAAGATTCTAGGTGACTAGAGCACTATGTAAGAATGTATGTTTTAGTAAAATAGTGACGGCATCGTATTAATAAAATTTAACAAGAATCAAGAGATTTTTAAAAGATAAAAGAGCATGGTGAATATTCATTCAAACATTATTATGTATAAATATTCCACACACATTACGACTTAAAAGAGAGTATAAATGTTTTTAATTTTTAAAACACAAGTTTAATAAAATGTTGATATTATTACCAACCATTATTAAAATTATAGATATACTTTTAATATGAAATTTAGACATTGTGTTAAATTTCCACACCCTATCCCAAACAATACTAAATAAGAGAAAGGCCAGAATTTTAGGAGTAAACCAGTGCATGAACTCACGAATAAAATTTAAAATTTATGCTGATACTAACAAGTCGAGAAAGAAAGTGTTATATTGTTAGTATCAATTAGATAAATAGGTATCACAGCAGTATGTTACGTTAAATCTTTTGTATTATAATTATAATTTTTAGTAAATGTATTCAAGTTATTACTAATATTAAATCTCGGAAGTTCTACTGAGATATTTTAAGGTAATTAGGTACACTGAATTAAATCAATTAGTTTTATTGACTTGTTTAAATACTTATTAATTTTTTTTTGGTTTTCGTTTACTTTGTCTCTGTAAAAATTTAGATTTATTGTAATAAATTTAGAATCATTAATACAGCAAAACATTTGATGAATTTAGTGTAAAATCTTGAATTTTAAAGACAACAAAATTATATTCATTTAGTGCAAATAATTATTGCTATTTTGTGTTAAAATATCTTGTTTATAGGTCAATACTTAAATTTATAATCAGTGTAGATATGTTGTAAATTTTCTATGTACTAAATTCTGTAACTTATTACAATCCACTATTCTCTTTTTTATTTAATAAATTGTAATGTGTTTGTTTACCTGGGTTTCCTTTGAGGTAGGTTTTTATATTAGTGCAAATTTCCCATTTTAATTGTGCAATACTTTAGCAACAGTGACTCCGCCTTTATTCTTATAAAATGAGTGCCGCATGCGGGCATTAATTATTCAACATCTTAAAGAGTGATCTCAAGCTCTCAATAATAAAGAACTGAGCTAGATACCGGGTGGATCACAATCCAACATCAACGGCCTTTCTTCGAGGACAACTGGGAATCATAGGTGCAATTAATCATAAGCAATTAAATATACCATAAGACCGCGTGCGTCTGCATTATCGCGATACCTGTAGGGTAAGCGAAACAGATAGAGATGTCTGTGTATTGGAACGGTAAACAAGTAGACGCAATGTTCTACTGGATTACAACAGAGCTAGTATTTCGCATATGTCTATGATGCACTCGCATTTGTCCAAAAAATCCACATTTATACGGTGTAGTCGCGCAGTCGCATTAGCGGTCGCTTCCACATATGGGCGTCAGTTGCAATTTATACTTCGCAGGGGAACAACTCGCTCACACTGTTTAATAAATCGCGTTGTTGGTAGGTAGCTAACGGTCATATAGAAATGGAGTATTATACACCGGAGCAAAAACTCTTTATGATTAAGCAATTATACGGTGGTAATTCCGCGGAGGTAACCCGAGATTTATTTGCAGCTAATTACCCCGAAAGTCAAATTCCCAATGCAAGCACCATTCGTAGGACAGTTAATCGGTTCGAAACTACATTCTCTTTAGTCACTAATAAAAATAAAGTTTTGCCGGATTAGAATATAAGCGACATAGAAATTCGAGTACGTGCTTTAGTTGAAGTAAATCCTACTATGTCATCTCGACAGATTGCCTGCGAATTAGCTATCTGTAAAACAACGGTTCAAAAGATTTTACGTACTAATAAATATCGTTCATACAAATTTACAAGTTCACTAGTACTTTTTCCCGATGATTATTATCGCCGCATGCAATTTTGCGAAATAATGATCAATACATATCACGATAATGAATTCTTTTTTAACAACGTTTTGTTTACAGATGAAAAAACATTTAAGCTATATGGGCATCATAATCGCGCAGTTTGTCGCACCACTGGTCGCGTAAAAATCTACATTTAAATATACTAACGCGAACGCAGTATCCAGAGAAACAAACCTAAGGACAGTTATAATTGGGGATCATGTAATTGGGCCTTTTTTTATTGGCGGTAATTTAAACGGAAATAGATATCTAGAGTTACTTGAAAACAGTATTATCCCCGAAGTACGGGAGCGGTTCAATATTAATGAAGTTTGGTTTCAGCAAGATGGTTGCCCAGCGCATAATACCCGTTATATAACAAACTCTTTAAACGCGGTTTTTGAAAACAGATGGATCGGTAACTCGGGTCCTATTAAATGGCTAGCGCGATCTCCTGATCTAGCACCTAATGATTTCTTTTTATGGCCCTTTTTACATAATTCGATCTGCGGATACGGTGATGAACGGCCATCAAACCTAGAGAAACTTCGCGCAAAAATTATTGAAGTCACTAATACTGTCACAGCAGATATGTTAACAAATGTGCGTCGGAATTTTTATAATCGGTTGGGTTACTGTTTGGGTCAAGAGGGAGGTTTATTTCAACACTTAACTAATTAATTTATTTCGAATTTTATTATTGCTTAGGAATAACATTTTTTTAGCTAATTACAGGTTAATTGCAATATTGAATTACAATACTGTTTTAAGAAGTAAATATTTTATGTTTCAGTATTTTATTACAGTTGAGTTTTTAGATTATAATATTTGTTGAAAAATATTATTTTAGTTAAGAAGTTTTTTTTTATTTTAAAGTCTAGGAGTTGTTTATTATTTATTTTTGCTCTTTTATGTTGTTTATGAAGCTGTGATGAGTTACTTCACTGTCATATTATCAGTGATTATCTGATGCTTCAAACGACTACAAATAATTACTTACAACGGGAACGCATTACCTATTACACTGCTTTTCACTTGATTTGCCTACAAATACATTTATACGTATAACTTATTCGCCCGCTGTCGGTGTGGCAATTCAAATTGGCACGCCCATTTATAGTCGACCAGTAGTTACTAATATATGCATCGCGCTATCAACGGCGATCACACGGTATATTAGGAGTGCGTGCTTGAACTCAGACAGTTATCGTGCACCCTGAATTCAGTGATCTCTAATTAATTGGTAATGCCGCGATGAGCATAATCACTCATTGATTGAGCGTTTTGGGGATTCTAATTGATTTGAGACGCCGCGACGAGCATAATCTCTATTCAATTAATTTTATAACAACTTAAAAAGTGTAGAATTGGTTTAACAATTTATAAACCTTAACCAATCAACACCCCTACGTGTTTAAACCCTAACACTTTGTCCATTTCCGAAATATTTGACCTGGGAGTTTTAAGTGGTACAGTCTGTATACTCAATACCATATTTGACAAAATTCTCTAGCTGTCATTGAAGTGTAACACAAATGTTACACAGTACGTAACAAGAATGTTACTTTTTTCGTAAAACTCCTTCAGTCGAGCATATTTTTGCGATAAATTTAAAGTACGCGGTGATCACGTATGAAAAGTATGTACAACGTGCGTCTCTCCTGCTGTTATGTGACGACGGTTGATTCATTGTGGTGATGAAAACTTTTGAACTTTTCAATGGTACACGGATGTTATCCGAATGAGGGCGCGCATCAGGAACTGCGGAAGAGCGAACAACAACGAAGTCGAGGACGATCGAGAAAACATGCCGGTGGGATCGGGTGGGGGGTGGACGGAGACCCGTACAAAATGAAACAAACAAAATGTCAAAGAGCAGTAGAGTGAAACGGCGGCAATTTTCCATCTTCTGTTTCGTTGAGCGACATCAAATAGCTTATTATTGGGAACGGTACATATTGATTCTGTAATTTTGGTAAGGCGGTTTATGTTTCGCCATTATTCCAATATTGGTTCGTTTCGATAGAAAATTCGCGAACGAAATAACAAAGAAACAACATCATGTGTGGTAATACAAAGTAATTACGATTTCTGTAAATCCATTCTATATTGATTATTATTAACTCCGCTGCATATTGACTAGACAGAAGAAACAAATTATTAAAATTTATTTTTCTAATAATAATTCTCTGCTTTTGCGGTCGTAATATTATATATGTCGCAGGCAAATAGTCATTTTCGGCAAATAGCTTTTGCCTAGGCAAATGATATCTGCCTTGCAAATAGCTCCATATGATTTATTTCTGCTCAAAAGCTATTTTCCTAGGCAAATGGTATCTGCCAGCTGGGTTTTTAGGCAAAAAGATTCACAGTAAGGCAAATGTCGTAGGCGAATAGACTTCTTCTCTTAAAACGAAACAAACAATAAAATAAACACAAGTAAACCAGGGAAATTGTATTTTTACCCCTATTAATTTGCAATACAAACGTAGAAATTTAAAAAAGAAGACATCTTCTCTTAAAATGAAATAAGCAATAAAATAAACACAAGTAAACCAGGGAGATTGTATTTTTGGACGAAATAATCTGTCAATTGGACAATTTATTTTGGCAGGTATTGCTGGAATGGCATCTACTGTTGCACAAATTTCCAGTCTTGAAACAGGCAGATCGTTTAGTATAGCACTGGGTTTTTGAAGGCCTACATTACCATTTTGAAAATCCTTGACCCGAGAACATAGACTGCTTGGCGCAGGCTTGTCTTAAGGAAATAAAGCAATCTTGGGGAATATCATCATAAGTAAAACTAATTGACGAAACAGGTGTTATGTCACTCCTAGTCAGCCAGTTTTTTAAAATACCACGTTTGGTGCCAATGCGGTAAACATCATTTTTCCTGTCAATTATAATTCCTTCTACATTTTTTTTATCTAATGGTCCTCCGTCAAATTTTGCAATAGGTATAGTTACAAATTTACCTGTTTCTATCTCGCCAAAGATGGTTTTGCTCCTTTTTCTCATTACTCCTGCGACTTTGGCTTGTCCTTCATAGGATTTTTTCCGATTAATTCTAATATTTTCCTCATTGATGCAGATTCTGCAAATAACTTGGTTTCCAAACCCTTCATCGTTTTTAGAAGTAACACCACAAATTACGTGCACTATTTTATTGCATTTTGAACAAGCGTGAGCGCCTGTACTTTCGTTGCCGCAAACACAGCAATATATTATGCCACCGAGACTTGTGTTACAGTCTTCACCAGTGCCTAAACCATCTGCCGTAATGTGCTCTGTCACCGTAGGAATATTCTCAATGGTTTCTCCTACGTACGTCTCAATTTGAGATTCGGCAACCTATACTATATTTACTTCGCCTGAATTTTCTTATTGATGAGGGTTCTCAACTTTAGAATTATCAGGACTTTCTGCCGGTACTGCAACACTGCCATCATGTGATAAACATTCTCTGCTACCCTCACTTTCGTTTATGTTTACGCTTTCTAACTCCTCTTCGGTCTATATTTTATCAATAAGATCTGATGGCAGATTTGTAGAGCGTAAACCTATTTTCGGATATAGACTTTTGTAAGGTGATCTACCAATGATACGATGATATGATGTATTTTTTAACCATTGCACAAAGTAACACCCGATCGACCAACGAGAAGTACTATTTTCTTCCATCCACATTGTTAACATTTGTTCAACATCTTGGTTTGCTCTTTCAACGGACCCTTGGCTTTGAGGGTGCCTGGGACGTCCATATAAGATTCTGCATTCTGGCCATAACAAAACCAATTCTTTTATTACTTCGGCTGTAAACTCCCGTCCATTATCATTCTATAGGATCACGGGTATACCTTGCTCGAGAATTATTTTCAGGAATTCGTTGGCTACTTCCGCAGCCCTCTTTGTTGTAATGGTCTCAAATATAAAAATTTTGTGGAATGGTCTTAGTAGTTTAATAGTCCTCTTTGATTGAAATCTCTTGATGTTATCGGTTTTACAACCAAACCAACATTCTTCTGTCTTTTTTTCAAGTTACAAGTCTTACACAATTCTGCGTATACTTCAACTGCCAGTCTTGGAATGTCACATTTCTTTTCCAAATTATGAAGCATTTTGTCCCTGTCCCCGTGTCCTGTCCCTTTGTATTGTTCGTCAATTTTATCAAAAAGTTCTTCAATTGGTGTAACATAGAGAAGGTCGTCGTTAACAGATTTTGCTTTCCGAATAACTTTTGATACGCCGGATATCTCCAGGAGATAATATGTTTTGCCATAATATTTTTCTTTTGCTAAGAGGGCCTGAGTATTATTCTGAACTTCTTTTGAACGAAAACTTTTTAAAATCGCACTAATTTCATTGGTACGTTGCAGGGTCCACGGCTTTTTAATTGTTGTTTGTTCGTACTTTGCATTCAGCCTTAAATAAAATTCATCTTTATCTACCGTGTTGTTAATATTAACTTACATGTTATAGGTAGAAAACTGCTAAATGAAGAACCGAAGCACATAAACATTAGGTAAACACGGATAAACATAACCTCAAATAAAAATTGAAAACCCATTTGCCTAAAAACCCAGCTGGCAGATACCATTTGCCTAGGAAAATAGCTTTTGAGTGGAAATAAATGATATGGAGCTATTTGCCAATGCAGATATTATTTGCCTGGGCAAGAGCTATTTACCGAAGATGGCTATATATACACCGGGTGTCTGTTTAAGCTCTGCCACCGGCCATATCTCGGCAACCATTTATCGTACAACGTGGCGGAAAAATTTTCATAGTAAAACTGACACGAAAAAAAATATTTTATAAGTTTCCAAAATGATCGCAAGGGACTGCAATTCTCAAGGTGAATTAAAAATTCGATAATTTTTCATTAAATTCAAGTTTAAGATAGATTAAAATTTCTACTGGCAACATTTTCAGACGTTCTTATACAATTTTCATTTGAAACTTTTTGATCTAACTCCCATACGAATGGGAGGTTGAAGGGAGTATGTCTGTGTACAAAAGTAGGTATAACTTCATAACTTCGCTTTGCCTTAACGGATTTTAATGTTTCGAGGCTCATTATATAGATAATTTTACAGAGAATTGAAGTGTATGTAGAACTAAATTACCTGGTTGTCCAAAAAATAACAAGGGGGGGGGGCTGTTCCTAATTTATGTATATTAATTGTTTCTTCTTTAAAATTTTAAATTGAACGATATACTTTTAATATCGTAATATTGTGTATGTTACGTTAGATTCTCCTCTTAAATATTTTCAAATTTTCTAGCTAATTTTAAATTCCATGTCTTGTCTTTTCCGACATTGAAATAAAATAATAACAATAATAATAATAATATATCTTTATTACCCAGCAGATATACATCTAATTATAGGAAAACAGCAAAACTAATTTTCATACCCCATGAACTAAATATACAATAACTAGAAGAAAAACAATAAAATATAAAATATTTGATATAACTAAATCATATACTCATTAGTAACGAAAGAGTATAAAAATTTATATCTAATTCATGCCCACTTATAACATGACAATATCTAAAAGAAGCTATTATTATACGTAAACATAAATAAGAAAATATATTGTCCGAGTAATATAAACGAAACAAACAAATATACCAGAAAGTACAAAAAATAAAACAAAAATGTTCAAAGTGTCCACCATTATTTTCAATACACATGTTTACTCGGCAATTAGTAGAGAGCACAGTTACTTCAATTTCGGAGGCAGAATTTGTTGTAATCGGCTTTTTGTGATAAACTATGTCTTTTATTGTGCCCCAAAAATAAAAATCAAGAACATCTTGCAAGGCGAATGAAAACTGAATATGTAATGTCTTCCTTCGGGATAATTTAAGGAATATTGCCGAGAAACAAGAACTGCATTTTCGATGCATTGAAAATACATTTAAAAAAAAAGCAAACCATACCTGTTCAGTATTATTATTATCTAAATTTTCCAACATTCAAATAGTTGGAAAAGACAATTTAAAAAATAATAGCAAGAGAATTTGAAAATATTTAAAAGGGGAATTCAATAATATATGCAATAAATTAAAAAATCGATAAAAAGATTGAAATCAATACATTTATGGAAGAGTATGATAGAAATTTAAATGAAAGCAAACTATACACTGTCTAATTACCCTCTTAAAATGAAAATAAAGCTATTACTCGCAATAAATAAATAAATTTATATTTAAAAATCTCATTTTTCTGGATTTTCTTCGTATGACTACATCTTCGTAAAAAAAAAAGGTAGCAACTTCCGGTTTTCATCATACTGGCTGGCGTCACACTTACCGTTTTCGACGCTGCGTTCGGAACGATAGCTTTTGTGTGATGCGCATACGCAGGACGCCAAGTGTGACCGACTTCATTTGGTATAATGTGTTACGTTTGGTAACAAAAACGCACCGTTCAAAACGCAGCGTCGAAAACGGTAAGTGTGACGCCCGCCTTAATACTACTTACATATTAAAGTAATGATAATCAAAGAGTTTAAGTGCTTTTTATTCGCTTATTTTTAACTTAAGGACGATAGTGTATTACTTACTTTTTGTTTAGAATTTAACTCTCTTTCAAAATATGTCGAAATATACAGAATGTTCCATTTAAAAATTTGTGGCTTTTATGAATGTCTCAAAAACTAGCTCTTCAATTGTTTCTCTGTTTTGACTAACATAATTAGCAAAAAAAGTCCTACTAGTTTGCTAATTTAACCGACTTCGTAGCTTCAACAATAACAAAGTTAACAATGGTGAACACTTAACTTTAGACACCTTGTATATATATATATATATATATATATATATAAATAATTCTAAATTTTTCTTGACCTTATTCACATATTCATGTGCATATATATAATTAAATTTCTTGGACGATTTAGAGGTCAATACTAATTTCAAATTAATTTAAAATTAGTTTAATTGTTAATTAGGTAATTTTTAATCTTTAAAAATTACCCAGCGGTCCAGGAATCAGTACAATTAAAGGAGTCAAGACCGAAAGCCCGTGGTAGTGTAGTGGATAACACACCTGACTAGTAATCAGGAGATTTCGGGTTCGATTCCTGGACCGCTGGGTAATTTTTAAAGATTAAAAATTACCTAATTAACAATTAAACTAATTTTAAATTAATTTGAAATTAGTATTGACCTCTAAATCGTCCAAGAAATTTAATTATATATATATATATATATACAGTGTGACCAGTGAAGTCCGCATCATATGGGATTTTTTTTTATTAATAGGTTTATTCTAAATTTGAGTTTGGCATCAATTTCTGCTTCGATCAAGATGAAAATTAACCAAAAAATAATAGTCACGTGATTCGGATTATCTGTCAAATTTAAATTTTTTTCGAAAAAAATGCAAAAATGGGGTTATTTCTCAAAATATCGAAAAAAGTTATTAGAAAAAGTGTTTCTAAAAACAATTTTTAGCCCATATGCAAAATGTCAGCTGCATAAGATAATTTAGATTTTTTGCCATTTTTTTGTAAATTGCACCACTGTTGCGAAATAAGACAACGCAACCTACATAAAACTTCTTAGTTTTAACAATGCTTTATTCCAGACACATTTTCTTTAAGGCAGCGCCATATTCAATGTGTGTTTTTCTACAAAATCCAAATAGGGCTATTAAAATTTGGTCACAAAATTTGGATGCAAAGTTTATTTGTTTTTGACCCTGTATAAGGTAACTTCATAAAATAACTATTTTTGAAAATGTAGTTTGTGTCTAAAAGTAATACACATTAATATTAAGAAAATAGTTTAATTGAAAAGTCAAATTTTCTAATAAAATAATCATAATACATTATAAAAATGAAACGCATTTAAAATTCCACCTTTTCAATTAATAACAATATGTATTTTTGGTATTATATCAAATTATGTTTAATTTAATTAAACATAATTTGAAAAACCTAAAAATTAAAATTACATTTCTGTGTGCCTCCCATTGCGTTCAATACAAACAATTGTTCTTCTTGATACATCTTTAATGGAGTTTCTGATACTAAGGGGCCTTATTTCTAAAATACAGTTTCGAATCACCGTTTCCAAATGATCAACATTACGGAAAGGTTTTTCTTTGTAAACTTTTTGTTTTAGGTAACCCCACAAGAACAAATCAAGTGGGGTTAAATCCGGAGACCTAGCCGGCCAGTATTGCTCCATATTACGCCCAATTACTTTGCCCCTAAATATTTCCAAGAGGCGTTCTTGAACCCGGTGCTCCCATCCATACTACAAGGATGGGAGCACCGTCACACTGGTACCACAAATTATGCCTTATTTCAATAGGCATATTGTCCAAAACTTCAATGACCTCGGTGTTAAGGAAGCGTAGGTATTCTTCAGAATTTAAATTGCCTCTAAAAAATAAGGCCCAACAACTTGATCGTTTAAAATACCGCACCACACATTAGTTTTAAAGGAATACTGGTCCTTGCATTCTATTATAAAATTTGGATTTTCCTGAGCCCACCATCTACAATTTTGAGAGCTAACAACGCCGTTTGAAGTGAAAGTGGCCTCGTCGGTCCATAAAACGTGAAACGGAAAGGACACATTTTCTTCTTTTTCCCCCTGGTACCAAAAAGAAAATCCCAAACGTATGTCAAAATCTTGTTCCTTAAGAGTATTTATAAATTTAGGTTTATACGGCTTAAATTTATTGTTGTGCAAAATATTCCTTACACTCTCTCTTTGAACGTCAGTTCTGCGAGAAACATGTCTAATACTAGTTTGACCATGTTCCACAATATCTAGGCAAACATTTAATTGGACTTCTTCACTATGTTTCATAGGATTGTGAAGTTTTTTAAATGAACTTTCCACCGATCCAGTTGATTTAAATTTCACCATAATCCTGCTCACAGTAGATTGTTGCACATTTTTGCCTGGATGCCTTTCATTAAAAATGTTGGCCGCTACACGATGACTTGTGTTTTCACCACATATTAATACAATTTCAATTCTTTCCTGTACAGTTAACATTTTTTTATTTAATACGCAATATTAATTAAAAGCCACTATGACAAACAGAAAGAGATTTGACTGTCATTAATAAAGCAAGGGCTTGTTGATCTTTTTTATCATTTGTTTTGCGGCCTACTTGTGTTTGGTGCATCATCGTAAGGTACAAAACTAGTTAATTTTTTGGAAACTGAACTTAAATAATAAAAGACTATTTTTACTTTTTATAACATAGCTCCATAACAAATTTTAATAAAGGGGTTTTAAGTTAAATCATTGAAACTAGTTAAACTTACGTAAAGTTAAACGAAAATTTATTTTCCACTTAATGCAGACTTTATTTGTGACGCTGTGTACTTGTCTGTATTAATATTAATGTGTATTACTTTTAGACACAAACTACATTTTCAAAAATAGTTATTTTATGAAGTTACCTTATACAGAGTCAAAAACAAATAAACTTTGCATCACATGTGACCAAATTTTAATAGCCCTATTCGGATTTTGTAGAAAAACACACATTGAATATGGCGCTGCCTTAAAGAAAATGTGTCTGGAATAAAGCATTGTTAAAACTAAGAAGTTTTATGTAGGTTGCGTTGTCTTATTTCGCAACAGTAGTGCAATTTACAAAAAATTGGCAAAAAATCTAAATTATCTTATGCAGCTGAAATTTTGCATATGGGCTCAAAATTACTTTTAGAAACACTTTTTCTAATAACTTTTTTCGATATTTTGAGAAATAACCCCACTTTTTTTGTAAAAAAATTTAAATTTGACAGATAATGCGAATCCCGTGACTATTATTTTTTTGGTTAATTTTCATCTTGATCGAAGCAGAAATTGATGCCAAACTCAAATTTAGAATAAATCTATTAATAAAAAAATCCCATATGATGCGGACTTCACTGGTCACACTGTATATATATATATATATATATAAATAAAAGGAATTATCGCGGATACATGAAATACAAAAAAGAGAAGAATATTGGGTAAATTCCGCTGTAGAGCAACCGTAGACACGTGTTTCTGACTCATTGGTCGTCATCGGTACGGTGTAGCCAAGGAATAAGGTGGGATAACCTTGGAGATGTATGCTAATCGGAAGACCATCAGGAGACAGACCACCATTTGTAGCTTCAGTTAGAAGATCCTCAGTTTTGAGGACAACAACTAACGTCGCCACGAGGAAGACAATGTCAACCTGCGTGCCATCCGAGAACCCAGGAAAGATAAATAAAAGGAATTATCGCGGATACATGAAATACAAAAAAAGAGAAGAATATTGGGTAAATTCCGCTGTAGAGCAACCGTAGACACGTGTTTCTGACTCATTGGTCGTCATCGGTACGGTGTAGCCAAGGAATAAGGTGGGATAACCTTGGAGATGTATGCTAATCGGAAGACCATCAGGAGACAGACCACCATTTGTAGCTTCAGTTAGAAGATCCTCAGTTTTGAGGACAACAGCTAACGTCGCCACGAGGAAGACAATGTCAACCTGCGTGCCATCCGAGAACCCAGGAAAGATAAATAAAAGGAATTATCGCGGATACATGAAATACAAAAAAGAGAAGAGTCAGAAACACTTGTCTACGGTTGCTCTACAGCGGAATTTACCCAATATTCTTCTCTTTTTTGTATATATATATATAAACTACAAGCAAAGATTTTGATAATTCATACTAAGCTTTACTAAAGGGTATTTCTTATATTTCGGAAGGAAATCCTCGGCCAGCTTTATTCCCTAAAACAAATCCTTCCTTCTCAAATACATAGGTATAGTCCGAAAAGCACACACACGCACACATTACATAACATAAATTAAATGAGAAATTTAATTTGGCGATATTGCTGTACGCCCCAGTAGACAAAGATAACCCAGAGGGCATCGTAAATACATTTTAAGTCCCGGCATATCCCTCTAAATGTAAATATAAAGTGCGTTACGAGTAGACGGCTGGATACTAATTAACAATAATTAGGGGACACCTGGGAGTGTTGATGTTTACATAAGAACATCGTTGGATATTTTATTGAAAATTCTTCCTAATCCTCGGAGGTAACTCGAAGTCAAAACGCCTTCATATTGTAATAAGAATACGATAGACTCAATTAAATTTTGATTATGTTGCTTTAATGTTGTACTGCTTCCGATTTGATATTCCGAAATTGTAAATATAATTTTATAATGTAACAATAATGCTAGTACTAATGTTAACTTAGTATTTCATTATTTCTGAATACGTTTGGATATACTTTGTATATTGTGAGATCAATATACAAATTTGGAATAAAGGACTTTAATTTAAACTTAAAGAATGTAATTTTTGTAATGAATAAAGAAAATATTATTTATAAGTGAGTCAAGAATTACAACACCTGGTTACTAGTTAAATTTCACCCGATATTTAATTAAGTTTATCTATATTTAGTTTTGGTTGCACCGCATTCCATCGAACATCGTGAGGAAGTATTATTTTTTGTCTCCCTTTTGTTTGTACTAAGCAGTAGGCAAACACTTATTGCGAAAATACATTACAACTTGAAGTTCTTTTATTTATTTAATTTCTAAATCCTTGGAAAGCAAATTCTTTATATCAGCAAAACATCCATAAGCAATAATGTGATATTTTAGGTTCAGGAGCTCTGAAAGTTTTTTCTCATGTTACTCATACATATTAGCCGCGTTCTCTGTGACAATACTCAGTGTCACACTTATTTTTACATTTATAGCGATCTCTGTAAGATAATCAATTGTATGTGAATGCCCTGATGTATCTATACTTACGAAGAATAAACTTTATCTATCTCTGCTGTCAGAATGACACAATGTATTGGTTCATTATGAATATTTGACCATCCATCAAGAGACATACAAACTGACTCTTTTGATAGGTTCTTGGCAATATTATATCAGTACTTTTTTATGAAAATAGAGTAAGACGCTTTTATAAAGTTTGAGTATTTAAAAATCTAAAATAATAAAAAAAAATCATGATTTTTTTAAAAAATCTAGTGGTTTTCATTTTTTCAAAAAAATCGTGAATTTTGTCAACCCTGCATGCTACTGCAGTAAGACTTTTGTAGTTTTACTGTAGTAGCCAAGAATGAATGCAAGATATTTACAGAACTTAAGTAATAAAATATCATACATTTAAAAAACTCAAACAATTAATAAAATACTAAATGAAAGAATATATAAACGATCAATTCGATGGTCCCAAAGACTTAAACAAAATCACAGCTCTAAAGCACAAACACAAAACCCACACTTGTAGCCGCAATAACACAACTATCATTTTAACAGAAAAAACTACAAAGCTCGACACATATTGGGAAACCTATCAAAAGGCAAAGTGAGTTTCTATGTTTATTGTTATTGATTGACAAAAACGATATTTTAAATTTGCCAAATATATATTGCCCCATTTTATCAATATTACAAAAAATGAGAGACAACTCTTTAAAATAAACTCATCAATATAACGAAAAAGAAAGAAAATAAACAAAAATCTGGTTTTGGAGCAATAATATATTCTTCTAATAATGAAATAATAAACCATAATTCAAATAAATCAAATTAATACGCTAAATTTATTATTTTAAAGGTTAACTTAATTCTTTAAATATTACAATATGACAATATTAATACAGTCAAAAATTGTATTATAAGGTAAGTGAAAATATAAACAATTGACGTATATCACTTATATCTTCAATGTTTTTGAGAGAGCCACAATGTTATGCTATCTTAGAAAGCTATTATCTGTGTATACATGAAATATCTCTTCAGTCACCATTGTCTATTTTATATGCCTAGTTAACATCTTCATCAATTCCATGAAACGCTTCACGGTTACTGTCTATGCAATCCAGATCTTGTGGTTATTTCGTGTGATACGCGACACAATCAACATATATAATCTTTCAACATATTTACATATTCAATGAACTGTGTAAGTCACCAACTACTTCAAGAGCGTATTCGTAGACATGAGATGTGAATGCGCAGTTAATAATTAATTTGTTACTCAGCCGAATTAGAGTACTTTAAAAGAAGTGCAGTTGAGATTTAGGAAGTCTGCCGCATACAAATTAAATGCAAATTATTTTGAACGTAATACAAATTTAGATGACATTCTGTACTCATAAATATGCATACAATAACGACTAGAAGAGAAGACCAGTGTATGTGATTCCTTATTAAACTGCTACATAGTAATATCGATTGCCCACCCCTTCTCTTGCGGATCCATTTCAGCGGGCCACGCTTCACAGCCCCTTGTTCCATTCCATTTGCCGACATCTCGTACGAACATTTTGGTGAGATTGTGCATTTATGTCACATGTCGAAGAGGCAATAAATAAACTTACATATACGTTTCTTGTCTCAAGTATAGTTTATTACCTGTATTATCATACAGTGGATTAATTAATTAACTAATATATTGTACATGATATAGAATCAATGTACCTAATATGAGACTTTCTTTTCCACAAAATCAAAAACGAAAATCTAAATCACTACCTGTGACTAAACTTCTCATTCGGGCTGCGACCGGCTTGGAAGAAGATATATGCATAATTTGTATGAAACTACATGACAGGTACAAAAATAATATATATTTAAAATATTGTTGCTAATTAATTGCCATACAGAATTGTTTATTCTAAGAAACAGTTAAAGGATTTGTTCATCAAACATCTACCAATCAGCAACGGTACTGGATGCGAGAACAGAGTAATTAGCGCAGTAGCACAGTCGGCATCCAGTATCTCAGGGTCGTTTACTATTTATTACTGCAATGAATATATATGACTAATAATTGAACAAGGAGTGAATGAATGCGTATATCTAAGTTAATGACAAAACTCACCTACCTTAATCTTATGCTTCACAATTCCCAATCAAAAGTTACTCAGGTAACCGGTGTTGATTCTTTTAGATAGCTAACTGCTTACTCGAATGATCTTGTGATTATTTATAAAGTTATTACTGGACGCCACTTACTTTGATTAATATGATCATAATTTTATTATCACTAGAATTAGCATATCGTGGCTCTAGATATGTTAGTGAAAGAAAGTAAGAAACATTCACTGAGCTTATTGAATTACCTCAAGAAACGAAGGATAATTAATTTAGAACACAAGTGTCGTAAACTTAACAATATTTATTACATGAAATAATTGAAAGCAAGGTACAATAAACATTTAACACTAATAAACAGAGGTTTCATTTCCACATTTTACATCAGATTACACAATTCTTAACTTGATAATCTGGCCAGACAGATAAATTATTGTTACACAAAGATTGACACAAATAACGTATTACAATATCTTCGTAAAAAAATACAAATGGTAAATTAAAATCGGATATTACACAAAGATTAACACAGATAACGTATTACAATATCTTCGTTAAAAATACAAATGGTAAATTAAAATCGGATATTAAATTTTGAACAAAATGCAACAACTAATGTATATATTATTTTGACAAAGTGAATAATTCGTATTGGAACTTTTAAAAGATTAATTTGAGGTTATGATTTTATAGGCAATAGTACAAAGATTCTAACAATGAACTCGAAATTTCAGATTAATACCATTATTTACAGTAGTGTAATTATTCTAATAACAATGGGAACAAAGAGATATGGATTAATCCTCAAAGCTATTTTGACGCTATCCGACGGAACTATACAGATTGTCGTAGTTAAAAGTTAATATGCATCTTCAAATACACACACATAAACATGTACCTATGTATAAGACCGGTGGTGTGGGGAGATCGAGAGCGGGGACAACACATTCGTTCCGTAACTTTAGAGCGTGAACGTACAATACAACGCCATACAAATGATTACTCCTGAAATGCTATCGAATGTACGAAATGGGTTTTATAATCGTTTAGGGTACTGCTTGATGCAAGAGGGACAGACATTTGAACATCTTCAACATTAAATTTTGTATAGTTCATTTAATATTTTGTTTCGTTTTAAATGTGAGAATTTTATTTAATGTTTTATAAGAATTTTATTTTAGTTACAAATTTTATAGAGTTTTGTTTCAGTTCAATGTTAATACATTATACATCAGTTACCAAAATATTATACAAAAGCCGTAAAGAGCGTAGCAATTCCTTAAAGCAAACGTCTACATACTAACTTTAAACGTTTTGCACTAAAGCCTGGGTACCCCGGTGTCCCGATATGAACTCATCTGTACTCCCCTACTATCGTACCCCTCCATTTCATGTTTGCATGCACATGTGTGCGTGTTTGTATTTCCCTATATCTACTTTTATTTCAGTCAAACGGTATAATACAGATGTATTGTTACAAAACCAGAAGAAATGGTCTTTGATTTTTTCTAGCAACGGTACAATAATTTTCAAGCGCTCTGAGACATAAGTAATACTTTAATTACCTTGAAGTGTGCAGATACGATAATAATCGTGGTTGGCGGGTATGCGTCGGGTCGATGACTTTCCCCGAAGATAAGATGGATTTCTTCGGTAGTTTGACTGGAAACGGAATCCGACGGCAGCGGTCCAGTATTAAGATTGCTTTAAATTCCCATAAGGTGAATTATCGTGATCGGCCGAATCTTCTCTTAGACTGGACTAATGATCGTTTTAGTAATTTTAAAACCACTAGGCACGTTAAATCGTCACTTGACTAGCTTTTGACACTGCTATATTACGTACACTGTGGTAACAATCTCAACATTTAAATTGCTACTGGACTATGCGTCAAACATCTGATAGCCACCGACCGCCAATGGTCTACACTTAAAATTACTTTGATATGTCGATGGTCACTAGGCGGTTAACAAAATATCAATATTTTTAAGCGTTCTTGCCTTTTTATTCGTACCGTTGGAGTGGGAATAAGGAAGAAGCTACGTCATTTCCACCCTTCCAGAATCTTCGAGAATGCTCTAAGAAGGAATTTCTGCACACGGCGCATACGATGTAATAGATTCCCGTTTCCCAGGGTACTGTTAAATAAAGGGGCTATTGATAACACGAGCATACTCGTGGCGCCGAGATCTAGTTTTCATCATGTCATACAAAGGGGTATTTGAGAAAAATTGTCGTACGTGATTATAATATTTGCTTTATAAAAAGAATTTTACTTTATATTATAAACGTTGTTATTCAGATGTTATTTTTAAGAAATAAGTATTTGAAAATAAAATATAACGAATGATCTCATCACAAATTTGAACAAGCTTGGCCGTGGAATTGCAATACATGTATTTTAAATTTTGAATATATTTTGCGTATTAAGATTAATAATAGTGTACAGTAGGAGCCAAAAGAATGATATTATAATTAATTTGGAATTCTTAAGTAATTTAGTACTTGTTAATTTAAATAAACAGATATTATTTAACATTTTGAAATTAAATTAGTCAGAAGTGCCAAAAGCACGCAACAATATATATAACTGCAGGGGCCCTTTAAAACACTGCACCATTTATTCTAGGATGTAGGAAAAAACCTGCAGAATAAAAAACCTCCATCACAGCGTTACAATACTAAAGGTCTTTAGTTGTTAAAATCCAAATAACAGCCTCTGGAATTAAATTATGTAAATCTGTGTATACAAATCCAAACTTAGCTAGACGACATTCTTCAACAATATGTTTAATTGTTTCAATCTCAGCACCGCAATCACAAGCTGAACTCGCAATCACATTCCACTTGAATAACATACTATTGCACCTTCCATGACCCGTCCTAAGACGATTCAACTTACACCAAATTTTTCTTGGTTGTGTAAAGTCAGCTACTTCAAAGGATCATCTATTAATTGTTTATTAAACACTCCACATTCTAACCAAATGAATTTCCAGAGGTCATTAACTTTCCAAAGGTGGTAACTTCTGAAGATCTTGAGTAATTAAATAAAAATTAGGAAAATTTTGATATTTATCCCAACAACGTTTTAAAGCCAATTTTCTTCGTAATTGGTGAGGATAAATGTTAGGCAGGACGTTGAGCCAAGGAAGTGGAGTCGATTTTACTGTGCCCGTAATAATTCGAAAATCTACTTTACCAACATCTACGCTATTCAGCCAAACTGCACTACAATATTCAGCAGCAGAATACACCAATGCAAGGGCGGACGTACGCAAAATGTCTGCATGAGCTCCCCAATTTGAACCAGCCAACTTCTGTAAGATATTATTTATCGTTTTAATCTTCATACGCAATTTATCAATATGTTATTTATATGTTAACGATGTATCCAAAGTAACTCGTTATTCTTAATATGGAAACAAGAAACTTGTGACTTAGATGGGTTAGGACGTAACTTCCATTTTATTAAATAATCACTCAGAATCAATAGATCTTCGTTTAAATTAACTTCAATTTGATTGAAATTATTGTGTTGATAAGCAATTACTTTATCATCAGCGTAGATGAATTTTCTCGAAGTCGTATCTGGTAAATCACTTGTATGTAGATTAAACGGAAAAAGAGATAATACCGATCCTTGAGGTAAACCATTATACAATATTTTAAATTTACTAGTTTCTCCATTGATAAAATCTCTAAATTTACGATGTGTAAACATATTTTCCATAAGTTTAATCGACTTACCATTAGGCAACACATTATATAATTTTAAAATAATACATCTAACCAAACTGTATCATAAGTAGCTGTTAAATCAATGAAACTAATTCCTGTTTTCAAATTATTTTGATTACCATTCTCTATATAATTCATTAAAGCTAATACTTGATCACAGCTATTACGATTTGGTTTAAAACCAGCTTGCACTATGGGAAATATATTTTCCATAATTAGAGAAATTCTGTGATATAATATTTCTCTAACATCTTGTAACATACTGATAATAATGAAATTGGAAGAAGATGATCAATGTCGAAACGACTGTTATAATAAATAAAGCGCAATTACAATTTTAAAGACCGTAGAAGTATTACGGTTTTGTGACCGTGAGATATAATGTTGGTAGTTAAGTGAATATATAAACTCAATCGCAACAAACACCGAAAATAAAAGAGAAAGCTATCAATCAAATGAAAAAAATAATAAAAATATTTCAAATTTGAAAATGACAACTGTAAATTAATTGCGAACACCTGCAGTGGTTAGCATAATCGCAATGTGAATATAAAAAAAAAGAAATTGTTGCAATATTTTGAATGTTACATGTATTAAATCAGAATCACCCAAAAAAGAAGAATTGTGAAATATGAACAGAAAAATTCAAAATTGTTAATTACAATTATCAGTTATTATATATATTCAATTAAACAAAAATAAAGAAAACAAAATTGATGTCAAATGGATCACTCCATATATGTATCAAATTTAAATTTAATTATACACATACTGTTTCCACAAAAAAAAAGGCCGAATTCATAACTCCCTTATTTTTCGGAGGACTTTAATTATCTATTACACTAAATTAAAAATAACGTAATTTAAATTACGTATTTAGTACATTAGCGTAATGCGATCCACATTTTATTAAGTATTATGTCAAACTATTGAGTTTTTGAATTTACAAATAAATTAAAATACATGCTTAAAGAGTTCGAGCGCATCTCTCACCAATTCAGCATGCAAGTTGACTAGGAAGTATAGATTTATGCATATAAAATCAAATTCCAGAAAAATTGCACAGACCAAATACAGGGTTGCCGCTAAATAGGTACCAAACTATGCTAATCTGAAGAATACGTATAAATGTCTAACTGGAAATCAAAAAAGAAATTTATTTGTAACTCATCAAAAATTTCCAAATTTTTAGGGCCAAAATGTAGTTAAAGTCGGCCCACAACTTTGTGTATCCTATACGCATGTACGTAAATACCACTAGTAATTCTAGTTTAAGGTTCTTCCAAAAAAACGATAAAATGCAAATAGTTACAACCTTTGTTATGAATGGCAATTGAAAAGATTTTCTATGGCGATGTTTTTTTTTTTTTGTGAATAGCACACCTTTATATGGAAAAGGTCGACAACTTCGGTGCATTACCATGTCTTTCTTTTCGTTAAACAGAAGTATATTATTTGGAAACTTAAATTCCTCTACATGAAAATTATTATATTTGTATATTAACTGCGACAGGCTCGAACTCGAAGAAAGAAAAATCAATTTACTCGTCACTGCATGCACATTGGACCGCGATTTCTTTTGTACGTGCATTACTCATATTTTTCTTTCACTCCCTTTTTTTAATGACGCTATTTAAAGCTAACCCTGTATACACATTTGCGGTATGTACGGGTACAGTCTGGGAAAAACAGGTAAACATTTTAAGGTCATTGTTATTTTCTTCAGAATTAATATTATAGCGCCATTGTATTATTACTAGTAGTTTTCCCACATTGTACATACGCAAATGTGTAAATTTGGTATGTGCAGTCTTGCTTTGCAATTTAATCTTACACGAAAAATGTCCAAACATTATTTTGTAGATTTGTTACCACTGACACATTATTAGTTTCTAACAATGTCAATATTGTCATGTTTTTGTTTATTTATATTTTGTATTTGGCTTTTGGACAGTTTTTAGAACGGATCTTTTTTTTGTAAATTTGAATAAAGAAATTCTACATATTTTAAGGCAAGTTTTGGTCATAGATACGTTGTAACTGCAACGAGACTACCAATAGCAGGCAATTGGCAAAGGCTATGTCGGTCATTATTTTGTCTTTTAATCATATTGTTACCATATCATATAACTCTACTTTGCCTCAAAATAAGAAGGTGTGATTCAAATATTGAACCAAAAATGTTACATTAATTAATAATAAAATCCCTTTTGTTTACAATCGAATTAGTGCTTTCATTTTTGTACTTATTAAAAATTTGCCAATCTTATGGCTGTTTCAATCTGAGAACTTACTTTAGAATAATCTAATATATGTCCATACTACAAATATATACGTTTTTGTAAATAAAAAGAGCAGTTAACTTGAAAATGGAAGTCAGTCGAAAATAATAGTTACCCGTCTATTATACAATACACTATAGTATTACATAAATAATAAATTACATTCGTTTTTGATATTGTTTTCGATCTTCACAAATATCCCTGAAACTTAGCTATTTATGACATCTTAAGCATTTAATAAAAATATATGTATATTGTTTTTGTTTAACTTAGTTTACATTCATCCGACTCTTTTGTACTAAAAATATGTTAAAGGAACAAAAATCATCAATTGTGTAATTCTGTGTAATTAAAAAGCAACCATTATGCATGCGATTTGAGAGACGAAATCGATTTGTAACGTTCGTGAATAGTAATAGCAAATATTGCTAATGGGAGCAATAATGATTGTATTGCGTGATCTATTGCTCCCCAATATTCTAAAATTACTTTGATTAAAATGTATAAATAAAACTAATCAAAGGGAATATTAACAGTCACAAATACATCGACGTAATTAATTTGTTGTTTGGGTTTCTTGTTGCTGTCGTTTTATTATATACAAATTGTTTATCGATCGAATTACCTTCAATAATATTTACTCATGCAACGTATTTCTGTTGGGGCTTACAATTTTCCAGTTCAGTCTCTCATAAAGGGCGTGTTAACATTTTCAGCAGCAACGTGAAATTAGTGATTAAAACGTATATCTTACCGCTTAATCTAATCTACAACTACGGGATCATTAGCACGTTCTATTGACATTTGGTAAACTGCTTTTTTATTTTATGTTTGATTGAAACGTGAAATTCTTGGTATTGATTTTAATACTGAATTACGGTTTTTTTATTTACATAAAAATGGCATCATTTCTATAAAACGGTTTAGGATATTCATTGTGATAAATATAATTATTGTTGATTGGCTTAAGATTGTTTTACACGATCCTAGAATCATCTCAGTTTCATTCATATTTCAAAGTCGTCCCTATTTTCAATTCTTAAATTTTCATCCAATTTTGCTATTATGTTTTTAGTAATAACTTCATATAGCCAACCGCCAATATACGTCATGTGATATTTATTGATTTGTGTGTATGAGATATTCCGCAAATTCTAAGAGTTCTTAGAGTCATTTTCTTTTGCTTTTCTGCTTTTGTCAATTGCGTTTCGCATTTGTCAAATGACTTTTCATGTTTCTAAACATCAGCTGAGCTTGTCAAATGGAATTCTCTTTATATCAATGAAAACCAGAGTTAAGGTTATTTAATGTACATGTAAGTGTGAGGAATAATGAGTTATTCAAAATTATAATTATCATTATTTTTCATGTATAAATGCAATTCAAAGAAGTATATATTTTATTATGCTATGAGTATCTCCATGAGATAAATAAATTTAAAAAAACAAAAGAGAAGAGACGAAGCTTTCCAAAAAAGCCAAACGGAAGCTTGTTATAATGAATACTGAAAATTGATTTATTTATTTATTAAAGTGAGATATATGTTATTACATATAGTGTAAAATAAATGCATGCCTGTGAAAGCGACAAAATATTTTGGAATTGTCTTCGGATAACACTCGAGACTTGAACTAGAAGGGCTGTATTGTAATCCTATGAAAGTGAATCATAAACAAGCACATCAATTCAGGATTAGTAAATGGAATAGACCAAATATACCCTACAACATGACTAAAAGGTAAACTAAAATACATGTATGTCCTTCGAAAAATTATTTTAAAGAGCTAATAAAAATATTCGAATTCTACATAATGATATCTAAAATTTTAAAGGCATACTCTCGTAAATATGTACGTACAAGGTAATCTACACTTCTTAGCATTGAATGTTTAGGACTGATCGCCATGTTGTTTTATAATAAATTAATTTTTTTTAACTATGTAAAATTTTATATAATAAGATACTCCCAAATACATTAAAAATATTGTATTTAAAATGTTAAAATTAATTAGTTTAAATAAATCAACAGTTATATAATTTAAAATGAATAGATTTTGTAATATTAAAATCACATGCAATTATTTTTAACGTAAGTGAGCGTTTAGAAGATATTTTTTTAAGATGATTCAACCGTTAAAAATTAAATTTACCTAATCCATTAAGAAGTTTTCTTAATTTTCTTGTTAGTATTATAAGTTTAGTTGAGACTCGTGTTTAAATGTACTGTGATTTGACATATCAATTTAATAAATATAACCTAATATGTTTTTTCTATTTCGGTGCTATAAAGTTCACTTTACGACACCCGTTTTGGTTGCATAAGGTATTACTTTATCGCACGCTAATTTTATTTTTTTGAGGTTGATAACAAACAAAAAAATGAGGTGTGGCCACCACACGACTTTCTTATACGTATGAGCGTTTCAAACTATACAATTTTAAGAATTTTTTTATACAAAACTTATTCAAAATCCTATTCTAGGTACTTTCATTCGCTTAATAAATCGCTATAGAATGCATACTTTGCAAGATATTATCAAAAAAGTGCTCCTCGCTAAGAGTAAAAGTGCTACTTCCGGTCCGAATTTTGAAATTTAGTATATACAAAAAATATTGCAAATCCAGTTCTAAATACTTTTGTACTCTTGATAAATATATATAGAATGCATAACTTACGACATATTTGCAAAAAATCGCTATTCGTTAAGAGTAAAAGTGGTACTTCCGGTCTGAATTTTGAAATTTTTTTATACAAAAGATATTGAAAATTATGTTTTAAATACTTTTATACCCGTAACGTACTTGTCTAAAAAGCATGACTTGCGAAATATTCGCAAAAAACTGATTTTCGATAAGAGTAAAAGACCTACTTCCGGTAGGAATTTCGAAAAACTTTTTAAATAAAATTATTCTCTATTTTAATTTTAAGTATATATGAATTCTTTATAAATTTGTTTAAACTTAGTAGTTGACGAAATATTCGCAAAATTCGATTTTTTCGCTGAAGTAAACTGCTACTTCCAGTCTACCGATTTTACTGAAAAACTAATGAGATCTCAAGAGGGAGATTATACACGTAAATACAAAATTTGGAATTGATATCTACAGCGGTTTGGCCGCTATCGTGGTCACAGAGAGAGAGAGAGAGAGAGAGAGAGAGAGAGAGAGAGAGGGAGAGAGAGAGAGAGAGAGAGAGAGAGAGGGAGAGAGAGAGACGCACAGACATTTTTTTAAAACCACTTTTTCGGTATCAGGGGACTTCAAAACGTGGACATCTGCAAAAATCTCGAGGTCGAAAATTTTCATCATCACAATACTTCCTTATACTACGTATAAGAAAGTAAAATGGAACCAAATCATATTTAAATGTCAAATGTAAACCTTTAATGTAACAAGCAACCTTTAATGTAACAAGCAATAAAAAACACACATGCTAGCATTTTATTTACTAATTGACAATATAAATTGTTAAGCAGAATTGGGTGATAAATTTTCTGATGCTACTATTGAAATTTACTTCCCATTTTGAATAGTACAACTGTTATAAAAGTTTACTTTAACACTAGAAGCATTAATGGATATTCAAGTCAGATTTTGAAAACACACTACGTTTTGTGTGAATTCCAGTTGCTTCGCTTTCACTGACATATACGGTAATATTCGGTATATTATTTTCTTTAGACCAATTTAAAAGTGCTAGTATTGTTTTTGATAAATATGTCGATACTTTGTTGGCAAAAGATTTCGTAAATTGTCTTCTGCTATTTTGCGAATCTCTGGAGGCGTGCACTTATTTATTTCGTCCTTTTTGTTGATAATTTAAAATAATTTATTGCATAAATCAGTCTAAACTTTAAACAAAATTACATATAACACCGCCGATATTCAAATATTGAAAATGTTCTACTTAAAATCTGAGTAACCAACTTTAATAAAACAAGATTCCTAAAATGTTCGAACAAAACATGTTTCCCATTTCATGTTTTTTTGAACTTTTAATAACCGAAATAGAAAAAATAGTTTAAAGTACACGTTTCAAAAGATGTTTTGCACACTTGTTCTTTAGAAAACTCGCCTAGCGGCTCGCTCTCTAAACTTGAACGCGTGCGCAAAAATCATGTCTTATGAAACTTGTATTTTAATATATTATTAAAATCAACTTGGATGTTTTAATTGCTAATATTATGAGTAGTTAGGACTTAAATGGTTGGAGGTAGTGATAAAAATATGAATTAAACTAAACGAACATTTCCATAAGACATACTTATTTATTAGAACGAACCCACAAGATTCCCTAATGAGAAAATTTAAAAAGTGTTTAAATTCTTAAAAGGACTTTGATTCAATACAATACATACATAACGTTTCCGCCGACAAAAGCATTGTTTTGTGCAAGCACGGCGGAATGTGCGTATTTATTTTGTCGATTTCCGCCGGTCGGCTCTGTGGTACTATACCTACTTTATGAAATATCCGTTTTCGCAACGGTCATGATCAAGGTAATGACAGTATCATACCACCCACCGGTTTCCATAATTGTCAACAACTGGCACTTTCACCAATGATGTTTCACATACCAGTTTATTTGATTACTTCTGAGAGATTTGCAAAAAAAAATCAAAATATTTTGTCTAGCCTGTTTTGTGTTGCTTTATTTATAAGCAAATTTATTCAGAACTATTTCTTGATATTTTACTTACACAATCTTTATATATAAAGTTGGATGTGTGTGTGTGTGTGGCGGTGTGTGTATGTTCCCTATAGACTCCAAAACCGCTGAACCGATGTTGATGAACTTTTCAGGAAAATTCTAGCATAGTCTGGAGCGCGTTCCTGTGAAGTTTACTGCCGATCGGACTAAAAATTAAAACATTTTTAAGGCATTTTCAGTATTAAATAAAAGAAAACATACTTTTAAATATTGCATTAGTTCAAGTTTATTTAAAATTTATATGTACAAAACTGGATTTTAAAAAATTAAGTTTTTTTCGAACTACACAACATCAAAACATCAGCAATTTATGAACCAGGAATTTAACAAATAACATATGCTGTATGTATGTGATTGGCTTCAATTTCAAAACTCTAAGTACATGTGCTTTTTCGACCGCAGCAATCCGTACCGAGTATCGCTAGTTAATCTATATACGAGGTAGGCGCCATAAATTCTCGGCCTGATATACAAAAAAGAAACATGGAGCAATATAAGAATTTTTATTTTTCAATGTAATCTCCCCTACATTTATTACAACGATTAATTAATAATTCGATAACCTTGTAAAAATAATGTGTGTATAATGTTCTATAACAGCTGCTTGCAACTCACTGTCGTCCTTAAACCTACGTCCCCTAAGGTCTTTTTTTAAATTAGAAAACAAAAAAAATCACAAGGAGCCATATCCGGACTATACGGTGGATGTTCGAATTCTTGAAAGCCGCATTCGCGGTTGGCCGCTTGTGAAATGGCGGCAATATGGACGGGAGCATTGTCGTGCAATAATCGCACACCTTTTGTCAATTTTCCACGACGTTTTGCACAAATACTGTCCGTAAATTTATGCAGTAAAGACGCATAATATGTGCTATTTACACTTGTACTGCGGTTTTTAAAGTCAATTAACAAAGTGCCCTCACAATCCCAGAATATTGTGGCCATCATCTTTTTCGTTGATTGAACGACTTTCGCCTTTCTGGGACGAGGTTCATCAGGTCGCCGCCATTCCGTGGACTCCCTTTTCGATAGAGGATCGTAAAACAGAACCATTCTTTCATCCCCTGTGACAATGGACTCCAAAATCGGTTTTGGGTCGTCTCCACACATGTTTAAAAACGACTGCACACATTCGACTCGAGACGTTCACGTCGGAAAGCAGAAAGAAGTCGCGATACCCATCTAGCACTAATTTTATTCATACCCAAATGGTCATGGTTCGACGAACACTTGTTTCGGAAATGTTTGTTATCACTGCTAATTCCTTCACCTTCAAACAGCGATCTTCTAGGACTAAATGTTCAATAACTGAAATTTGTTGAGGCGTTATCACTTCAATTGGTCGACCCGATCGATCAGCATCTTCCAGGGATTCTTGTCCCAAACTGAAACATTTTGCTCACTTTTTACAGTGGAATACGAAAGAGAAGAATCACCGTAAACGTCGTCTAAACGTTGTTTAATGTAATAAGGTGTATGCCCTTCTTTTGTTAAAAATTTGATAACCGTGCGGTCAATTTTCGTTTTACTTCAGAAATTTTCGTGCGCTAGTCACATTGGTTGACTGGTTACTAAAAACT
Source organism: Amphimallon solstitiale (assembly GCA_963170755.1). NCBI lineage: Eukaryota > Metazoa > Arthropoda > Insecta > Coleoptera > Scarabaeidae > Amphimallon > Amphimallon solstitiale. The sequence goes on along the minus strand of OY720682.1, from coordinate 78,036,235 downwards.
ACTAGGTTTCGAACCGTCATATTTACATATAGTGTTCACCTCGCGTATGAGCATGCATGACGTGACGGAGTTTGAACACGTTGGAACCTGTAGCGCACAGATTATTCAAATTTCTAATGTTAATTTCATGCTTTATCAATGACATCCGTCAATCTTATATAAAATCCACAGAAACATTTATGTTGGCTGGGTTGGTAGAAGCATACCATAAAGTTATCTCTTATATTAAAACTTATTTTGTTATTGCAACAGGACATCTTCCTAATTTTCTAGAGAACGCGCGCAAAACATATTTTCTTTACTTTCTGGTAAAGGCTCACAAAAAGACTGACACTTTTGGCACCTGTCAGTATTATTCGTGTTAGAAATGCATAATGGGCATTTCTTGGAATGTACAATGTACAAAAATATAAGTCTCAAGTCACACGTGTATTGTTTACAGTTCGACCTGTGTGTGTTTATTATACTTGTATTAATTTCTTTCATAAATACAAGTTATCTATTCTGTATGAGGATATTCATCTATATAGATAGTAACCCCATTTGTTTAGAAAATACAGCTGGGGAGCTGAGGTGAATATGTGGGATGTTTTTTTCTCTGTACGCCAGTTGTAAAGATACTTTTATCTAATACACACATATAAGAATATTATATAACTTTTATTTAATACCCATCACCTACAATTCGTTTCAGTATCATATTCTGAAATGGTACCTGAGAGTAATATAAACTATCTCTGAATAGTGCAGAGTCAGTGTTGGTACTACACCCCTCCATAATTTCTTTTTCCAAGTATTGTAAATAAATATCATGAGTCATGTATTGCATACAACTAAAAAAATATATAATTAAAATACATTTCAAAATATATTAAGTAATATTATAGAGATTTATCAAGTGGAAATAAAAAAAAAACATTTTCCTGTATCACGTATAATGTTTCCAGAACCATCAGCAAGACATCTATAATAAATAATATTGAAAATAATTACACAATATTTAATATATAAGACTACCACAAGAAATTTTTTTTTCTTACTACACAACATCGAACATCTAAACAATTTAAGAACCAATAATTTAACAAATACATATACTGTCTATATAATATTTACAAATAAGGTAGCTAAAACAAATGAGATGTAATAAAATTATTTATTTTGCAATATATATCAAAAGTAAAATTCAAAAAAAAAACTTTCTGTATTGCGTAGTAGGTTACAGCTGAACTAGCATACTTGACTATTTCCCGAGACGAAGACTCTTCAGCCCGTTGAGTACTGTACATGACAATAGCTGTATAATGTGCACTTAGGACGTAGAAAATAAAAAAAAATTGACGTTATTTATTGTATGTTGGTTATTGGAGAAGAAACGTCGGATTTTTACCTCTTTACACTAATCATATACGTACTTCCTATAGATCACAATGTGTTATTTTAAACGGTTCTGTATCACTTCTTCGTCGCTAAGTTTGAAGTACCACAGCTTTCCATGCGCCTCTTAGGTATATAATATTCTATATAAACTGCATTTTTCCTTCTTTTGATTTTAAATATTATACAATATGTCTCACTAAGTTGGAACCATATGGAAAACTTTTTTATTATTAATTTTAGAAAAAAAAGTTATTCTTCATAAAAACTTCTGCATGTTCTAAAATCTAAAATACAATCATCAGATATTAAATTTTTTCAGTTGTATACGAGGTATGTCAAAAAATATTAATTTTACTCAAGAGTGAAGTACCTTTATATTTGAGAATATCGAATAATGTTATTAAAAAAGTTGATTAGAACTAAAAATTACGTTAAAATATGCAATTACATCCATTTATATGGAAAAATTCATATTTTCTATTTTTGCCTACAATAACAATGCAAATTTAACTGTAGTTACAAATTATCTAGGATGCATTGACATACAAATGATTTGTTGTTTGCTAGAAAGGTTTGACAGTGAATGTCAAAACGCGTTAGAATTTATATGACACATAAACATAGTAGCGTTATTAACTTGTGAAGAGAAAATAGAAATTGTTTTGATTGTGGGAGAAAAGTATAGAACGCATAGAGAAGCAGCAATTATTTTTAATAATAGATATCCCAATAAAAATATTAATCATTCAACTGTTACGAAAATAATAAATAAATTTAAGAGTACTGGAAGTATTAAAAATAATCATAATAGAAAACGCCAAAAGCTGGTTGCCGATGAGAATACGCAGTTTGATGTAATGCTGTCTGTTGTAGAAAATCCAAAAATGTCATTGCGCAAAAGGAAGTCGTTGATGTAACAAAATGTAAGTAAAGATACAGTGGCAAGAATTCTAAAACTAAATAAATGCAGACCATTCAAACCAAAAATCGTTTACACATTAAAAGATAGGGATTATGACAGGCGCTTTGATTTTTGCTCACTCATCCAAGGAGAGTTCCGATGAAGCAACATTTTCGTCAAATGGAACTGTCTCGTCGCAACATTGTCGCTGGTGGTCTAAAGAAAATCCCAATATTATAATAAAGTCTAATGACCAATATTCATTTAAGACGAACGTATGGTGTGGCAGATTAATAGGACCTTTCTTTTTTCACCAACCAATGAATGCCGAACGTTATTTACAGTTTTTACAAACATACATCAATGACTTCATGGACGAACTACTCATACAAGAACGTCAATGTATTTGGTTCCAACAAGACGGTGCCACATGCTACAGTACATTAAATGTTAGAGAATATCTTGAACATATGTTCCATGGAAAAGTTATTCACAGATACTCAAACCTTTATTGGCCTGCTAGATACCCTGACTTAACCCTCCTTGATTACTTCTTATGGGGTTACTTGAAACAAAAAGTTTACCAGAAAGGGCCGTTTCAAGATGTTAACCATTTGGAGAGGATAATTATAGTAACATGCCAGGAAATTTCTCCAGAAATGATAAAGAATGTATTACGTCAATTTGCCAAAAGAACGATTAAATGTATTGAACGAGAGGGTGGATATGTCGAGGCATTAGTGGAATCAGTGAAAATTAAATTTCTATTTACTTCTATTATTAATATTATATTAGTTACACAACTTCGTATTTTTTTGTTTTTTCTTATTTGCAAAATAAATGCACATGCATTCATTACGTGCTTAAATTGCGAAATTGTTTTATAGTTTTCTCTCACAATCAAAACAATTTCTATTTTCTCTTCACAAGTTAATAACCCTACCATGTTTATGTGTCATATAAATTCTAACGCGTTTTGACATTCACTGTCAATCTTTCTAGCAAACAACAAATCATTTGTATGTCAGTGTATCCTAGATACCATGTATGGTGGAAACGCGTTACATTCCGTTGCACGTCATACTCGATCCATGACGACTCACCTTGTACAGGGTGTTTCATCGGTTGGGGTATCGCGAATTAAAGTGCCTAAATATAAAAATATCGACTTCAAATTTTAACCACTTATAGAGATTTTAAACCGCTACCAGCAGGTTAGGTTGTTTTTGATAATATTATTTTAATTAATGCGTAAATTAAAAAAAAACGTATTATCAAAAATTAAAAGTGCTCAAAAAATGTTCAAATTTGAATGGTGATACGTGGAAATATCACCCATATTAACTTCACAATCAGAATTTTTATAAACGAAACCGTTTGTCAAATAAAGTCAATATTAAATAATGTCGTTTTTCTTACGACAGATTTATGGTACTTAACTTTCTAATTGTGCTGTCCGCAAACAGGTAGTCCTTTTAAATTTATGACGGATAATAAATAAAAATTTATTATAAACTCAACACACAACACTGTAATAAAAAACCCATAAATTCTTCAACGTCCGCAAACAGGTAGTCCTTTTAAATTTATGACGGATAATAAATAAAAATTTATTATAAACTCAACACACAACACTGTAATAAAAAACCCATAAATTCTTCAACGTCTTGCCTTTAATTTTGAAATTATTGTAAAATATTCAATAATTGATTAAGTTTTAATTTTTTTTTCAATTGCATAGTTGATTTTATAGACATATCTTTTTAACACCTGAATTTCAATAAAATCTGAGTACTTTTGATTTTTTGAACGAAGGTTTTTTTTTATTTACGCATTAAATAAAATAATATTATCAAAAACAACCCAACCTACTGGTAGCGGTTTAAAAGTTCTATAAGTGGTTAAAATTTGAAGTCGACATTTTTATATTTAGGCACTTTAATTCGCGATACCCCAACCGATGAAACACCCTGTATATGTTGCCGGATCTATTTTTATTTCTGTCAGTGACATTTGATATAACCAAAGAAAAATATTAATAACTATAACGTAATATATTTAGTAATTGAAATGCTCTAAGACTTCAGTCTTTCTCAACTTATTTATTATATTGCTTTAGATTGTCGAAAAACCTTACGTATCCATAATATATTTTAAAATAAAGTATTGCTTATTTTAAAATATATATACGCTATTCACATTTAATTTAACACATGATTATAGAAAAGTTTGTAAAAAGCCTTGACTGTTTACAGAAACCTTTCGGCATTATATTCAATGGACGCAAATAAATAGTAAATACACTTCTAAGAAGCACTGTTTTTAAACAATTTATATCGAAGCAAAAATAAACATGAAAAATTTGACAGGAAGAATTTACACAACGCACGTCTATTTGACAGATATGATTTATCTGCCAACACCGAATTGAACTATTAGTCTAGTAAAAATATGTAATAAAGAAATTTAATATTGAAACGGAAATTATGTGTTTATTTGCCATGAATGCGTATATTACGATCAATTTATAAATCTTCTATTTAAGCTAATGAAATAAATGCCCTCAAGTATAATTTAACAAAGTAACTTTTTTAGTTTCTCGAATACAGTTATGACAACATGTAAACGTCATCGATGACGTGCAACGGAACTTAACGCGTCTCCAGTATAACTACAGTTAAATTTGCATTGTTATTGTGGGCAAAAATAGAAAAAATGAATTTTTCCATATAAATGGATGTAATTGCATATTTTAACGTAACTTTTAATTCTAATCAACTTTTTTAATAACATTATTCGATATTGTCAAATATAAAGATACTTTACTCTTGGGTAAAATTAATATTTTTGACATATCTAGTATACAACTGAAAAAATTTAATATCTGATGATTGTATTTTAGATTTTAGAACATGCAGCAGTTTCTATGAAGAATAACTTTTTTTTCTAAAATTAATAATAAAAAAGTTTTCCATATGGTTCCAACTTAGTGAGACATATTGTATATCGGCAATAAATTTAATTACGAACTAATTTAAATAACATATTCTGTAACAGCGTTCTACTAATTAGTGGAACGTTATTTCAAGTGTATTATTTTGATTTAAATATTATACGATATATTATTTAAATTAGTTAGTTATATAACATGTTTCACAAAGAACTGTCTGCAGACTCAATTAACAAAATTTCATTACGTAGTATGAAGCAAGTCGTCAACTTTGAATATATCTAATATTTGGAAATGCTACGTTTCGTGTCTCTATAGTGCGACATTAAAGTGTATACAAAACTAATAAATTAGATTCTTATACATGCTGATTAACATTTTAACGAATATTTTAATAAAATTCTTAAAAGGGTGTTTATAATTTAAAATTTTAGGCAAATTATTAATATTCCGTTGAAGTAAAATAATTATTTCTGTTAGTAAATTTGTTCTCTCTTTGGTTACCTGAAATTACGTAAAAAATGAAAAATATGAAATAAGAAAAATATTGTCTGGGATGGTTTCCAGTCAGGGAAAACGTAGCGTATCCAGCATGCAAAGAATATAAATATAACGCGGAATTATTATGCGCGATACATGTCTTGTGCACGTGTACAAGTGGTGTTTCCGAAGTTCCTTTATGAAATAGTATAGTGAAAACATTTTCTGTTTCCTTTATATTTTTTTATATTATTTGTAAATAATAATAATAAAGTAATTTTTAATTGATTATTTGCTACATTATAATTTATTGAACAAAAATATGATACTAAAATAAGTATTCTATTAATTGAGTTAGCAGACGGTTCTTGGTGGAACATTTTATTAATAACTATTTTAAATAAAATAAAAATAAAATAAAACTCTTGAAAACTTTCCACAATTTTTATTTAGTCTTTGCGACATATGTTTCGGTATTGTTCATACCATTATCGAGCGGGGAACTAACAGGTCAGTTTGTGTAGGGTTCTAATATATGTCGTTGTGTTTATTGTCTCTTTTTACATAAGTGTCTATTATGGGGGTATGTGTGTTTGAAAAGTCTTTCTTTCTAATATTTGTAACAGATTTAATTTCGGTCCTTTGTTTACATTATCTATAAGTTTACAACTATCTATATCGGGAAAATAGAGATTATCTATACAATGTTCGGCAAGGCCTGTATTTCTAATATTATGCAATATTGATCTTTTATGTTCTTTTAGTCTAGTTTCGATCTTTCTGCCACTTTGTCCGATATAGATAGCTTTACAGTCTGTGCAACTAATTTTGTATACACCTGATTTATCGGTAAGTTTAGTTCTTTCCTTGTTATTGACTAACATAGCACCTAAATTGTTTTTATTTATGTTGACTGTTTTGATACCTATTTTCTTAAATATTCTGTTAATTTTATAATTAATATGTGGAATGTATTGTATAATGTGCCATTTGGCGTTGTCTTTTTCTATTATTTTAGGATAAAAGTGAATTTTGAGTTTTTCTCTTTGTTTGTGTTTAATAATGTCATCTACTATTTTCTCTTTAAATCCATTATTTCTAGCTATGGTTTTAATTATGCGTAATTCTGTGTTGAAATCTTCTTCACTTAGCGGTAAGTTAATTAGTCTGTAAGCGAAACTATGTAGAGCTGCTGTTTTTGTGCGCCAAGACTGTTTGGAATTAGCTGGTATGATTGTTTGGAATTAGCTGGTATAGATTTCAACACAGAATTACGCATAATTAAAACCATAGCTAGAAATAATGGATTTAAAGAGAAAATAGTAGATGACATTATTAAACACAAACAAAGAGAAAAACTCAAAATACACTTTTATCCTAAAATAATAGAAAAAGACAACACCCAATGGCACATTGTACAATACATTCCACATATTAATTATAAAATTAACAGAAATTTAAGAAAATAGGTATCAAAACAGTCAACATAAATAAAAACAATTTAGGTGCTATGTTAGTCAATAACAAGAAAAGAACTAAACTTACCGATAAATCAGGTGTATACAAAATTAGTTGCACAGACTGTAAAGCTATCTATATCGGACAAAGTGGCAGAAAGATCGAAACTAGATTAAAAGAACATAAAAGATCAATATTGCATAATATTAGAAATACAGGCCTTGCCGAACATTGTATAGATAATCTCCATTTTCCCGATATAGATAGTTGTAAACTTATACATAATGTAAACAAAGGACCGAAATTAAATCTGTTAGAAATATTAGAAATTAAAAAATCAATTCAAGGAAAAGAGAAAGTAACGAACACACACAAAGACTTTTCAAACACACATACCCCCATAATAGACACTTATGTAAAAAGAGACAATAAACACAACGACATATATAACAACCCTACACAAACTGACCTGTTAGTTCCCCGCTCGATAATGGTATGAACAATACCGAAACATATGTCGCAAAGACTAAATAAAAATTGTGGAAGGTTTTCAAGAGTTTTATTTTATTTTTATTTTATTTAAAATAGTTACTAAAATAAGTATTATATTTATCTCATGATTTTAACAAAATATATCTATTTACTAATATTGTAACAACCAACAAAGTTTATAAATCGTATGTAATTAAACTAATCTGTCATCATCACGTAGAGGCTATAATTTATTAAAATAGTAAATCAATAACAAAAATCAAGTCATTTATGTAGAATTATTGGAAGATTTTTGATTTCTAAAAAAATTACATCCGACTTCATTTCAAGGCATTAATGACTAACGAATGACAAAGCATAGAAAGATGGAAACACGAGTTGTGTGAATTAAGAGAGAACGCTTTTGTCTATGTAGTTTCATCAAAAGATCCTGCTTTATCACGGACAATATTTAATTCCACCGCATAAATAATATCGACGCAACTTGTGTAATTAAAAGTATAAATGCTAATTTTAAGTGTAGAGCTGCTGTGTAGTATTCATGTACTGCTCTACATCTACATTTTTACATTTACACTTGTAGAAGAATCTATAAGAATTCACGAATCTCGAGGATCATTCGCGCATGTACAAAAACACCTTGAATTTTTCATTCCAAAAATTCTGATATTTTTTATTCTAAATTTGAAAATCTTTAAACTTTTAGCTAGTAGGTGTCACAACCTAGAAATTTTTATAATTTTATTTAAATCCAAAATTATTATACCCCTATTGAAGGGCCCTTTATTAATATTTCAAACCAGGTGCAAAATGACTGTCTACTAATTTATTAGAGATATTGATGCAAGAAAGGTAGTTTATTAATTATTAGCAACAGAAAATTTTGTACTTCTCTTTAAAAATATGTGAGAAACTTTTTAGGTATTAAAATAATGTATTAAAAAATTCCTTAAAATGATGTTTTTGTTACAGATATTGGACTACACCCAGTATTACCTGGACCTGACAGCAGCAAATTCAAATTCAAAAAGTGAACCTGAATGGGTAGTAGAATATAATTTTAGTTCATACTATGGTATTTCGAACCTAACGGCTGTGACACTTTCTAACCTAGCGGAGAAGTTGACCCTCACTAATGATCAAACAATGTTCACAAAGTAAATATATTATTTTTTTCTATAGATAGTAGTAGTATTTTAGAGAACAGCATGAGATTCAAAAACATTATTTTATCCAGCTTTAAAAACACATGACACGTACTAGACATGTGCCGCCATTACCACATAATGTTTTGAGACATGTCGATAAGTAAGATACCGCATTTGAGAAATATATTACATCAAGATAACATTTTAACAAAAAAAAAAGAGTTCCATGTGGCATTTTTAGAAACTACTTATTTATTATTTACTTTGTTGTTGATATTTGAAAAGTGTATCTCATAGATAAAAGAGAGAGTAGAGATGGCCTACTCTCTCACTAAAAAGTGAACCAAACATCAGCACCATCTGTAATTCCCTTCCGGGTACTTTTGATAGAATTACCGTAGGAATCTGTGAGAATGATAACTCTTTAATGAGCGGGAACTTTGAAATTTCTTGATTGCAAATTATTAATGTATGAAATTAATGTAAAAATTTGCATCAATATTTTTTGGCGTTATAGTTGCTGGAACATTAACATGTGCCTGCAACATTAAGCATCAGAATATTTGATGCTAATTTTACATGAAAAACAAATTAGTATACGTAAATAGTGAAGTATCGTAAAATCTTTTCTGCATCTACTTGCTACTGATGAAACAGATTAAAACAAATGTATATTTATCTATAAGTTTTATATATATTTAGTAAATCAGATACAAAAAATAACATTACAGCTTATAACTGCAATATATTTAATATGATTAAGAAACTGTTACATTTTTTAATACTATAAATGACACTTACAAATACATGACACATACTGAATTTCTGGCCTTTCACTGGGACTTGCTTGTGAGGTGGACGGTAACGCCTGTACATGCATATTTTCTAAAGTAGTATCATCAGTTTGATGTTTCGAAATGCACTTGTGGAGAAGAACTATCGTATTTAACAATGACAGTTACTCACAATATTGCAAATGGCGGAGAAAAATCACATAAAACAACAACTCTAACAAAATTCACCAACGCAGCCCACTATATTGAGAGTTATGTTTTCGATCCTGTATAAAGTGCTGCCCTCTAAGAAACCCTCCCTTAACCAAAACACTGATAAGGTGTAGTAAATGAAGTGCACTACCCCTGGTGTATCTTTTGACAACTAATAAAATAAAAATATCCTGATTCCCGCTTCCCTTTTTCCTTTTCTTTTATATCAGCAAATTTCCAATCTCCGCAAAAGTTGCCGATTTTAATAAAGTGGCTCAATTTACTTTTCCGAACTCTATTTTGAATTTAGTCCCGAGTGCTACAACTAGCACTCAACTATAATTTTGGTAATTTTTTTCCTTGCGTCACAACATGAATTGATCAATTGTTCGTCAAAAATATTATCTTATTTACAATGATCTAATACAAATAATTCAATTTAATTCGATAAGATCTCTCTTTCTAGATATAAATACGTTTTATAAGTAAACTTTGATAATGCAGATGAGCAATTATTTCTAAGAAAGAGGATGATTAGGAATATAAACAAAGAATTTTAAAAGAAATCTTACTTTTAATGAGATGTATTAAATATATCACATAATGTAAATACTATATACATAAATCTTGGAAATCCGAAGGAGAATTATAAAAGAAATGCGAACAAATAACAATTTGCATACGTCAAGAGACATGAAACATATTTCTTAATATTAGCGAGATATATCATCTCTCGGTTGTTTCTCTTTGTTCTTTATTTTCTTTGAGTTTTCAATGATATATATGCTTTATATCAAGAAGCAATTTCAGTAATATCCAATTAAATTCACGTAATATATCAAGTATTGCATAACTTTGATTTTTACAGAATGCGACAGTGAACTGGTAAAATTTTAAACTACTGTATTTTATTTTTAAAGCTCTCTGTTAAGCAAAATGTCATTTTATTTTTACTTTCTTAAACTAGTACTTAAAGTATTTAATCTAACTGTGCAATAATAAAACATATCTTAATTCTATATTAGATGTATGTTGATTATCTTATTAAAGAATTAAATAACAGCCTTTTATTCTCTATTTATATTGGCTCTCCCATTAAGACAGCTCATTTTGAATTTAGCGCCATTTTTCTGTGCTGGGCGTTAAGCGTTGTTTTTGACAGATGTGATGTATAAATATTGAGGTTTAATCATGGCGAATTACGCGGAAGTACAACGCATAGAAATTTTGAAAATTCACTACCGAAATGGTGAGGGTTTTGCGGAGACACCTTCTCATTGTAGTGTCGTCCGATTAATAGAAGAATTTGAGGCAATTGAGTCAGTTCAAACACAGAGGAGATATGTCCGTGTTCGTGCAGCTCATTCTAATGAAAACATTGCAGCAGTTAGTGAGAATGTTGAGTAAAATCCTTCGCCCTCCTTTTACCATCGTTTTCAGCAATTAAGACTTTCACGAAGCAGTTTATAACTAATTTCGACTAAAGATCTGCATTGACATGCTTACAAGATTCAATTAACATATCATATGAAGCCAGTTGATTATGCGCATCGCCAATTGATGGATATGTCGTAGGGAGATGACAAAAACGGAGATTTGATTAAATTCCTAAGCTAGATGATCAATTCACGGAAGATGTTAAAATAACAACTCTGTGGGGTCATTCCCTAAAGAAAGTAAGTGATTTGATCAAATCCCTTAACTGTTTCAGTGAAAAGACGAAATAAACAAGTCAGAACTCGCACATCCCTATGTTTCGCTTGTTACCACTCCGCTTTACCTCACTGCTCCCCTCCGACCTGCCTGAAAAACTTGTTACTGTACTTGGATCTACTTCTTAAACAGCAGAACCATGACATTATTTTAACACCAGAAGACTTGCCAGCAGTTTCCTTAAAGAAAGAAATTGAATCAGTTTCTTTATCAACAAGACACCCCAATCCAGTTCACAACTCTATTTCAACTCCTGCTTCAACAGTTAAAAGATCTGTGGTGTTACTACCATCTGAAGGGGAAGCAGCTGTCAGCGGTAGTAAAACATGTTGTGTTGTTTGTGGAATAGAATCTATTGGAACCCATTCATGTGACATATGTAAAAATCCGGTGCACGCCATATTTGAAAATACAGTAGGAGAAGAAGGATATGGATCGAAAATGCTATGCTATTTATGCCAAAAAGAAGAGACCATTAAAGATCACAGAAAAATTCTGCAAAACATCAGAAAAGATCAGCTGAAAAATGAAAGAAATATCTTTGAAGAAATTTAAAGGCGCGGTAGTGGATTCCACAGTTTTGGTGCATTGTTACACCCGCATCAACGTCGCACTAATTTAATAGTTCAAGGCAAGGTACGGTACCAGGAGATCACAGTAGTGAGATGGATGAAATTGGAAAACGCAGGGTCGAGCTAACTCAAATCGCAGATGGCGTGACTGGTCAGGTAATATGAACAAAGAATAGAGCGTCGGTCGGCGACGACGCGAGCGACGTTGTCCGGACACCAGGACACTATGCTACCTTAAACGGTAACCTACCTGCGTTTCCTATGAACAGCCACTGGCTGTGTCCCTCCAGCGGGTTTCCTACGGATCACCCTGTATAGGTCGGCTGCGTCAAACCTTATTCAAGTGCTTGTCACAAAAATCAAACAAAATATGTTGAGGTAAAATAAAAGAGAGATTACGATGTGTAGTATGATATATATTAAATTGTTTGTTTTTTTATTAAATGTTGAAGAAATTAAACAAGACAGATTGAATTTTGCGTAATAAAGCTGTTCAGATTAAAATTTGAAAATATATTAAACAAGTCAGATTGAAATTTTTGAAAATGTTAAACAAGTCAGATTGAAATTTTAGTAAGTCTTAAACACTATTGACATAATCTCTGCGCATCGGCAGGGAATGGTCGGCAGCAGAAACGTTTCGTCGCCTCACATGCTTTTCTACAATTGATATCATATAAAGTGCCACCAACAGCGATGTTCTACGATATGTGTTTTATGATACTCAATTATAAAGAAAGTTGATTTAAGATTAGCACTTTAAGACTTTAAAAATAAAGAGGAGGGAAATCATTAAATTTACAATAACATGGTTATGATTACAAAATCAAAATTAAGAATTAATTAAAGTAACTTGTTTACAAATGTTAAGTAATTAAATAGCGCTATGCGTAAAAAAAATTTAGTATTTATAACAAGAGAATCTACTGAGCTTACGGTATAGAATTTACATTTGCATAAATAATTTTAATTAGCTCAGAAATTAGCAAAAAAAAACATACATGAAAAGTTAATGTTTTAACGGCAATGAATTATCTAGAATTTTTTTTTAAAAAAAAAACACATCAACGAGAGCCCTAATCAACTCTTACTTAGGGGCACTCTGTGTACAGCAATAACAATTTACAATTTAAACAGTAATTTAATTAGGAATAAATGTGACCACGCATATGATTAAGTGGTGCAATAGGTAACTTATAACCACCCAAATAGTCTTAGAAAACAAAAAAGTAAGGTAAAATGTCCAGCTCACTGGCACAAAATATCGACAAATTAGTCGAGTTACACGTCGTAAATTATGCACGTAGTTGTACTTATCTAGCCACGATGCGGGGAAGACTCCCTAGCTGGACGGAGAAATTCCACCAGAAGTCACTGAGAAGGATGGAAAGGTACAACTAATAGAGCGACGATGGTAGTCACTATGTTCCTTAACGGAAATGTACGGCTGCAATGTCAGCGTATATCTACTGAAGGCTTAGCCCCGTACCCAAAAAAAAATCCTATTAAATTAAAAAAGAATAAAACCCCGAAGATTAACACAAGATTTACTCAACTTACCCCAGATTACTGGAGAACCGCGAAACCGACTTCACAAGTCACACAAAAGCACAAAATTAAATTCAGGAGCCCAACAGCATGGAACTTCGCAAATTCGAAAAGCGATAAATACGGTAAAACTTACGATAATTCACCTATACTAAGGTATCGACATTCACTACTTATTTCATCAAAGCCGCTTAAGCGTAATATCTACTAGACATAGTAATAAAATTACTAAAAGAAAATAAGCAGTTCTGTACTATTGTTCTTTATGCAAGATCGACTTGGAAAGTGAAAAGTCAGAGAACGTGTTTCCCCTTGACTAATGCGCGACAGCTAACACGCAGGCTTTCAAATAGCGAGTCACGGAAACAATTTGGGTATGAACGCGGGAAAAATTCGAATAAAAATTAACGAACACAAAACTTAATTACAAAAGAGAGCGTCAGTAACGTGACCTATATAATTAAACACAGACATTCTCGGAACTTAAGATGATGATAAAATTTATTGAAATACACCTACAATGTACGTAAGATTCTAAAGTTAGATAATATGAAAGGAAAAGTTCACGCCTAAAAGTTGGTCACATGTTTGACATCACACCAAGATTATGCCAATAACGACAAATGGTGGCAATCAAAACATTCCTATGTTATAGACAAAATTTATTACGGGAATAAAACCGGATCCTGCAGGTAATTATACAGAAATTACAAGCTTTTAAAACGCTTCGAGAAGGCGGTTAGAACCGACCTGAACCATGTATTTCAAGGTAAACAACGAAGACCTAACCTCGGAAACCCCGCTGAAAGATATCAACAGGTGTTTATAATACAGCCACAGGAATGTCGAGGAGTAAACAAATCACATTACATGAACAATTAATAGTATGCCCGTTATTCTACAGGATTTCTTTATTTAATATCTATAACTTTTTTAGGGAGGTACTTACGACAGAAATAGCATCAGTCGGACGAGACACGTGTGTGTCCTTAGGAAAACGTATGAATACAAAGCGACAGTAAATAAAACAAAACCTGACTGTTGTCTCGATGAATTTAAAGCAACATCAACAACAAACAATCCCATAAATGCCACACATTAAATACATTTCGTAGAGAACGGAAGGTATAATTAAGCAAGCGTAAACAAAGCTTAAACAAAGCATATAGAAGTAACTCCTAATGCGAGTAACTGAGACTGCAGGCAGGTTAGAATAAGCTAAAAATAATATAGGTAGTTTACATGTCAAAAGATACAGAATTCCTACTCGTAAAGAGTGTATTTATCCGATACTGCACTAAACACATCTGTCAGAGCCATATTACATAACTCAAAGTTCTGAGAGCAAACAATTATGTATAGGACACGCTCAGATAAACAACTAAAGGTCATTTCCATTCAGAGTACCGAAAGATGTACAAGGTTCACTCGAATAGTCACGCTCTCTAGTCAATTCCTTAAGAATTTCAATAATAACACATAACCTTACGAGACCCACATACAAAAGTGTAATTAGGGCATAACAGCATGTACGTAAGGTAGATAGAGGCGCATTATATGGAAATAACATCGTGGAGAGTGTATTAAATATAAAAAATATTGTATACCAAATTGGTACCTCAGTTGGAATTTTAAAAGATTTGCTATCTAGAAACGCTCTTCAAAAAGCTGCTACAACATTTACCAAAATAGTTCCACATACTAAGTCGACCTGAGATTGCAGGAAAATTATTCTTATTTCGATGTTAAGGATTTAAGAAGTGTTCCTGTGAACAATCCAAAATACAACGTAAAATAAAAAGATGTGTCTCTAAAAAAAGTAAGGTACTTCGTAACTCGATATCCCACAACAACGTGTTTTAATAAAAATGAATGAACATTATTATTTATTACCTATTTCTTTTGTTAATTAATTTCGAATAAATAATTTGTGTTTCAATGGCTATTGTTGTATTAAACATTTACTACATTTAGAAATGCATGCTTTTACTAAATAAATACTTTTAATATCTAAACAATATTATTTTATCTTATCACTAAAACAGTTAAGGAATTTGATCAAATCACTTACTTTCTTTTGGGAAATGACCCCACAAAATGTTATTTTAACGTCTTCCGTGAATTGATCATCTACCTCAGGGATTTGATCAAATCTCTGTTTTCATCATGTCCCTGCGACAGATATATCAACAAACAGAATTGTCGCATTTGGGGAGCTGGGAATCAAAGAGTGATATTTCAACGCACAATGTAGCTACCATGAGCCACTATTTGCTGTGCATTTTGGGCTGACGGAGTGTTTGGACCGTTCCTCTTCGAGAATGCGACTGGCAATGTGATCACAGTCAACGGGGCTCGTTACCCTGACTTACCTTTTTTGTGGGAAATGACCCCACAGAATGTTGCCTTCCGTGAATTGATCATCTGCCTTAGGGATTCGATGAAACCTGTTTTCATCATGTCCCTGCGACAGAGATATCAACAAACTGAATTATCGCATTTGGAGAGCTGGAAATCCAAGATTGACTTGTCAACGCACAATGTAGCTACTATTTGCTGTGCATTTTGGGCTAACGGAGTGATTGGACCGTTCTTCTTCGAGCATGCGACTGGCAATGCGGTCACTGTCAACGGGGCTCGTTACCCTGACATTTCTTCTGGCCTCAAATTACTGAAATGGCTCTCAAAGCCATCCGATTTCAACAGGACGGCCCAACCTGCTACACAGAGAACGAAACATTTGTTGAAGAGGAAATTTGTAGGGAGAGTTAACTCACGCCGCGGCGATATAAAGTAGCCACCACTATCATGCGATTTGACGCCGTTGGATTTCTTTCTTTGGGGGTTTTTAAAAGGAAAAGTGTATGCCAATAACTCAACAACAATTCCTGAACTGGAAAACAAGATTCGACGCACCATTGATGAAGTTATATCAGCAATCTGTTCTTCTGTCGATACCTTCTGAACATTAATCAGTCCCTTCTTTTTTGAAATTTACATAAATATTCTAAATCTTGAAAATTTGTCTGTCCAAGTATTCTATATAATAATAATAATAGAATTTTATTGGCAAAAAAAAAGTATATACACGACATTACATACATACACTGTGACCAAAAGGTAATAATATAACAATATAATTTTTCCATTTTTGACATTCCTGTAGATGTAACATAGGATTTAGCTTCACCATTTTCATGATATGAAACTTTCCCTATAAATTCAAAAAGTTTATTTTTTAAAGAAGAAATAGCAATTAATTTGTCCTTACAATTATAAATGTTTGCAGTACTATTCTTAAATAAAATAGAATATTTTGCATTAACTATACTAAAAACACTTAATAGATTTTGACTCATGTTTTTTACATAATAAACATTTCTTATTTCAGTTTGAATACATAGATTATCAACATTAGAGTGAACAACGATATTGCCTATTTTTTCTGATTTTACCTACCTTAGTATTTACAGGAATTTCTAAATTTACAAATTTATTAAAGTACTTATCTGAGTTTACTATGTGATCTGAACATCCACTATCTAACAGCCATTTAATTTCTTCTTCTTTCAGCATTTCTACCTCGTCATGTATTTCCTTTTTTGTTGACATGACCTCCACACTAAATGATTTTTTCGGTTGTTGTCTTCCCTTGAATTTCCAGCCATTTTTGTTGTATTCTTGTTGTATTTCTTGAAAAATTCCCTTGTCCAATCGAACTGCTTCTGCAATAACGTTGAGTGTGTCCTGGTTTATTACATTTGAAGCACTTTGTTACCGGTTTACTTTGATATTCGTAAGTTTTTGATGTAGTTGTTTGTTGGTAGAAAGGATTTCCTTTATTGGAATATTTGCCAAACGACTGGTTACTTTTTATATTAAGATGTTTATGTTTTGGCACCTGAGAACTAGAAGCCTGGAGATTTCTTACACCACTTTTATCGCTTTCTCTTTTATGAAATTCTAAAAAAAGTTTTGATTTAACATATTCAACTAATTTGTGTGTGATTTACTATGCGTGATAAACTCTCAGGAAGTGCTAATAGAAAATAGTTTAGTTTGTCATCTTTACTTATATTCTCACCTGCATTTTTAAGTTCATTAATGTGTTTCTCGAATTCATTAAAAAATTCTGTTGGGTTTTCATTTTCCTTCATTTTTAGGTTCAATAATTTCCTTTTACATAATACTTTTATTGCACTATTCTTTACTAAAGATATTTCATTAAGTTTATCAATGATCTTCCATGCTGTTATTTCGGATATTATTAATTCAAGTTAAGTATTTGAAATACATTTAATAATATAGTTTTTTGCTTTTATTTCCTTTTTCTTCCAAACATCCTCTGTAATATTATCTGGCCTTCCTTCATTCAAAATTACTTGATTGCATTCTTTCATTTCCTGAAATAGTTCCAATCTAAACTGCCATTTATCATAATCTGTACTACTAAACATTTGCAATATAAAATTGTCTTCTTTTATCGCTTTTCATTGTGCCTGTTCCCGCTCTTTTATTTTCTTCTTGGTTATGTTTTTCCTTTTTCTTTAATTTCTCCGAAACCAAAAACTTCTGACCTCAACTAGAACTACCTATGTCTGCTACCATGTTAGAATAAATCTCCTTGTTTATTTTTATATATTATTTATTATTAACTAACGCTATTATACATTAAAAAATAACATATATACACAGTCATTGTGCTGCATTATGACTGTATTAATATTTTAGAAATTAGGGAGAAAAACTTGTTAAATTCTAATGAGAGTAAATAACACAAATAACAGTAGTACACTAGTTTGCATGTATTCAATACTATTTATTCATAGAGACAGCAGTTAGTTTCATTTATATGTATAGATGGCGTGCAACTTTCATCCCAATAGGATGCCACGTACGCGACAAAACAATAACGTAACAATAAACCAGCTAAAACAACAGACGTCACTTATACGTGATCTCGTTATCACATCAGTCGCGCTGTGCCCCTTTTTGCTCCACTGCAAGAACACAGACGCGATCCGACCGAGACGTCTAGAGTCTAGAATATCATGTTTGAGATTTCAAATCCTTTCTTTTCATTTTTCTTTCTTTCAGATATTTCCGCGCCAACTCGGTCAAGATGTACAGCAGTCCGCAGGGAAATTGCGACGCTAGCTGCGCTCATACGCACTATTGCGCGATCACTCGTGTGGATTACGAAGAATACGAGCAATGCCTGAAGACGGCGGCCAGTGCGTTGGCTTCCTCGTCGTCGGGGTCGCACAATACGCAAAGGACACCCATTTTCTCCACGACTATGCTCATATTTGTAACAATAACAGCGTACAGGGTGCGATAGACTGATAATAGGGACTATTAATTTACGATAATAGGATTAAAAATTATATAATAATAATTAAAATAGGTGTGTTAATAATTTAATAAATAAATTGAGATAAACGGCCATTTACAAATTTATGTTAAAATGCAATTTTCTAACAAGGAGTCTTTCTAATAAAGTATTTTATCTTATATTTCTGATAGAATTCAATACTTAATCAGGTTTACAAGAAGATATAAAAAAGTAGTAGAACAATTGAAATTTTAGGTACTATAGAGTATACAGTACCCGCGGAAAAGTCTGCACCATATGGAAAAAAAATTTACTCTTTTAATTTTTAAAATTATTTTTTTGTAGTTTGTTTTTGCATAATTAGAAACCAAAAACTAACCTAAAATATTTAACATATCGCATTTGCTTCAATGCGTAAATGTCATTTAAAAATTGCCAACGTCCAAACGTGCCAGTATTTGTCAAAATATAAGAAGATGCCATAAGAAAAAGTTGTTTGTACTTTCGCGGACATCCTAAATCCAAAGTTTCGTACAAAAATTTTAATTTTAATTTTTTTTTCATAATTTTGTAAAAAAACGCCTGTATATTTTTTAAGTGTATTTTTCTCTCGAATTCTGATAAAAACCTATGTTACCATGTAATAAACAAAAAAAAAACAATTTGTATTTCAGAATAAGGTATATTTTTTTTAAATAAATGATTTCGTTAAGAAAAGTGGAGGACATTCTTGGACTATTTTCATATTTTCGTATGTACCATTAAAAATAAATTAAAAAACATAATGGTCAAAAAGGCTAGAAAATAACCTTTTAAAAATGAGAAAAAAAAGTAATTTTATTTCAACTAACAAAGTTAATTTCAAAAAAAACCAATTCTAATTCTTAAAATTAAATAAATTCACAAGTAAGCGCAGTCAACAATTCCAATTTTACAAAAATACCGTTACTATACAGTTAAACTAAATGAATAAAAAAATGTTAACAATACTACATTTCTGTATGTCTCCCTTCTCTTGCAATACATTTGATGATCCTTCTAGAGAACTCTCTTGTAATGTTTACAAAATATGTGGCCGGAATTTCTAGGCAAACGCCACGTACTGTGTTTTCTAGATGTTCAATGTTTCGAAATGGTCGTTTGCGGTACACTTTCTCTTTTAGATACCCCCACAAGGAAAAATCTAACGGAGTTAGGTCAGGGGATCTCGCTGGCCATGGATACGCTGAATATCTGCCAATCCATTTGTCCCCAAATAATTGATTTAAATAACTCCTCACCGCCAGTGTACTATGTATAGATGCGCCGTCTTGCTGAAACCATAGGACAGATCTTTCTTCCAATACCATATCATCAATTAAATCGGTTATTTCGGTCATGAGAAAGTTCAAGTACCTTTGCGAATTTAAATTTTCGTGGAAAAAATAGGGTCCAATCAATCTACCATAAAAAATACCACACCAAACATTTGTTTTAAAAGAATATTGGTCCCTGCATTCGATGATAAAGTTAGGGTTTTCATCAGCCCACCATCTGCAGTTCTGCGAACTCACCGTTCCATTGGAAGAGAACGTTGCTTCGTCCGAGAACATGATTTCTTTGGGGAAACGACGGTTTTCTTCGAGCTCTCCTTGAAACCACATACAAAAATCAAATCTTGCGTTAAAATCTCGTTCTTTTAGTATATGGACATATTTTGGCTTAAATGGAGGGTACTTATGTTTCTTTAAAATTCTTCTCACTGTAGTCTCTTTTGCCCTAGTTCTGTTGGAAATAGCAGCAATTGATGTAGTTTTATGCTCTACTACATCTAATAATACATGTTCTTCATGCTGCTGAACTTGCCAGTTTACATGTGGCTTCTTAAAATCATTTAGAACTGAACCGGATGACTTGAACTTATCTACAATACGACCAACAGTAGAGTGCGAAACGAATTTGTTAGGGTGTCTTTGATTAAAAATATTTGCCGTATCCCTGTTGGTTCTATTTTCTCCGTGAATTAAAATGATTTCTATTTTTTCTTCCATGGATAACATTTTAAAACAAATCTATTAGAGAAATACACAAAACTGACATTTATTTAGTTGTTTATGTCTAGAATTTGCAATTATTTTCTAGGCCTACTTGTGAATTTATCGAAGTTTAAGAATAAGCTTGTTATTTCCTGCTTTAGAGATACTAAAGGAAATTTTGCTTAAAACAAACAAGGCTAGGTACATAACATGTTCTAATCTTACAACTAGTGTTATTTTCTAGGTTTTTTGACCATTATGTTTGAAAAATAAACATTTTTAATATACGAAAATATGAAAATAGTCCAAGAATGTCCTCCACTTTTCTTAACGAAATCTTTTATTTAAAAAAAATATACCTTATTCTGAAATACAAATTGTTTTTTTTTTGTTTATTACATGGTAACATAGGTTTTTATCAGAATTCGAGAGAAAAATACACTTAAAAAATATACAGGCGTTTTTTTACAAAATTATGAAAAAAAAATTAAAATTAAAATTTTTGTACGAAATTTGGATTTAGGATGTCCGCGAAAGTACAAACAACTTTTTCTTATGGCATCTTCTTATATTTTGACAAATAATGGCACGTTTGGACGTTAGTAATTTTTAAATGACATTTACGCATTGAAGCAAATGCGATATGTTAAATATTTTAGGTTAGTTTTTGGTTTCTAATTATGCAAAAACAAACTACAAAAATAATTTTAAAAATTAAAAGAGTAAATTTTTTTTCCATATGGTGCAGACTTTTCCGCGGGCACTGTATATAACTACATAAATTAACCGTAGACATAGAAAAAATGGACAGACAATAGGTACCTACGTGGATATTACCTATCAACAGAAATATTCCATTTTAGCTGCTGCATTTAATTTCAGTTTTTGATTAATTCAGCGTTTCATAAAACATTTATTTTAAATCTTGCATCATATAAATTTAATTTTAATAAAATAGGCATCTAAAATAAAAGAAATAAAACAATCGTAAATCTGAAAATATACTAATGGAAAGCTCTCCTTGTTGAAATATAATGTAAAGTCTATACTCCCGACTCATTACTGTAATCAGTGTGTTCAAGCATCAACCAGTTGAGCGCATGTATTTCTTATTAATTATTAAAAGAAAAGTAACAAACATTCAAACATTATTTAACTACGTACTGGCATGGCAATACACCTGCACTGGTTAGAAAACAATAATGATAAAACAATGTTCTTTCTATTTTTCTGAAAATTACTATCCTTTATTAATATTATTATTGGACTCATCATCTATCCTATATGGATTATCTGCATTAAGATGCATTTCTAAATATGTCTGGTATTACTACAATTATTAAAAAAAAATCGAATAAAGTTGTAGCTAATCAAATAATTATTTTACACTAATATCGGAAAATTTGTATATGAGTGGATCAACACATGGAATGATTTTTTCGGTTTCTGGTTAGAAAACAATAATAATAAAACAATGTTCTTTCTATTTTTCTGAAAATTACTATCCTTTATTAATATTATTATTGGACTCATCATCTATCCTATATGGATTATCTGCATTAAGATGCATTTCTAAATATGTCTGGTATTACTGCAATTATTAAAAAAAAATCGAATAAAGTTGTAGCTAATCAAATAATTATTTTACACTAATATCGGAAAATTTGTATATGAGTGGATCAACACATGTTTTGGTTAGCATGTGCAGCTGGCTTCATGTCAAAAAATCACCCTCACATATGAAGAGACTAAGTAGACTAGTAGAGTGGCAGAGTGTAAAATAAAACATATAATATTAATAATAATATGCATTTGTTATCCAAAAGACAAGACTATCTGTTGTATAGATAAGCAAGCATGAAGTAGTAATCAAATTGACAGTGAATAAGCCCTGATATAGGTTCATCTGCCTTCAAATAATATTAGTTGAACTGTATGATTGTTGATTGGTTAGAGTTTGAGGTTATACAGTGGTGTCCTGTTATAATGAACCCCTTCTGGTCACCTTAAATGGTTCATTATAACCGAAGTTCATTATGTACAATAAAAAATTAGAAAACAAAAACAAAGTTCATACATAGTGAAAAAAGATATATCTAGTTTATTGAGAAAAAATAAACAAGAAATGTGATCAAATACATTACTAAACAGAAACATGCTGTACTTACATATAGGTACACACTCTATGTACATATTCTGTATTACATCTGGTTGAAATAGGCACTAATTTTAGACTGTTTGTATGATGCATTCAAATAAGTGTTACTTACATATAGTTCAACTGCGGTGAAACTGTTCAAAATTTTTTCTGGAGCACCATGCGATTGCAAAAAATGACGTGTAACACTGATGGCATCCACAATTTTTGAAACTGGCATTTGAGGTGATGATACATCATCATTAGCACTATCTTCATCCTCGCAGTCATCCTCGACCACATCGGTACTAATAGAATCAATAATACAACTATCGGACAAAACTTGTCTACATAAAACATTGGAATCAACACATACGTATTCTTCAAAGTTAATGTCTACTACTTCAGTTAAAGGCACAACACCAGCATCGTCTTGAGAAATCTCAACTTCAGTTGTTTTTTTGAGCCACTCACTTAACATCGTCATAAAATTCGTCATTTTGTTTCAGAAATCCTGCATGGCGAAAACAATTTTCTATTGTTTTCTGTGACACATTTTGCCACGCCATGTGAATGAAGTTTACAGCATCGAGAAAGCTGATCCGTTTGTCGTTTTCATTATTGTCAGCCATAATCATAATTTTCGCAAGCAAAATCCGTCGATAATTACTTTTCAGACTGTGAATTACACCCTGGCCCATAGGCTGTAATTTGGAGCTAGTGTTAGGTGGCATAAATACCAATGTAATGAAATTTAAGTTTTTAATGTCAGGGTGCGCTGGACAATTGTCTACCAGTATTATAATTTTACGATTTTTTTCCCTTAATTCATCGTCCCGGTCGCGTAATTCTTTAGTAAAAATATCGAATGTCATCCATACTCTTTGATTAGCATAGTATTTTACAGGCAGTCGATTGTTTCTAAAACAGCGTGGATTCTGGGATATTCCAATAATCAACAATCTCCTTTTTTCGGTGCCTGTAAAATTTGCTGCAACCAAAACGGTTATTCTTTCTTTAGATAATTTTCCCCCAACGCATCTCTCGCCTTTGAATCTTAATGTACGATTAGGTGTTAGTTTATAAAATGGACCAGTTTCATCTGCATTGAAAATATTATGGTCTTCGTAATTTTGGCGTATATTGGGCCATTTATTTTTCAACCAGTCATATACCAATTCCATATTAACTCCCGCTGCTTCGCCTACAATTTTTCTGCTGTTGATGTTATGGCGTTTTTTGAATCTTTCAATCCAACTACGGCTGCACTTGAAATCTTTGTTTTCCACTATGCTTCCTAAATCTTCCGCCTTTGTTTGAAATAAAGCACCAATTATTGTTGCATTCTGTCCCCTTTGCTGAGAAAACCATTTCAAGAGTCCTCTATCCACTTCCTCGTGAGCTGATTTTCTAAGTTTTTTAGTAGAAGAAGTGTGGCATTCATAACTCTTCAATATTTTTTCTTTATCTTTCCATATCATACACACTGTGGACTTATTTAAATTCATTTCTTTACATACATCACTTTGCAAAGCCCCATCTTGTAATTTTTTAATAATTTCAAACTTAGTTTGTAATGTAAAAGCTTTACGCTTTTGCTTAACACCGCTTGTTGCCATAATGCCGGTAAATGCACTACTATGCTCAGTTGATTTAGCAAACGATGTAGACTGTGTCGCGACGGGTCGGCGAAAATTCCCGATAAGAAATTCCGGACGGCCGGTTGAACATTCGGCAAAAGTTCATTATAAACGGTAAATTTTATGATTTAATAAGCGCAATATGGTTTACTATATCCGGAAGTTCAATATATCCGGGTTCATTAAAAGCGAAAAAAGATACATTGAATTAAATAGCAATCTTTTCGTGTCTTCTGAAATGGTTCATTATAAACGAGACTTCAATATAACCGGGTTCATTATAATCGGACACCACTGTATATGTATATGTCGCAGGCAAATAGTAATTTCAGGAAAATAGTATCTACCTAGGCAAATAGTATCTGCCTTGGCAAATAGAATATTTGTTTCTATAACAGTTAAATGACTAGGCAGATAGTTTTTGCCTAGGCAAATATTATTTACCTAAGTAACTTTTAGGCAAATACATTTTTAAGTGAAAATGGTAATGGTGAGGTTGTGACAGTAAGATGTTGGGAAAAAAACAGACTTTATTTTTGCAATAATGATTGTATTTTGACAAAAGAAACAGACAAAATAAGCTGGATATTATTATACGTAGGTAGGTATTTACCTACTTGTTTTGGCAAGTATTGCTCGAATGACATCTGCTGTTGCACATATTGTTGGACTTGAAACAGGTACATCGTTTAGTGCGGCACTGGGCTTTCGAAGGTTGACATTGACATTTCGAAAAGCCCTGGCCCGAAAACATAGATTGCGCAACGCAGGCTTCTCTTAAAGAAATAAACCTATCTTGAGGAATATCTTCAGACTTGAAACTAATTGCCGATACAGGTGTTATGTCGCTCCTTGTCAACCAGTTCTTCAAAACGCCTGTTTTTGTGCCAATACGGTAAACATCGCTCTTCTGATCAATTATAATTCCCCCTACATTTTTTTTGTCTAATGGCCCTCTATCAAATTGTGGAATTGCAACAGTTACAAATTTACCTGTTTCTAAGTCGCCAAAAATGGTTTTGCTCTTTTTCCTCATTATCTCTGCTGCTTTGGTTTGTCCTTCATAGGATTGTTTTCGATTAATCCTAATATTTTTTTCATTGATGCAGAGTCTGCAAATAATTTGAGTTCCAGACCCTTCATCGTTTTCATCAACACTGCCACAAATTACATGTACTATTTTATTGCACTGTAAACAAGTCGGAGCACTCGTGGTTTCGTTGCCACAAACGCAGCAATATTTGTCATTAGAGCCTGTGTCACAACCTTGACTAGTAGCTTGGTCTGAAGCATTTACCACAACGTTATCTATTATTATAGGAATACTTTCTATGGCATCTTCTATATTGGTGTCAATTTGATAATTTTCAATTTCTACCATTTTTGCATCACTTGAATTTTCTTCTGCTTCTACTAGTGCTGCAACACTGCCATCAGTGCCTTCATGCAATGAACATTCCCTGTTACCATCAGCATTGTTTGTGTTTAAGATGTTTAACTCCTCTTCCGTCAGTATCTTATCAATAAAATCTGATGGCAGATTTGTAGATCTTAAACCTATTTTCGGATCTGCACCATATAAACTTTTGTAAGGAGATCTTCCAATGATGCGATGGTAAGATGTATTTTTTTGCCATTGCACAAAGTAACATCCTATGGACCAGTGGGAACTTTTATTTTCTTCCATCCAAATTCTTAACATTTGTTCAACGTCTTGGTTTGCCCTTTCTACTGATCCTTGGCTTTGTGGATGCCTGGGACGTCCATGTACGATTTTGCATTCTGGCCACAACAAAACCAATTCTTCTATTACTTGTGCAGTAAATTCCCGTCCATTATCACTCTGCAAGATCACTGGTGCACCTTGTTCGAGAAAAATTTTCAGTAATTCCATGGCAACCTCCGCAGCCCTTTTTGTTTCTAATGGTCTTAAATACAAGAATTTTGTCGAATGGTCTTGATAATTTAAAAGCCATTTCTATTTTCCATCTGAGCAGGATTGAAAGTCAATTAAGTCAATTTGACCTCTTACATTGAAATCTTTTGATGTTATTGGCTTTACAACCAAACCAGCCTGCTTCTGTTTTTTTTTAAGTTACACGTCTTACACAATTGTGCGTATATTTCAACCGCCAGTCTTGGAATATTACACTTCTTTTTTAAGTTATGAAGCATTTTGTCCCTTCCCCCGTGTCCTGTAGCTTTGTGTTGTTCTTCAATTTTATCGAACATTTCTTCAATTGGTGTAACATAAATTAGATCGTCCTCAACCGATTTTGATTTTAAAATAACTTTTGTTACCCCAGATACATCGAGGAGATCATATGTTTTGCCGTAGTATTTTTCTTTTGCTGTGAGGGCTTCACCATTATTTTGAAGTAATTTTGAACGGAAACTTTTTAAAACATTATTAACTTCATCGATTCGTTGTTGGTTCCATGGCTTCTTTGTTGTGGTTTGTTCGTACTTTGCATGAAGTCGTAAATAAAATTCATTTTTATCTACCATGTTATATATACTAATAATGTACTAAAAAGGAACACAGCAGATATTACACAAGATTAGATAAAGTGAATAATAACTTACTTGATGAGAAACTTGGAAAATAACTAGGATTATAAATGGAACAACTGAACGAGCATAAACATTAAGTGAACATAACCTCAAATACGAATGAAAAATCTATTTGCCTACGTACGACTCCGGCAGATACCTTTTACCTAGGCAAATGGCTTTTAAATAGAAATAAAGGTTAAAATACCATTTGCCAAGGCAGATACTATTTGCCTAGGTAGATACTATTTTCCTGAAATTACTATTTGCCTGCGACATATATATAGAATTTAATGGGGTAACTCGGCTGATAATGCAACTGTAGACACGTGATTCGACTACTTACAAATTAAATTACATCGTCAACGGAGTTCCCTATTAAATTCTTTACATGATTTATTGTATCTGTACTGGTTTTATTTCTTGATACGAGGCCTCTTCTAAATAATGTGAAATAATTACTAAGTCATTA
Source organism: Amphimallon solstitiale (assembly GCA_963170755.1). NCBI lineage: Eukaryota > Metazoa > Arthropoda > Insecta > Coleoptera > Scarabaeidae > Amphimallon > Amphimallon solstitiale. The sequence goes on along the minus strand of OY720682.1, from coordinate 78,008,455 downwards.
AGGATTCGATATTTTTAATATGTCTTCAACAAAAATTATTTAAAAAAATAAATTAAAACATAAATTATAGTATGATCATCCAATGGCGGATGTGAACATAACCTTCGTGGCTTCACTTTTTCTCAAAAATGCTCTCATCGCACCTTCTATCTTCCTTAGATGATTATACTGTATATTGCGTTTATATTTTCATGCATATACAAATGTTAATATCTATAAATATTATACTGCTAATATTGTATAACACCTTAGTAGTACTTGAGACTACTTCGAAACGGTCCAAAGGAGACTAAATATTCTGTTAACAAGGTAACGCCTAAATTTGGGGAGACAGTTAGATAAATCACAGGGAGCTGTATAGTTAAAATTTACTTTAAGACATGAAAAATACTTTTAACAACTTTTATTAGAAATACTTCTTAATGATTGCAGTAATAACAGGCAGTATACAGGTGATTCAAATTAAATAGTCACCATCGGTATCTGTGTTTTTATTAATATTAAGAAGTACCGCGCGATCATTTAAATCCTAAATTAGAGCAGGCTGTGAAATTTAAATTAAGTTGGTATATAAGTACTAATTTACAATTTGAATTGTCAAAGTGACGTTTCAAAATGTTAATTAATCAATAATTGACATTCTGGACAACCTAATAAAAAAAATCCCGCCTGCTATAATTTAAAATTTAAATGATCGCGTGGTAGGTTAAATTGTCAAGCTACTATAATTTTACCTCTCATTATCGAAAGAACAATTGACGACTAACTGTAAAGAAATAGACTTTTGATATCTTTTATATAGAGAGTATGTGCATGTATTCAAAATGTTTTATAGATCTTGTAATTAACAGTATAACCCTTACACTACTGAGTAAAAAATTGCAAGATATAAATATGATAATTATTTTTCATCGGTGAAATAGCCTCAGTTGCAAAGCCATTTTTTTTTTTAAATTTTGGGTCACGTCTTTTTGGATTTTTTTGACATTCACAATTGTGAACATCGGGAGCGAACAAATAAAGTCACAATTGTGAACGAAGGTATTTATTTCTTATGGAACTTTATAAAACAATTATTATTCTTATTTAAGCATAGATAAACGTTGCATTTAAGGCAGCGAATTCTAGAACGACTTCCACAGCCTTCAAGTCGACATCTAGCCGGGTGTTTGGAATCGTCGCTTGTTGGCCAATGCTCAAATCCATCGTAACGTTTATCTTGACAAGGTATTGGTGCTGAAATATTCCTTTTCTTTTTTCTTTCCCGTTCTTCTTCATTTTCTGCTTCTTCTTCTTCTTCTGTTGGTCTTCGTTTTTTGGTTCCAGAAACTAAATATTCTCCTAGATTTAGTCTAAAATCTAACAGATCCATAACTTTTGTTGTAGTGTTGTGGTCACTTGCATCACTTTTGTACTCCATCCAGCTGTTGACTATCGCAAGATCAAATAAATGAAGAATTAATTTGAATGTCCATTTTCGGGTTTTAAAAAAAAATCTATAGTATTCAAGCATTTGGTCACACATGTCCACTCCACCCATTTTTTCATTGTAGGCTTTAACAACTTTTGGACATGGTACATCAACCCGTGCTTTTTGGTTTTTGTCCCATCTTCTTACTGTAGTATCTGGTTGTGATCCAAAAGCTGTGGACATCATCACAACTGATTTATTGTCTTTCCATTTCGTCGCACAAATCTTGTTGTCGCTCCTTACAAATTCCTCACATTCACCCTTCTTCATCGAACTGTCTGTTTTGAAGACAATACCTTTAATTCGGTTTGTCATAATTGTGCCTGTTCCATGTAGGTTTAGTGACGATAATTTGTCAAACAAGGCTACTGTACTAAAATATCTGTCAAAAAATATGTAACTTTCTTGTGGTAGAGTTTGGACTAGTGTAAGCACAACCGAAGGTCCCAGACCCAAATCTTTATTGGATAATGGTGTGGTTGACCCCTGATAGATTACAAAATCTAGCACAGTTCCACTAGAAGTAGTTAAAACAAAGTTTTTTAAGCCTACTGGTCTTGGTTTATTTCTTACATACTGTCGAACTGGACAACGCCCGAGGAAGGGAATCATTTGCTCGTCTATTGAGTAAGCCCCTTGGGCAGTCCTTTCAATTTCGTGACAACGCTTTTTCACTAAATCGATCATGGGCTGAACTTTCCAAAGTCTATTCTTTTTTTTAATATCATCGTCAACAGATTGATTATCCACAACGTGAAAGTTTACCCTGAGAAAATAAAATCTATCGCGTGGCATTATATTATCGATAAGTTCAAATTTAAATTTAGAATTCCAATACATGTGGATTCTGGGAAATTTTATACAACCCATAATTGCATTCAACCCAAAAAACTTTTTTATTTCTTCAGCAGTAACTTTTAGCGGTTTCCCAGTTTTTTGTACGCAATATTGAACTGTAAATTTTGCACCAATTTCAAAAAAGTCATCATTTAAATACCTCTCAAAATACTGCCACGGCGTTAAAACTTGATTTCTAGAATTCGTTTGCTGTGGATCATCTTTGCTAGTAAAAGCCTCTTTTCTCCAATGAAGTTTTTGAAATTGAATTATAGGTACGTTGTCTTCACTATCACTATCAGAATCATTATCAGTATTACTATTTCTGTCATTATCTTGTGGACTATTAATTGCAGGATCAATGTCTTCATTGTCAATTGATTCCCAACCATCATCATCTTCATTACCATCACCCAGTTCCAAATCTGAGTCTATTTCATCCAAAATATCGTAAATTTCATCGGGATTATTTTCCAACCAGGTCAAATCGATTGTTCTTCTTTCTGAAAGTTGCAAAAAAGAAAAAAAATAGAATCCTGAATTGTAACTTGTTTCACGTGATGTCTAGGTTCACTCCTATGAGTCACAATTGTGAAACTCAAACAAAAACCTAACCCACATTTGTTTTTGAAGGAATTTTCCGCTGTAGCTTTTGAAAGCCGTTCAATTAGAGTGTTTTCCTTTAGGTGTAAACAATACATTCCAACGAATATGAATAGTTTGAAAAATATAAGCTACTTACTTTTGGCTGCCATGGTGACTAAAACACGTTAGGATTGATCACGACACAAATGAGGATGAAAGCAAAATGGTGGTGGTGGCAACGTACACACTGGTCAGTTACACTAGTTACAATTGTACGATGCCGGAGTAAACCGTCCTGGGAACGATTTTGACCTTTATGTACACAGAAAATACGGAAGTCACAATTGTGACCTCAGGGAGCGTAAGGGATAAAACTTTAAATGTTGTTAGTAATAACAAATTTAATTAATGATAGAGAAACACTATTATATTATAAAAACTTAGATCGGCCTCTTCTGTTTATCACAAAGCCTACACTAAAAATCAATTTTTGGCGAAGTGTCTTGGTACAAGCCTAATACATTTCTTACAAAATTGTAACTCTATTATAAATTGAATATGATATTATCGTTGTTTATTTTATCATATATATTACAAAATATAAGATCTATCAAAATGTGAAATGGTATAGATGCAAGCTGTTCTTATTTTTAACGTACCAAATATCTAATTTAGTCAAAAATGCTTGACTTAATTATTTCTTCTGAAATAATCGGCGAAAAATGCTTCTAGCTTCTTAATTTCACAAAATTTGTAGAATTGATAACAACATGAATAACAATTAATTTGGATCATCCGGTATACTTTCCAGATCAATAACATACAGGCTTACGCAAATATACGGAAACAACTAGATTGTTTCTAAGCAGGAAGAGATTCCCAAATATTTTTCACATACAACTTTATTAGTTATGAACAAGCTATCGGCGGAACACATTTTCAATGTCCAGGTAAACGCATATAAGTTGAGCGTGAAGGTCATATGCGCAATGGACAAAGGAGAGTGATAGTAGCAGAGCTCATTTAGAATCGAAATTTGTCACATCTGTATCCATCTCTATCATGCATTCCTCACTTCTTGATCTGCGCCGATGACCGCTCAATCTACATGCGTTGGGCTGTACAGCTCACAGACTGAGACCTGACCGATGAGACACCTCTCGCACAAGGTGCGCAGTGAATCCTTATAATATTATTTCAGAATATTACAATTTCTTACCTGCATTTACTCGTTCGTCCGGCTAATGTAGGTATGCGATGATGAACAAATGTTATCATTTCTTTTTTCCGAATACTTTCTCTGTCACGCACTGACCTATAAATCTGCGCGACTTATAGGTCGAGGCTCCTCCCATCGGCCAAGACTCAGTCTGTGTACTGTACATACATGCTATTATGAAAATTGTGTTGTCCAAATGAAATAAGTCTGCCCCAGACTCAAAGCCATTATCTGAATCATATACAATAACCTGTGGGTATAATTTGTGTCAAGAGGCATTTGATTTCATAACGTCATATAACTGTCATGACCTCGTCAACATTTCTGGAAAAGAGTTTGTTTTATTCATTTAAAAACGTTCCTGATCTGAAGCTAGAAGATATATATATATACCTAGAATATTATTATTATTATTAGGGGGCGGACAGCACCGGTTTAAACTACGAAGAAGTTACAACGGAGCAAAGAAATAATGTAAAAAAACACCCACTTAATAGCAGTAATTCATATGGTGAACTGCAACATAATTTTACTCATAAATAAGGAATTTATGAGTAAAATCCTTTCTACATCGGCGTAGATAGGAGCGTGAGGGGTTTTTAAAATTTATTATATTTGCCTTATATTTCGCAAGAGAAATAATGTAAATATGTATATACTTAGTGTTATTTAGTTTCAATAAATATACGCGTACATTTTTAGTTATCATTTATTTAGATCTAGAACGTTGTTTATGTTACTTTTTCTGATATGAAAATGAATTGTCAGTGATTCCGAAATTATTACAAAGTCTGTAAAATATCGTTACAGAATGCCAAAATATCGCATGTTCGTCACTTAGCTTTGTTAAAACATACACAGAAATAGTTTTTATGCAGAGAATTTCGATAGTTTACAAAATTTCGTTACATATTTAAATGACGATGCTCGAAGTATTTCTGAGTGCAAGGAACTAGCACATATCCCAAATTTAAAAAATCAGTTGTTATTCCTTCATTAACACTTTGGAAATTTGCCTAAACTAATCACATATTTTGAAAATCGAATCTCAAATTAAAAAATGGATTAACCACATTAGATGTGGGCTATTAATAATGTCAAATGTATTCCAAGTGACTTCGGATGTAGCCTTCGGCAAAAGTTAGACGCAGATTTTAATAGAAATCCAGATTTAATAACATTGCGGTAATTGTGTATGCTAAATACCCTGAAATAAAAGAATATTTCCAGTACGCACCTATAACCAGTTGCGATGTAGAAAGGACGTTTTCTAACTACAAGGATGTACTTAATTCAAAGAGAACAAGTCTTACAGAAGAGAAAATGAACAAATAATAAGGTATTTTGTATTATATAGATCACCAGCCACTTGTGATCCAATTATATGAATAAAATTAAAACCTCTTCAAAAATACAACATTTCAATAGTGCGCCCATGGGCGATGAGTCATCAACCGCTCGTGTCCGCCCCCTAATTATTATAATAGGTAAAACTACATAGCATTTTCTACAAGCTTATGTTAGAAACCACTTAGTGTAATGTAAGGCAGATGATGATGTCATTGCAACTATGTGATGCCCGAAAAATTATAGTTAACTAAAAATTAAAGTATAGTAAGTTATCTCAGTTTGTAACATGTTTACTTTGCCTGAAGTAGAGCCACAAGTTCAGCTATTACTGTACTAATAGCTCCATTTAATTCTGACACATTTGAAATCTAACAAATATTAATAAACGGTATAATATGTTGTTATATCTGAAGTGATAAGAGCTGTCTTAAAACAGAAGAGGATGTGAGGTTGGTGGAGAAACGAGTAAATATTAATTATTTTAACAAGAATTCGACTATAAATCTTTATATTTGGGTACATACATAGACATACAAAATTTTTCTGTAATGAATTACAGCTTTTGGTGCATTCTTACTTTATAATATTATTAATTATTCTGTTAGGTTTCGTCACAGATATACAGGTATAACTTAAAAGTATTATTCATCAGGTTATTAGGTGTTTGAAGATGGCAATTTTTGTATTTCAAAAATTAGGACTTCGCGCCTACCATGCTATAAAAGTGGTATAATTGTTCAGAATTACTTGTAAATTACATATATCAAAATAATTTCCGTATACCTAATTTTAATTAAAATCGGAAACTTCATCAGATTTATATTTATTTTAATCAAGCAAATAAAGTTTCTGTCGTATTTATTTCATTTCTACACCCCTCTACTGACGTAAATTTTAAATTCTGTCACTCTAACGTTTATCATGTTCTCGCTATTTGTCAATTTCATAAATTTAATTCAGTTTTCTATAACACATCAACTTGATTCTGTTATATTATTACTATATAATATTAATTGTATACTAGACAGAAAGTCAATATTTGAATTTATAAAAATAATTTCAAAGTTTCTATCTTCCATATTTCAAATTTTATATATTGCCTTTTAACGTTACAAATATCTACGATACAGTCACCAATGGATGATACCTCAAAGCTACTGTTTTTGTCACAAATTCACTTCATGAATTATAATGCAAATTTTCTGATCATCTTTATAATAAAATAGATTCTAAAGTTATATGTTAATATGCATGTGTTAAATTTACAAATTAAATACGTTTTAACACTGCTAATACTCATTAGCTAATCCAACTTAACAACAACATTTTTTTAGAACAAATAAAATATAATAGAAATGTAGATATAACACTACAAATTCTTTCCGTTTAAAAAACAAAAATTTGAAAGGTGCAAATTTACACTTTTTAAAAAGGTGAAGACATTCTTTTTTAATTAAAATTCAACATCCGTCTTTTTTTCTTAATCTTTAATTAAATTTACTTCATGCTATTGTTCGTTTCAACTGCTTTGGGACAAGAAACGTACTACTTTGTTCTTTCTTTTTAGTAACATGTTTCTGTTGTCTAATATACAGCTTGTATAATGTAACACTTGATATAGCAAGTCTAAAATACATCAGAATTGCAACGTAGCATACTGTATCTTTAGAGAAAGAATATTAGGTAATTTTGAAGTATTTTAGACTTGCTATATTAAGTGTTGCATTACACAAGCTGTATATTAGACAGCTCTTACCATAATTACCACAGCATAGATTTCTACTTCAAGTAAAGCTTTCGTGAGTTGGAAAGAAATGAAAAAGTTGTCAACAACCCTTATTTTTTACAGTTTTGGCAAGGTTTAGCACAAGGTTATCTTAATTAATCAGGGGCCTCAACTTGTGCAGCTTGTCATATATTTTTCTCCTCTAAGTATAGGAGTTTATCGTTTATATGCAAATCCTCTATAATTCTTTTGAATCATATTTTGAGCTATAGCTGGTACACTTGACAAATAATTAGCAAACTGGGGTACAACATGAATTCCCATGATAGTCAGTATTTCAGTCAATGCTTTTAGTTCTTGAATGTCAATATCAACACAATTTTTTGATGCTCCGGGCTGTTTACGTTTTCTTCTTGTTAGATTTTGTAAGGTGTATAGGTTTGTTTAGTCATGAATGTTTTGCAGAATTGTTTCATAATCCTCAAGAATAGCCAATTTCTCGTGTAGATTTTGGAACTCGAAATTCAAATTTAGTTTGTCAAACAAGTCGGTGTTTTGATTCCATTTTTCTTCAGAAATGTTTTTTGCACGTTTGTCCTCACTCAAAGCCCCACGGACATTACCATTCTGGTATATTAGAGATAAGATATTCAATACAGAAGAACCTAATGCGTTTTTTGCTATGGGATCCAGAAAATACTATGATGGATGATAGATTCAGGCGAGCTGGCAGGTGTGCCACCAATATCAGACGTATGCTGGATTCCGACTTCTCACCTAACTCTAAGTAATTCTTCCGCCGCTCTTGCAGCTACTTGATCTTCGGAATTCCTCTCACTATCTGGAAGTGAGTGAAAATATTCCTGAGCTGCCGCGGTTTTCATCTTTATCTATAGATAATACCTATATTAGGAGCAGATGTAGAAAGGCACAAAAATTTGAATTGAGATGTGGGAAGTATGTTACTACTACTGTTTTGTATGCGTATAGACTAGCAAAAATTTATCTGCGATAGGAAATTATTTTACCAACTATTGATCCCAGAATAATTTTTTACCAAGATCTGATGTTACCGCTACAACAATTACACATTATCTTGCATAGCTAAGAGATATTTCAAATTTTGCGCTACTGAAATCTATCTTGTAACCTTCTCATTTTTTCCTTCCTTTGAGAGATGGCGCCAGACATCCGTTTTGAAATAAATGAGAATTTTTCAACCCACGACCCATGAATTTAAAATAATTTGATGGGAAAAATACTTCTCGTTGCCTATGAAGGGGTTAAATATAGTAGATATATTACTATTAAAATCTTGATCAGAAGTAACAGAAATTTTGAATAAAAGTAAATATAATAAGTTCTCATAACTATAAAATTTAGTCGACTTAATACTTTGATTTAAGTAAAGAAGAATGATAAAATTCAATTCCTTTTACTCTAATGCAATTTGAAATTTCGAGTTAAAATTTAATTATGAGAATAGGAAATTTAATAACCTAAGTGTTTCACGTCTTTAACCTATTTCCTTAATTCGTTGGTGAAGCAGTATTATTTTTCCTATGTGCAAAGTGGCACTCCGATATGCTTCTACTTTGTTACATTGATGTATGTACAAGAAGCAACGTAATAGAATTACAGTCTCCTATACACGCCCATTGCATACATTCATTTTCATGTAATATTAGGAATATTAGTAATACATTAGTAACACAATTAGTAAACATTTTTCTCGGGAAATACAAAAATATTCACAACTTTTAATTTTATGTTGCTTGCAGAGCCAATTTATTTCTTCATAATGGAAATAAAATCAATGTTATTTATACTTTCTAAATTAATAACGGCGACATTTTGAGATCTGCTAATGGAAAATGATAACCAATCGAAGAACACATAAAACAAAATTATGTATGATATGCTCGACAATACTTGGAAATTGAACCACGAATAAAAGATGCCAAAGTAATGCAGGATGGAAAGATATGAGAAATACGTATTTCAAAGCCACTACTAGAAATGCAGTGAAAATAATTACTACTTATTATGAAGAAGTTTATTGGAAGGGATCCATATGTTCAACGAATGCTTTTCAGAACAGTCCATTAGCAAAAAATACCTGCTTTAAGAAAAGAGATACTGTGCTGAATTAGTCAAAGTGTGTTCACAGCGTAAATCGATAGTTTTGATACCCTGATTAGAGTGGGAACTGTCGAGCTATTCAAAATAGCCATCAACCCCAGACTTCACCTGTTCATTATTGATAAATCTCTTATCACCTAGTCATTTTTTCAATTTTGGAAAGAGAAAATAATCCAAGAGGCCAAATCTAAAGAAGGAATTCAAATTTTAACTCATTGATTAAGACCAGCGTAATATGGGTATGTGAACTGGTGCGTTGCCTTGATGAAACAATTCCTTTTTCTCGCCAAATGCGGCCTTTTTTACTTGGTTTCATCACTCAATCAATCCTTACATCCTAATGAATTCAGTGAAGATTATCCATCTCGAATTCCAAAAAACTGAAACCATGACCTTGCCAGCAGATGGAACTTTTCTTTGCACGTGATTCTTTCCTTCCAGCCCATTGTTTTTGCCTCAGATGTAAAATTATAAACCCAAGTTTCATCCATTATTATGAATCGACGCAAAAACTCAGCATTATTGCTGTCAAACATCGCCAAACACTCGATTGAAACATTCTCACAACGCTATTTGTTCCATTGCGAGCCAACGCGGCACCCAAATTGCGCACAACTTTTACATTTCCAAATGTTCAGTAAATATACGATGTACAGCACTTTCTGATATGTCTAGCATATCTGCTAGCTCGCCCACTTTAAGAGATGGAACCATGCTTTGTCGCTGACGAAAGTAATATCGAAAATATCGTCATTGTTTAAAACTTTATTGAATCATTCATAGTACTGTGTACGACGAGGAAAATCCGAAGGGAACAATTCATGAGTTTCAGTTATTTTGTATGGACGTAAATGAAGAACTTTCTTGCAAGCCTTTTGACAGGTACCAAGTGATAAATTTCCTTTGACTAATAAACACCGTAAAAAAATGTTAATTGATTTATATCTGCAACAACTTGTTCAGTTAGAACAGTCCCAGGTAGCAGAGTGACGTTATTTTTACGTACATAACTGGTGACTTATTACGTGATAAATGTCTAAGTTGTGACGTAACAATCACGTCGTAAAGACGGGAAAATGTCACAGCCCAAAGAAGTCATATTTTTACGTCAAAACTATGAAATATTGTTACGTATACATGACCTTACTATTACGTAAATCAGACGTTATATTAATGTAAAAGATGAGGTTAGTAAAAAGTATAGGATACACACATAACATTTATTTTTAAAACCTGAAAAGAGGTTACAAAGTTTCTTAAAAAGACTATAGTGTTAATAACAAATGAAAAGAAATTCTAGTAAGATCTAAATTAATTGGTAATACCATCTTGCTATCATACAATTAATGTTTAATAGTAAAAAGGTCCAAACTTACTACTACTAGATGATACTGGAAGCACCGGATGAATTCGTGGTGGGCGAGGAAATTACTTCTGCTAATTTTAATTTCTTCTTTGCCCTCTCATAATCGTCTACAGTTAGTGATGCATTATTAATTTATAACAATAATGTAACATACGTACCTGTTTCAAAAAAAAGACGCGAAATTGTATAATTTTCCATTCCTCTTCAGGTTGCTCATGTTTTAATAACGCTTTATCAAATTGGTGTTGCTTTCGGAATGGAGACCAAAATACTTCCTTTTTTACGAGGTGTCAACCATGTCGAAGGGACGATACCCAGTTTACCTTCGTCTTCAAATTATATTTCAATATAAGCGATTTTATAAAATCACCTAATAAATTTACACAAACTACAAACATCTCATAGTTAGTATATGTTGTTATTACCTGTGCAGCAAAAATATGGACGCATGAAACGCTGTAAATAGCACTTTCACACTTTTAGCGCGTTTTTTCTTCACGAGACGCCTTTGCAATATTGCAACGACACGCGCCCAAATGAAATGACTCGAGGCTAAGCCAGACTCGGTATCACTCGCCAACAACTCGCTACTATTCGCTGCAGCCTTGGCATCGTGCTTTAACCGCGAAATACAATTTGAATTCTTATTTATGATACTACTATAATTTTAACGGTTAACAGTAGTTTATCTTATATATATTATGGTTACAATTTGTTTATTTGAAGAAGAGTTTATCATTAGAGTAAAGACAGGAAATAATAAGTATTAAAAAATATAAAATATATTACAGAAACGATATTGAACCCATATCAGAGTGTCTGCAATAGCGACAATGACATGAGTTCAAATATTTTTTTATTAATATACAGTACAGTTGCGGTCAGTGAGAACTGGACAGACGTCAGTCCGTCTTACACTGACGTCTGTCCAGTCACGATTAACAAGAAATTATATTAGCATTGAAGTCTAAGAGTGGAGACGTATTTGAGACTTAATTTTTACGTAAAGCAATGACGTCTCAGATAGGTTTAGCAAATTACGTAAATAAGACGTTTATTTTTAGTAATATGACGTCTTGACGAATTTTGATGTATAAAATACGTAATTAAAACGTCAATCTGCTAACTGGGGTAGACTTTCCTTTCGCAATATTCCCTGTTCTGCGAAATTTGTCTATTACACGACGAACATGCTATACAAAACAATCATGCGTTAATTCTACTTTGGGAAATTCTTCTTGAAATTTCGGGTGGCAATTTTGATAAGAATAATCCCATATTCTTTGATGATTGCGTATTCCTGAACGAAAATCTGCTTCAACAATAAATCTGTTGTGCAGATATGTGAAAACCATCAGTAACCTAAGAGCGAATGTTGATTATATTTGTACGGATCTATTATGACTACTTCGTCACTTACCGATACTAATATGCGGATGTAAAAAGTGGCAATAAGAAAAGCCTTTCTAGTAGGGGAAGTACGGCTATGATGGCATCCTTTTTTATAAATATGCGTAACTATGTTCATTTAAACCGCAATATATATACAGGGTCGTCCAAAAGTCTGGATTCACGTGGATTTTGAGTAAACTATTCACTTTTTTGGAAAACTGATTTCTGTATCTTGAATGGGAATAAAATTGCAACTCAATAGTATTTTTTATTTCAAAAAAATTGTTTATAATTTTGAGATAAAGTTAATAACAATGTTTTTTTAAATGGAAACCTACCGTGATTTTTATTTCAGAGAGAGTACTTTCGATAAGAATTGCATTGGCATAGAAATTTTGGCTATAAACCTTACGATTATTGTTTAAATTAATATTAAATTTTCGATCCGAACACTCGTTCGCGCTTGTTCGGAAAATACACGAACGTGTCTTCTCTTACCACGTTTCCAACTGTAGGCATGGGTCCACCCCCTAATAAAGCATTCTATTGAAGGCGTTACGTTTATCTTGAATGAAAGCATTTTTTTTTTATAAAATGGAGATCTACCGCGATTACGATATTTAAACGTTATGAGAAAGTACAACGTAGTTTAATAAAAATTAGATCCGAAACGTAATTGGCAAACGTAAGGAAAGAAGCGTAAAAATTAGTAAATATCTCAGAATAAAATATTAGATTAATGATTAAAAACGCAACGTCATAGTTTTCGGCGTCCTAATTAGACATCAATCCACGGAACTGCGGATGTGCAGTTTCTCTTTCATTATGTCAATTTAAATAACAGCAGTGTCAAGAAGACGAAAAATAAAAATACCAATTACCACAAAAATCCCTCAATCGATGAAATCAGTTTTTCTTTTAATTAAAAAACGCCATAAGAATGGCAAATTGCAAAGCGAGTTATTTTAAACAATGAGTGCCTCAAGTTCTATAAAATGATTTTTTATAATAATATAAAAAAACCATTTTATAAGACCTTAAGGCACACATTTTTAAAAATGATTTGTGACCACTCGTTTTTTAAACTTTTTTTATACTAATTTTTCTTACTTTAGTAATAAGCAAAAATTTTTCTTACTGAATGCGAATTTGATTTTAAAAATATTTTACAGATATTTTTATTTATTAAAAAATGGGGTAATACAGGAAAATAACAAACACAAAATATAAATAAAAATTGTAATTAAAATTTCGTGTAAAAAAAAATACTCCTAATATAAAATTAAAACAAACAAAACAATGAAATTAAACTAGATATTACCAAAATCATATTAAATGTTCAAAATGTTCGCCATTAACTTCCTGGCAGAATCCAACTCGATGAACTACACCTTGGACAGCATTATTCAACATTTCCTGAGGTATATTCGCCATGGTCTCTTCAATTCTCTCTCTCAGATCCTCTAGATTTCTTGGTCTACTTTTATAGACCAAACCTTTTACGTATCCCCATAAAAAGAAATCTAATGGGGTGAGATCTGGAGATCGTGGTGGCCATTCCACGGCTCCCCTCCTTCCAATCCACCTTTCGGGAAAGATTTCATTTAGGTAATTTCTTACAGCAATACCAAAATGAGGCGGTGCACCATCTTGCTGGAACCAAACTTGATTCGGAATTGCATTTCGAAATATTCTTCGAATCGCTGGAATTATCTGGTTCCTTAGCAAATCCAAATACAATACAGCAGTTAAGTTGCCCTGGATGAAGAAAGGACCAATAATTGTCCCATTAACAATACCTGCCCATACATTAAGTTTCTCGGGATGTTGGGTATGGTGCTCCTGCATCCAGTGGGGGTTCTCCAGCGCCCAATATCGACAATTGTGACGATTGACTATTCCATTTAGGCAGAATGTTGCTTCGTCCGAAAATATGATGTTATTTGTAAAATTCAAATTTTGTTCTTGCTGGAAGAATAACCATTCACAGAATTGGAGGCGACGATCGTAATCTTCTGCGGTCAGCTCTTGCTGAAGTTGCAGTTTATATGGTTTGGCACTTTGGTTTTTCAATATCCTCTTGACAGAAGTGGCACTTACATCATAATCTAGTGCCAACTGCTCGGTTGAAATGATTGGCTCCTCAATAATCCTTTCCATTACAAGCTGTGCGACATGGTCGTTCGTTGCTGTCTTGGTTCTGCCAGATCTGGGGAGACTCTTGACGGTTCCGTTTTCAAAAAATCTTCTGTATGTTTTTGCAACAGTCGATTTTGAAATTGGGTTTCGCTCGGGGTGAAGTTGATTGAAGAGATCACAAGCTTCTTGATGTGATCGCTTTTTGTCGCCGTATCCCACCATAATTAGAATTTCTATCCGTTCTCTCTCTACCAGTTCCATATTTACGCAAATTGTTCAAAATCACAGATCACAAGAATAATAGATAAAGTCAATACCAAAACAACACAATTAACAACAAACAAAACGTTCAAGAAAACAGAAAATAAAAATTCAAATTCGCTCCGTAAACGTACACTAGTAATACCAAAAACAGAATGAGATAAGATTTGGACCTTCCAAGTGTCTAAAAACGGAAAAAGACCATAAAATTATTTTTTATTAAACTACGTTGTACTTACTCATAACGTTTAAATATCGTAATCGCGGTAGATCCCCATTTTATAAAAAAAAAATGCTTTCATTCAAGATAAACGTAACGCCTTCAATAGAATGCTTTATTAGGGGGTGGACCCATGCCTACAGTTGGAAACGTGGTAAGAGAAGACACGTTCGTGTATTTTCCGAACAAGCGCGAACGAGTGTTCGGATCGAAAATTTAATATTAATTTAAACAATAATCGTAAGGTTTATAGCCAAAATTTCTATGCCAATGCAATTCTTATCGAAAGTACTCTCTCTGAAATAAAAATCACGGTAGGTTTCCATTTAAAAAAACATTGTTATTAACTTTATCTCAAAATTATAAACAATTTTTTTGAAATAAAAAATACTATTGAGTTGCAATTTTATTCCCATTCAAGATACAGAATTCAGTTTTCCAAAAAAGTGAATAGTTTACTCAAAATCCACGTGAATCCAGACTTTTGGACGACCCTGTATAACCATGGCAAAATTCAAAGAATAGGAAGTAGTTTCATAAATAACCAATCTAAGCTATTCCAAAATAATATATTTCTACAAAATATATATTTTGATTTTATTGCCAAGTGTGCCATCATTACATTATACAGGTGAGTCATTAGTAGCCGCTTCTTCGATTGCACTTTTGTGTTTTAAATAAAAGAAAAAGCGATTAGTGGAGAATCCATGGTTGCTTGTGGCGCATATTGTAAAAATACTTTAAGTTCTGGCGCACTTCCGGTTTCACCGGAAATGCACGGAACTTAATTTTTTTAATTGACTATATATTTTTGGATTTTCTTGTACTGCTTTAAATTGCCTGCTCAAGTGTTTTTTCTTTTTCAAAATTGAGCCAATAGTTTTTGAGTTATTAATTTTTTTTTTGAAAATATTTGACCAAAACACGTGTTCAGAAAAAAATCATTTTCACATTGTTTTTAAAAGTAATAACATTGACTTTGCTGGTGCTTGTAGCCAAGAAAATTCTGCATCATTTGGTAAAGTTGCACTCGACAATACCTCAAGAAACTTTGTTTTTTCAAAGCCTACTTCCTGAAATTTTCACATACCAAAAACTTATTTTTTTTAAATGGAACACCCAGTATTTTATTGAGTCATTTTGTTCCTTTTTTTATTCTCTTTCATTTTTGTTAACAATGTCCTATAGCTATCTTTTCTAATTTTTGAGATAATCACTATACGAGCAATTAGCGGTCAATTAAAGAACTACGGGCGCTGTTCTCTGCACCCAAATATTGGTGCAATAAAGGTTGGAATGCGGCAGACTGCCTGAGTCAACTGTTAAAGAAAGTCGATATACATTTATATCAAACTTATAAAAGCATCGCTATTAGTTATCATTCAAATGAATTATTCTTATGAAGAGTTAATAGATATGATTGACATTTTGGGTGAATCTGAAAGAAACTCTTTGCTAGCATTCAGACTTTATGCACAGCGATCCCTGGTAGAAGTCAACCAACCAGGAACCTTCGAAAATATAAAGTGGACGGTTTGAGTGAACAGAAAGCATTGAATATGAAAGAAAGAGCTGAAAAAGCAATAACTGGTGAGGATAAGACGTTTATGGTACTTGCGAGTGTAGTTGAACACCCCCATACTAGTACTACGAAAATTAGTCGGCAGTTAGATGTAAGTCAAATTTGAGAATCCAGAATAATTAGGAAATACGAAATTCACCCGTAGCATATTCATACACAGTGCTAGATGAAAGAAGTTTTTAGAATCGCTTACACTTTTGTCAATTGGCAGCAGATAAATTATCCTGGCTTTCTCAATTTTTTGTTGTTTACCAACGAAACCTTCTATTCAAGTGAATACGTTCATCGTCACAATTTACGTTATTATAACACATAAAATCCCCCACTTTATCACACCTGTAAACTTTCAAAATCGTTGGTCATTAAAACTGTGGGGAGGAATAGTGGGTAGTTACATAATTGGACCTTATTTCTTTGATGAAAATGTTAATGGAGGAGAGTATTTTCGCTATCTACGAACGGATTTTCAAAACTTTTTGAAGATATCTTCAAATATTTCAGTAAACATAACCTTTATTTTATTTCGATATTAACCAACAGTGTTAAAAATGAAATACAGCAACTGGACATTGCCGGAATTAAAAAATTGAAATGCGATGCTCTTCATTCTATAAAATTATTACTTTTGGGATAGTTAGATATAACATTTACTTTGTTTGACAGTTAACTAAGGAAGTCGGGCGCCATCCCTGCCTTCCATTGGTTGAACGAATATTTTGGTGCAAAGAACAACAGCGCTCGTAGTTCTTTAATTGACGGTTAATTGCTCCTATAGTGATTATCTCAGAAATTACGAAGGATAGGTATCGGAAATTGTTAACAAAAATGAAAGAGAATAAAAAAAGGAAAAAATGACTCAATAAAATACTGGGTGTTCCATTTAAAAAAAATTAGTTTTTGGTATGTGAACATTTCAGGAAGTAGGCTTTGAAAAAACAAAGTTTCTTGAGGTATTGTCGAGTGCAACTTTACCAAATGATGCAGAATTTTCTTGGCTACAAGCACCACCAAAGTCAATGTTTTTACTTTTAAAAACAATGTGAAAATGATTTTTTTCTGAACACGTGTTTTGATCAAATATTTTCAAAAAAAATTAATAACTCAAAAACTATCGGCTCAATTTTGAAAAAGAAAAAACAGTAGCACGGGCAATTTAAAGCAGTACAAGAAAATCCAAAAATATATAGGGTGAGTCATTTCCGGTGAAACCGGAAGTGCGCCAGAGCTTAAAGTATTTTTACAATATGCGCCACAAGCAACCATGGATCCTCCACTAATTGCTTTTTCCTTTATTTAAAACACTAAAGAGCAATCGAAGAACCGGCTACTAATGACTCACCCTGTATATAAGTAAGGTTAGTTAATAAAATTATATAGTAAATTGGGGGGAAATTATTGTAAATGTAAAGCATTTTAGATGTAAAAGAATCATTAATATCAAATTAAATGTCATAGTAAATTAAACTAAACTTTATACTGGGGTGTCTCTAAAAGGTGCGGAAAAAACGCTACCACACATTTCTGAGGGCAAAATATGACGATCTAACCCAACTTACCTCAGTCCAAAAGTGGATGCTTTCGGAGATACAGAGTGTCAAAAGTTCAATTTGGTTTTAATTTTTTTATAAATAATTTCTGTAATAATTGGTATATTGTCACAATATTTGGGTAGGGGGGGTTTCGTGGGGTAAAAAATTTAAATCTGCTCTCATTTTCATTGCAAAATGTAGAGGGCGCCACCTGCGGCATATTGTATCCATTTAAAACGTAATAACTTTTTTGAGACACACTGTATTTAACTTTTAAATAAAAATTCTTATTCTCCAATGTTTTTTACCTAGAAAAGGTATACCTGGTAAAAAAAAAATTCATTCCGTATATGGACACATATGCTTCTGTAATTTGGGTGTTATTCTTGTGGCAATTCAATGCAATGGTGCATCCACTTTTGGACTGAGGTAAGTTGGGTTAGATCGCCCTCAGAAATGTGTGGTAGCGTTTTTTCCGCACCTTTTAGAGACACCTACATATAAATACTGGGATATTGTTTGTTTTATATTCTGTGAATAGATAAAAAAATTAATGCAAGCAGAATTTTCATCAACAGAATCATCTTGAAATTGTGGTACATTTGGATCCAGATTTTTATAACTATCAACATCGAATTCAACCCTTTTCTTAATTTTTCTTGCGGACTTTCTCAGTTCTTTTGCTTTTTGGTCTGCTTCCTTGAGTTTTAGTAGTTCAATAATGGGTGTTTTATTCAAAACACCTTGCGCATCTGATCTTTTGCGTTTTTTCTGTTCAGTATTGAATCCCTTTGAGGGACTGGTGATAATTCTTGTATGAAATCAGTCGCATTTGAAGAAGTCACTGGAATCTTTATTGATGACACGCTACTTACTTCAACTACAGAACATTCTGATAAGTTTTTCTGACCTAAGCAGAAATTTCCTATCACATTCATACAACAAAAACTACTGTGAAATGCTGACCTCTTTCAGCAGCAGTTAATGAGCCTACTTGAATCTTTCCTCTGCAGGCAAAAATTTTTTCAGAACGAGATTGGACAGTGGACAATCCAGATTAGTTCATGTTAAAAATTTGTTCAGGCGTAAATTTGTATTCTTCAATTACTTTTGTCAAATTTTCAACATATGCTTTGATATTTGGTCTATTGAATGCTTGAGCTGGTGCAAGAGAGGTTGCTTCAGGAATTCTGAGACTTACGGAAGGATTTCTCTTTAGAAAGCTACGATGCTAGTCCTACCCAGCTAATTCTTTGTGCTATTAAAGTTATGTTTTAGAATTAGCTTTTCAGCAAGTTGAAAAGCTAATTTTCTCACATCAGTACACGTTAATCCAAAGAACCTTAGTTCTAACATTTTTATATGGTCAACTATTTATTGTTCTCATTACCTTTTAGCACCTTATTACTATCCGAAACCCTTCGCCGAAGTGTTCTTGTTGGAACATTAAATGTCTTCGAAGCGAGTTTCCATCTCATATGTTTCGAATTTATAGCATCTATAGCTTCTCCCATATTATCACCTGACCATGCTGGCTTTTGGAAGATTTGTCTTGCTTGCTATTCATGTCGTTTATGCTGTAACAAATAGAAAATTATAATTTCTATCAACATTAAAATATTAATGTTCTTATAAGCAACATCTGCACATTGGTATGATGCTATCATAGACAAAGTAAACGTATGCCATAATGCCCGAAGTGTAAGACACATTTTTGTGGGAATGTGTGGCACGTGTATTGTAACGTACGAACTAACTACCGGCCTTAATTTGATGTTATAATGTACATTTATATTTTAATCAATACAATTTGTATGTTTCTACTAATAGAATCAAGAAAAAAACGTATTTTAGTAAAACCATAATAAAAATTTTACATACCTGCTAAGTAAATTTGGGATATTGTACCAGAAATACCCAAGTAATTTAGCTATAAATACACATATAAGACGCTACTACACTAATGTATTGATGACTGCCTACTTTACAACCATAGCAATCGAGATATCATAGAAAATCAGCATGTGCAATCATATCCACGGTGCCATCATAGCAGTACTTCCCCTAATAAGTAAAATAATAAAGTAAGTAGATGAAAACAAAAATCGAAACAAAAACAGTAGGATAGTAAGACGCTACTGATCACTACCGGTATATCTTTTAGAAGCAACAGCATTTTAATTTCGATAAATGATAAAAGTTATATATTGAAATGCAACAATTGTCAAAAATAACACATTTATTCAGAAACGTATAAGCTTTGAAACACGTAAGTGCATAAATACGAAATTCAACGCAGATCGTTAATTGATTGTGAGTAAGCATGCGAGAATGGTTCCTAATTAACAGGGCGAATTATACGACGAAATAGAAAACAGAATGTATACCTATATACCACATAAAGGCCGGCAGATAAAAAAAGGTATTTCTACCAATCCTTGTGCTTCCCAATTCTCATTTAATGTAAAACTTTATAATTAATTTTATCGATTTTACAATAGGTACATAGGGAATTTCAAGTTGAAATTCACGCGTGAACTGAATTCAGCCCAACACTAATATCACCGATTCATCGGCGTTTTCTCGTTTCTCCACCGATATTTCTTCATATATAATGTACTTGATACTTACATATATACACCTAATCTACTTAAAATACAAAGTGGTGCGCGGCTTCAATAAAATTTATTGCTTTACAAGGGATGTTGCGGAATATTCTCTTACTTACAAAGGAGAAGTACATAATTGCGAGTTTATGAACATTTATTGATGTTACATGTCAGGAATTCATTGTGAGAATTGACGAATAAACGAGTATTGCATGTCTTTTGCTTTTTTTTACTGAAATGTGAGGGAGAAATTGAAGGAATACAAATAAATGCATGCAAGTTAAGAGATGTACTGCAATATTTAAATAATTACGTTGTGTTAATTAAAGAAATATTTACCGCCTGTTAGTATTTTAATCGTGATCATAGATATGCATTTGATTGCACCTAACATAAATAACAAAAAGCTAGCTTGTAATGAGTTAATGACAACTCATTACAAGCCAGAGAAAAACCTCAAGTCTATATGAGAAATGCATGCCAGTCATCTCGACGTTTGTATAGCGACTCATGATATAGGATTTCACTATTATTACCGAAAATTACATATAAAACTTCGTAATCTTTGGACTTCACCAACAAATTCGACATATACAGAGTGGTTGGATTTTCATTGTACACTCAATATTTTCATTGAGAATATAATATTAAAAAAAAAACAAAATGTGCCTGATACTATTTGTTGCCCTCTTTCTAATCCTGTGAAATAAGATAATGTCGTTTGAAAAACAAAAGATAATCCAATTTTTTTTTTTAATTGAACACCCTGTATATTATTGGATATTTTGATAGCTTATTCAATTCTGAATATAATATCATTTATTTATTTTTTCGTTGGGCAATGAATAACGTCATAATAACAAAAAATAAAAAAACACATTATGTATTGGTTAAAAAAAACAATGGAAAAAAAATAACACAAAAAAGCAAATATCCTATAGAAGAAATTGTTCAAAATGGCCACCATTTTGGTTGATACATATCTGAGTTCGGTGCAATAAATTATTTTTGGATTTTCTTAATTTTGTGTTTTTAAGGACTTTCGTGATTTTATACCTGTTGATGCCAAGCTCTTGTACAGCAATTATTCTAGTTGAAGAAGTGGAGTATGCTCTAAAATACGCCAAAATATTTACTTCATCATCTCCTTCTGCATCGTTTTGATTTATATTTCTATTTCTTACATTTCTTATTTTCTTAAAACTTCCGTACCTCACTAATGAAGTGTGTAAATTTAGAAATGTATTCCAATGCGGTTGCCTTCGATCAGGGTATTGATTAACATACATACTTGCAGCTTGACGGCAGTTATCATTTGATAAATAAAAGCATGGTAACATATCTGCTTTCTCTGCATTAGTAAATTCCATTTTTAATAAATAATCTAAAGAAACTATCACTAATGATTCACTAATCACTAAACTGTGTCACCTCATCAACTGGTATGCGAACTGACATTTAAATAATATTTTGTTTTATACCCGGCCATATTTTCAAAGCATACTTTTTCTTTTTTATTTTTTGTTATTATGGCGTTATTCATTGCCCAACGAAAAAAAAAAATGATATTATATTCAGAATTGAATAAGCTATCAAAATATCCAATAATATACAGGGTGTTCAATTTAAAAAAAAAATACATTATCTTTTGTTTTTCAAACGACATTATCCTATTTCACAGGATTAGAAAGAGGGCAAAAAATAGTATCAGACACGTTTTGATTTTTTTTAAATATGATACTCTCAATGAAAATATTGAGTGTACAATGAAAATCCAACCACTCTGTATAGAGTTGTCAATCACGAGACATATTCAAATGAAATCCACGTTTAAGTAGATGTTCTTTTCGATGTCTTCGAAACAAAGCGACTTTTCAAACATCATCAGAGGAAAAATATTCTTAGAATAATCCAGGGAATAACCCCTTGAATTTTTGGCGTATGTTTAATAAACAACCTGTATACTATATAATCCCGCTATTTCAGTGACTATGTCACGTATATTGAACTCACATAGGCATAATTATTTAAATTTAAATTCAAAACATTATGTGTTGAGTCCTAACACAAATTAGCTCTCAAACTTTAGAGGAATTATATATTAAGATGCATTAAAAGAAAAATTGATAGCACTTGTTAAGGGGATATTAAAGCTGTCGAGAAAGCAAGATATCGAATTTATCAGTTTTTTTTACTATTGTTCAAGTTAGAAATGGGAAATTTTCTGTACAACTCCAATATAGATATGAGTACACGGAAAGGTTGTCAAATTATGTATTTTTTTGTCACAACCATCTATTTTTTTTTTATTCCAAATTAGAGTAAAATCTACCTGTGTTTCTCGGTCAAAATCTGAAATAATTAAATGAAATTGATCAAAACGGATGTAATTCCCGTGTAGACCAATGTTTTCTTGTGAGATATAACTTTTTTAATTGCGGAAAAAACTTTAATTTGAGTAATTAAATTAAGAAATTCCAGAATGGTGCGGTACTGAATTATTTGTATTTTAGGAGCGCCTTCAGCTCTTACCTACTTCTTGGCCCCGCCTATGGGACTGTCCGAACTTTTTGCGGTAGTCTGGAGTATTTTATTTCACTTATTCTCTTCTCACTCCAATTTTACCAAATCGACTTTAATATCCCCTTAATATTGAATTAAAATGAATCTATACTATCAGAATAGAACTTTTGCTCGAGTTCTTGTTTTTTGGATTTCGATTAATTTCAGTGCTCTACAAATATGCCTGCAATCTTGCATTTTTATCGTTTTCTCCGTCACATTCCATAACTGTATATAGTATATAAAAATAAGTTGTATAAAAAAACACTTATGTACAGCAGTGTATTGAAACAGACGCTTTTTACGTTGTTGTTGTTGTAGTAAATGGCCCTGTAATGTAAAAATTAATTAAAAACTTTAAATAAATTGGCTACAATTTTTTAATAAAATTAAAAATTTATAAATACATATATTTATTATATATATACGGAATTGGTACTCAAAAAATTTATATCTAACCTTAATGTGTATATGCAGTTACATTGCTGCAGGATATTTTTATATTTTATAAAAAAAAACTGTACATAGCCCACGAATTTTATATGCTTACAAGCATATTTGTGTATATGTGTGTATATTATTCTATAGTTATTCTTTATCTGTTGTTTTTTTTTATATAAATTATATGATAAATTTAGCTTTATATGTGAATTTAATGCAAATAAATATGAGCACAATTGTACGTACTGTTAATTAAAAATGCTATTTTAGAAGGGAACGGACAAGTTATAATATTATCAAAACAAATATAAAATACAAAAATTTAGCATTTAGAATTTTTCATATTTCATGTAGTTGTCCTTTTAATTGTCTACATTTATTTCTAACTTGAACAAGTCGCATTATTCACATCTTTACGGCAGTAATACACAAAAGCGGCGGCATACGTTCATCCAAAAGTATCTAACATGTGCGTCAGATATTGTAAAATGCTAATATAATATTAATTCGACATTTATCTTGTTTTAGTGTAAAAAACATAAACATAATCGGAAATAAATCTAAAATACTTAGAAACAGAGAGTTCGAAATGAATTAAATCACAATTTTCTTGTTCTTAAAGAAACTTAAATATTGCGTAAAATAAACCTACCTATTCAAGCAAAGAAATCTGTAATAATATTTTATTCCAAGTTACTGGTAGAATTTTCGTACATGAATGCGTTTTGAATTTAGAAATGCACGAGGTCCAAGTACCAACATTTATTTAATGAAATAAGACGAGGTAAAATAAATTTACTGAGTTCTTGTTCCATTCTCTTCAATTCAATTCAACTTTAATTTTTGTTAAAATCTGAGAAGGAACGAAAAAAGTCGTTTTTCTTCTTCTGACTTTTAAGACTTTGATAAAAATTAAATCAACACCAATTCTTACTTGAAAAAGAAAAATATTGAGTCTTCTGAAACTTGAAATGTAATTCTAAATAATAATAAAATCGCTAAGAATTTTATAATTGTATTTTTACTGCCAACGAATAACAGGGTTACATGTATATTGTTTTGTATTTTGTTTTTTTTCATAAAGAATAATGTTATATCGAAATATAAATGTTTTATTTATTTTATCAAAACGAAAAAATTCTGAAGAAGCGTTTTTGTGCAGTTTTAATTGTTGTAATGTCATGTAAATTAAAATTAACTGCGTTACTGGAAAAGTGAGAAAAACAATTTTGCTCAAAACACGTCTCATGTATTTAATATTAATCAGTTAGTCATTGTCACCAGGTTTGCGTCCCTTAGTTAGAAAAAAATATTTTTTTTACCTTAATATTCAAAACCTGTATAATATTCACAAGTTTGGACAGATACTTAACTAAAATCCAAGTTGTGAATAGTGAACCTTTTTAGAGATATATTTTTATAATTTTAAAAAGTATCTCGCCAACAGGTGACGTATTTGGATGCACACATATATCTCCTGTGATCTAGAATATGATAACTTAGTTATCGATAGATCACATCTCCCTGAGTTGCTTTTGCATTGCAGATGTCGCCGAGATTTTCTCACAGGTATCGGCCATGCAAGGGGACGATATTGCGCGAGATTTGTAGATCATTTGGCATTCCAGCAAACCACGTTCGCACGCTGACGAGATCTAAGATGATCGAAACACGTGTCCGTGCGTTGGCAGCTCGAATGCCGGTCTCCAGGGCAGAGTTGCATCAATTTTATGCATGCATATATGGATTTTAATTTATATATGTATTTATTTTCTTATTATTAATAATAATTTTCATCTGCATGAATTATTACCTTTCTTATTTACGTTTATCTTTTATGACATTTGATCTTGCTGAGTTTGTTCGTATGTATAAGAAACAAGTACCTGTAACGCCATAGAAAAAAATCTATTTGTAATTTTTCATTAAAAAAAATTGAAATTGTCATATCACGAATATCAACATTTGAAAACGTCTTCCATTAATATTATTTTTATATGATAAATGCTGACAAGCGCCTACAATTGTTAATTGACATTGTTTTGTTACAAATATCTATAAAACAATAGAGACCCTTATGTTAGCTTATTTGCTGATTACGCTCAGCAAGTTTTCATAAATGATAACGCGGTTTGGTGGTTTCTGCTTTTATAGAAAAAAATCATTTTTTGCACATTTTTGGCCATCGAATTTCTCGTATATCATGCATCAGCGATACCATGCAAATTTGTTACAAATATTTGTTGTTAAGTAGGGGAAGTGAGAGTAATTGTGGCCGCCTAAGCTTTATGTCTTAATTAATGATTTTGGAGGAATATTGCCGAAATAATGTACCTCATACACAATATAAGCATATCATTTATTTAAAGAATACATTAACATAAAAACAAATTTTTATTCAAAATTTTAACACTTCTAAAAAAAAATCTATGGGCATCATTACCCCAGATAAATAGGGTAATGCATGCAATATATAGGTATGACAATTCGACATCATTATTTTGAATCTATAAAAAAAACAAAAGATATAATTATTGTTGTAACGAAATACAAAGTAAGACTTACATGCGTTGGTTGTATACGTGCCTTAGTGTGCGCCAAATACAAACTTACAGTCTTTTTTATTTCGTTATCGCTTGCTGTTGCATGTCGCTTTCTGGTGGAACGTTATTAACAAAAAATCCGTCGCAAAACGATCGTACTACAATTAAAGTAATACTTACAGGTTAGAGCTTTGTGGATATTTAACTTACAAAATGGTCTTTTTCGTCTTTTCCCTTGCCCTGAAAACTTCAGCCCCAACTCGTTTGTCAACAGTCTCTTTAAAATACCGTATATGGTTTTGTGGACATTTTCTCCACCCGTTAGATAAAGAAGACTAACCTAAAATTTAATGATAAAACAAAACAATAAAGAGACTTGTAAATCAATGGAGAAGCAAAAGAATAAATAAAGAATACATTTTCTTACCAATTCGTTGAACTTCGTATTATAAGCTATAAGTGTTTCTATTTCATCTAATTCTTCTAAGGAACTGCATGGCAACTTATCTACAAACACTGACGACTCTTGATGTAGTATGCTCCCTGTTGATAAGATATGTGATATATTGATTTACAAACACTGAGTAAATATTTGTCTAAAACCCTCAATATAATATTTCATTTCCAACGTTTATTAAATATTTATTTAATAATCAGTTATGAACATTACAATTGTAATATGTAATAAATATTTTTAACATGTTTGTTATATTTAAAAAAACAGTTACATTTGATAAATATTTTGGTAAGATTATATAAACATTGCATGCTAGAGGGGAAACGACAAACTTCCCCTCCTATAATATAATCGAGCTTGAAGCAATTGAATTATTTCTGCTTTAATACAGTAACGAAACGACTTTCTTCCGTTCACTTCCAATTATCTAACCGTTAAGTAAGTTTTTCTTTTATCTTATTTGAAAAAAGAGACGTCCCATTAGTTGAAAGTTCAAAACGAAAGGAAATTTATTCACGCTTCCATTCCGTATATCTACGAGCTTGTTTGTAATAATACCATCTAAAAACACAAGACTTGCTATGAAACTATTTTGGAAGGAGTTGTTCTAAGTTTTCGTAAGTATTAAGCTCAAAATGATATATCACATTAAAACATATCCTACAATATACCTACATATATAGATAAATTATATTACATTTCATGAATACAAAATGTTTAATTAAAAGAAATGAAATAGATCTCACTGGTGATTTAATAATGACTGTATAATATGTATATTACTGTCGTCCTTGTCTGCCAGATATTTCTTTTATCATGAAAACATCAAAAAATCATTAAAAAATCGCATATGCAATAATAAGATTATGTGCGATTTAAGCTTTTTATAATTTTTATGAATATGAAAGTCTTTATTCTTTGTTATAAGGAGTGTCAATAAGTATGACAGATCAGACTGTATGAAATATTATAATAATGATAATTTAACAGCAAGATTAGATATAAAATATAACAGGTATTTACACTTTTCACAAAAATTAGAACAAATCTAGATAATTTAGCAGCTAAATTTAGAGTGAATTTTAGCACGTTTTTCTGTATGACAATGCTTTCATTCAGCAGGCGGATCGGGAACTGATCCCGCTCCAACCGTTCACTTCACAACAGTTGAGTGTTCGCTGGACAGGACCGCTCACCTTTATGTCATCGTCTGTCATCTGATACTTTTCATTGCTGCCATATGTTAAAATTATAGAGATTAAACCGAATAAACAATAATAATAAATTGTTTTTCTGTATTAAAGTTTGACGTAGTTTTTAGTGGAAGGGCTGATTTTTCCAACCCCGAATAAAATACTGAGTGAATTCCAATATTATAATACATTTATTACTGCACAATACCTTTAATTTGCTGTATCTTACTCTTCTAGTAACTTTATTCAGAAGTATGTATTAGGTTGGTCTTGGAATGAATCAATGGCGCATGCGTACAGAATACGCTCACCAAGTGAGCATAGAATTTTTCCGCTCACAAAAATGGCGACCGCTCCTGAACATGTTCAGAGTGAGCGCTCGTCTACTGGCCATGATCACTGAACAGTTGCGCAACTGTTGTGTCTGCTGAATGAAAGCAATGTTAATTCCATTGAAATTTCTCATAAAAATATGGAAAATTTAGTACCGTGCCATAGAAGCCTTAATTGCCAACCTGTATTCGGCACATATTTCTTAGTGCATTATTTATAAATATAAGAACACAAATTATAGAAATTTATTAGTTGTAATAAACAAATTTTGAATAGTTAATAAAATTAAATCAATTTGAAAGTACATAAATCGGAAAATAAAACCAGCAAACAACGATCAACGAGAAGCGACAGTTTAGTCGGACCCTATGAGGTTTTGTGTCTCACTTTTTTCAATTTATCTATATTTTATACTTTGAAACTGACAGTTTAGAATGTTAATAATGCCTGGATTCCTGTTAATTTGCTTTAGTATGTACAAGGTCCGACAACGAATCAGGGCCGGGGATTACATTTGACAGTTAATCAAAACTTTCAATGCTAAATGTTTTTCCACACCATCGAGAACACGTTTTAAAAATATTTTATTTCATACAGGCTGCTTCAGAACGCACTGTCAGAATAATGTTTTTTTTTTAATAGACCAGCCTTATATTCACAGCTGAAAAAATCGTACTAGTAAGCTAATTACCTATTATATACATTTAAACTTGATCATTTCTGGTCAAATATTTATTTTCTTTCATAAATTCATTAGCTTTAATCGATAAATTTGCACATATTTTTATTAAGAACATCGAATTTTCAGGCTTCTTATAACGCTAAATGTTAAGCACATAACCGATGTGGTTGCCCCTCAGGAGTGAATGCAAACATTAAATTAATGTAACGTGTTAATAGATTTATTCTGATCAAGTATTCTTATGCACGTATAGAGAAAATCAAAAATATTGTTTATCATGCCTTGTTACTAGGTATATGATATATGAACGAACAGTTGGCTAAATTGATAGCGCGTGGTGCATCTTTCCAGATGCGTGCTACATTATAGTTTGCAAACTTCATAGAAATATCCCTTGAATTACTTGAAAACCGCTCTATCCAGGAGTTGAAGATCAATTTGACGTTAATATTAAATAATTAGGTAGGGGAGAGTGGGGTAAGATGGGCTATTTAAGGTGAAGCAATCATTAAAATCCAAAATTTGCATTATTAAAATGCTAAAAAATTTAATGAACATCTTTGACAATACTACTTTAAGGTAGCAATAATTAGGAAGAAATATTTTAGTCCATAAAATAAAAAATAAAATAAAAATAAAAAATGTCAAATGGTCATCTTGCCCCATAGACGGGGTAAGACGGGCTATACCCATGGGGTAAGGTGAACCACAAAGAAATACCGATAGTAAAGTATCTATTTGTCAGGTATGCATAAAGCGCAGACGTGAGTCGCTTCAGGGTCATCGTCATCAACACCGGCGCAGCTACAATGAGCCCATTTTCCACACATCAAACACATTATCCATCCCTCAATTGATTCAAAGTAACCACCGTTGCAATATAAACATGGGGTTATCCATTTCATCCTCGCTCTCTGACGATGAAAAAACAACCCTCTTGGTACATTTCAGTTTTTTAGTTTTGACTTTTATCAACTGCTTTCTTTGTTTTCGCTTTACTTGTTTTTCATCTTTCTTTCTTTGTCTTTCAATTTTTCTGTTCTCTTTGTCTTGAGCAAGTTCTTTTTTCTGTCTTATAGCATCCTCAAGTTCTCGCTTGTACGGCGATGAAGTAATTATTGTTGTCTTGCCTCGTGCTCGAGATACTCGTTTTTTCTGTGAAGTTATTGGCACTGGAAGAACTTGCGTTGGACTGGCTAATGCGAATACTGTCTCCGGAACTGGTTGTGATGGCTGTTTCGGCCAGAAAGAACAGCCTGGTTGAGGATCATCTGCTGGGTCTATTTGCATTTTGTTCTTATCCTTATTGCTGTCTTGATCGGGGCCTGGAGTTTCATTTAATACATTTATATTGTTTGGGATAGGCTGTAATGCTTTCAACTTCTCACTGTTTTGTTGGTTGGATTGAACGGTCTCATTTGTATTGGGCTGAGCTGCTACGGACAAGTTCTCAATGGCTGGTATATCGGTAGCCATAGAAGCTATGAAATCAGATTCTGTAAATACCTGTGGGTCGTGTGGCCAGATTCCACATTTTTTAAACCCATTGATAGCTGTCAACATTGTAGCTGATTGAATGAACGCTTTACCAAACAATTTTGACACCTGGCGAGTGCTAACTACAAGACCTGGGTTACTACGAAGCCATGATGTTACTGCTTGATCGTAATACGTGCTTAGAGGTTTCATAAAAGCGACGTCAAGGGGCTGAAGTCGATGCGTTGTATGTGGTGGGAATGATAAAATCTCAATGCCATTCGCTCTAGCTTCGTCGATAACATCAACGCTTTTAGTATGTGTAGCATGACCATCTACTAGCAATAACACACGATTTTCTTTTGTGGCCCCGGTATACGTAATAAACTTTTTCAACCACCCAAAAAAAAGTTCTGTTGTAATCCATCCCGAGTCACTACATACACCCCAAGCTCCTTCAGGTGCATTAACCATCAACTCCGGTTTCATTCGCTTTCTCGGGAATATCATCATGGGAGGTAAATAATGACCAGTGGCACTAAAGCATACCTCTACGGTTATAGTTGCTCCCCTCTCAGCAGACGTTAGTGCACCGACTTGTTTGCGACCTTTTAAAGCTAGAATCTTGCATCTGCTTTTAGGAACAACTGAAACACCTGTTTCATCACAGTTGTAGATGCGGTTACCAGCAAATTTATGTTTGTCATACAGTTTTCCTAAAAGTTTATAAAAGTCTGCTACTACAACTTTATTGAAACCAGCTGCTCTAGCAGCGGATGTACTTTCGGGTTTTCTGATTGCTAGTTGTGGGTGTCGTTTTAAAAATCCAGACAGCCAGTCTGTTCCTGCCATTCTCATTTGTTCTTTAAATGGATGAGCTTTGTTGTTTCTTATTGCCAGTTGGTACGCTAAGATTTTTACATCCCTGGTTGTAAGACCAAAAAGTCTACTTTCCATGTCTATAATATAAGTCGCAAGTTCGTTTTCTTCGGCGACGGTAAACACTGTGGTCTTTGGACCCAAAGGAACCTTCATTAATTGTGGTATGTTTGGATATTTTCGAGCAAAATTAACTCTCCTTTGTAATGTTGTTCGTGGCACTCCATGGGTTTTTGAAGATAACAAAGTCCCCATTCGCTCTTCCAGAACTGCTTTGATAGCATTTTTCATGTTGTCTTCTGACCATTGCGCCCTATCAGTCTTACGTTTATATGTCCGCACCATACTAAAACCAAATCAAAAAAACATCAAACACGGAAAACATTGGGGCAAGATGGGCTACCGTATGACCATCTTGCCCCATTGGCAAATTTAAAAGTCGACGAAATTTTTGTGACAAATCATTGAAACAATTCCCCGTATAATTCATCAGGTGAAAGCCCAATAAACTGTGTTTCTAAACACCTACATGTTATTTAAAAACACTGTAATTCTGTGGCCAATCACGTGTTAAAAATGAAGCAAAAATAATTACGAACTTACGTAAATTCACTTTGTTGAGAGCAGTTCACTAACATAACCTAACACATTCAACGGCATTCGGGTGACTAAAGAGCAATGGGATACGCATCTAATGCACCTCATTCTCAGAACCTGTCGTGTTCGATTCGACAATTGACTCGGGTAGCCCGTCTTGCCTCCACAGCCCGTCTTGCCCCACCCTCCCCTAATACTTAATCGATTCTAAATTATCAAGTACGATATCAATGGAGAGTATAGGAAAAGGACCTGTATAGAAGAATTTCAAAATTGTAGGTTTCAAAGTATAAAGTAAAGAAATACATCTTGCCGTTAAATCCTCTTCGGAGAAGATGCCACAAAACTCTTTCTCTGTAATTTCGTGATGTTGAAATACAGATCTTGAAACCAAATGTGTACACTGAGAAATAGAAAGAGTAAAATTTTTTTAATGTAGTTTTGCAACATTTTTCTAAGCTGTCTGTATTTTTTTACGGGATAGTATACTCAGTGCATGAAAAAACTGGCCACGCCACTCGCTATTAATCTAGATGTGTACCTTACCAAGTACAGCTCACAGAGCGAGACGTGGCCGGTGATATGCCCCTCCCACAAGGTGCGCAGTTGCTTCTTATAATATTACGATAAGCACGAGCAATCTCGAAAATATTGTCAAGCGTTACACATCCTATATATGTATCTATTTTCAGTATCTTACAATTACTTATCTGCATTACTCCTTCGTCCGGCTAATGTATACGATGATGAACGAACACATGTTATTATTTATTTTTTCCGAATACTTTATCTGTCTGACACTGACCCCTACCTCGCGCAGCGACGATTTCTCCCAACGGCCACGTCTCGTTCTGTGTACTGTATTTATTTATGCGCATAGTTGCAAGAGAATGTAGTCCTAGCATATAATGAGGAACAGCTCTATATCTTCCCCGAGTACTATTGGAAAACATTTAATTATATCCCTACAACACTGTTTCTCTTTGAAAACTACAATACACTATCTTTAACTATTCATTTGTATTGAAATTATTGTATTAACAATAATGTTTGTGCTCAATAATTTATACTATCAAAGAAAAATTAATTAACTTAGGTATACTTAATATTATAAATTTGTTAATATATAATATAATAACTTGTCCAATCCAAATTATGAGTGTCAAACAACCTGCCACTCACTGTGAACGGATTGTAAAATAAAAAGGAAAAATTAATATATACAAGATGTATCCTTGTGTGATATTAAGAAAATAAAATGTAGGTAGACGATTTAATGTATTTTTATATCGTTTGAGTGTTCCAAAAATATATTTATGTTCACAGCCCTGCGAAGGAATCGCGTGTAGGTAAGAAAACGAGAATAAAAGAGAATGTAAATTTGTGTGCATTTTCCGGAATCAACAAAAAATGACCAAGAGACTTTCTTACGCTATTATATAGCACCGATATATTTCAAATGTAAAAAAAAAAGTCTAGCTATTCTACGTACGTTATTATACAAGTAATATATTATTGTTGTACCTACTGTTTTTATGAATGTGTTTATTTTAGGTGTGACAAAATGTTACTTATGTTAAAAAATTCATTAAATAAACTTTTGTTAGAAACGATGATGTTGTTTTATTTTAATATTACAAATATTTGATATTAGGGGAAGTGCAGATAAAACGGCATACTTTCCAAAAAAAAATCAGTAACTTTGTTCATTGTTTATAGAAATCATTAATAATACTACTCCATAGAAATTTAAAGTGTATATTACTGTAAACAATAATAAAAAAAATGAAAAATAACATACTTTTTGCACAAAAAAATAGTATATTACATACCAAGGTTGAGAAGATGACTATTATTGCCCGAGTGGCGAGATTAAATTCCGAGGCGCAAAGCGCCGAGGAATTTAAGCCACAAGGGCAATAATAGTCTTCTCAACCGTAGTATGTATACTATTTTTTGTACCAGTAGTCTAATTGGACCTTAAAACCTTAATAATTATGAATAAATTTACTCATATATGTAAGAATGCCCTTGTAATAAAACTTCATGTAAACAAATAAGTAGGCTATATTTTGATGTTGACAAATAAGTTTTGACGTAAATGCTGAAACTAAAAGTCAAGTATTTTTTAGATTATTTTTCATTCCATTTATAATGTCTGAAGAGTTTAGATGTACACCACCTGAAATGCGCGAGATTGCAGAACAGGCAGCTGAGAACTTGCTTCCGCATAAATCTAATCACAATCACTTATACATGAAAACATTTACAGAATTTAAAAAATGGTATAATTCCAAATATACAGTAGTAACTTCTGAAAACGTACTTCTGGCTTATTTGCATGAATATTCAAAAAATAAAAAGGCCTACTACACTTGGCCTAAAAGAGAATATTAACATATCAAAATATTTTAAATTAGTTGCCTTTTTAAAAAGAAAAACTTAAAATTATAAGCCCAAAAAATCATTAGTATTTACTCGAGGAAATTATAAAATTCTTTACTGAGGTACCCGACACATGTTACATTGCAACTAAGATAGTATGTTTATACATATATTAATACTTTGAAATTATTGATAATTTATATCTCTGTAGACTGGTCTTGTAATTGGTGTTGCTGGTGCATGCCGAAGGATGATTTGTGTAATTTATTAATTTCTGATGTCATCATGAGAGATAATTTAATTGTTATTCACATCCACAATAGTAAAAATGGTACGTCTCAAAAGTTTGTAATAATGGAACCACTTTGTAGCTAAAGGTTATATCGAAGATTCCCTAGTAAATAAAAAAAATATAGAATGTATGTTACAAGATCTACCTACATCTACTTACGCAACCACACCTGCAATATATACAGGAATTTTCAATATGAATTAAATAATTATTTGCATCTGTAATAGTTAGGTGATTATATTGATTCCATATTATACTATCATACATATTTTATGTATTAATAGACAAATGCTTTTTTTTTTCATGTAAACAACAAAGTATTGTTAGAAAATATAAAATTAATAGCAATTGCTAAATAAACGTATATTATAATTCTGGTATTGTTAACCTAAAATTGTGCCTAAAATAGAGTTATTTATTTTGACGGTTCACAACTTGACATACTACTACTACTACAAGCATGAGTGCATGGTTGCGGCATTCGTTTTATTTGTTTTCATTATTTCCCTAGGTCAATAATGGCCTCATTATTTACCTCTTATTAGTTCCAGGTCGTGAAATGTCATTTCGTGGCGCTTTGTTACGTGTAAAAATGCTATGATTTTTTACTACTGGTACAAAAAATGTATTACAATGTGCTATTTTATCCATACATGCTTGGATAAAATGGCATCATTGCAAAAGCAAATAATAATAAATAATAGGTACGTTACACTTTAATTTAAACACATAATTCACACACGAAACGCTTACATTTTGCAGATACATCAGCGCAAAGGGTGTGACACCATCTAATGCAGCACTGGCAACGAATCCATTGTTCGCCACCTTTTGAAAGAGAATAAAGTTCGCTGCAATAAATGCACCCTTCGTCATTATCGTCTTCTACTTCTTCATATGGATCTTTAATTGTTTCGTCTTCATCCGTGTCACTGTCCTGCAATACTTTTCTTTTAACACTTTTTGCAGCAACTCGCTGTTGCCTTTTTCTCTCTAAGTCAAGTTTATCGTTCTTTCTTCTGTAATTCCGCAATGTATGGGGGGATGCTGTTAGAATTTCAGATTTTTGTTTTATTTCTTTTTTTGCAATTGTCTGTTGTAATTTTCTTCGGAAGAGGCAGTATGTTCCTTAAAGATGTATTAGGTTTAGAAATGGTGGTTGCAACATCTGCACGAGTATCAATACTTGATGAACTTCTAATGTTCTCATTTGTTTCTTTGAGAAATACAGTGGCAGGGGCAAAACAGTCATCTGGGAATACATATGGATTTACTGGATAAATTCCAGTGGTTTGGAACCCTTTAGTCGCGTTTCCTATTGTTGCTGCCCTTCCATAGGCTAAACCAAAAAGTCGAGCTACTTGAAATTGCGTTACAACGCGGCCAGGAATATTGCGAAGCCATTTTGGTTATCTCTTCATTAAAATATCTCGTCAACGAACCAAAAAGTGCAACATCTAAAGGCTGAATCTTATGGGTGCAATGGGGAGGTAGGCAAAGTAAAAGTATTCCGTTCTGTTTTGCGAAATGCAGTGCTTCTAAGTATTTATGACTTCCATGACCGTCCACAATTAAGAGAACTTTATGTTCAATAGAAGCATTAGCATATTTTGCAAAATGTTTTAACCATTTTAAAAATATCGGTCCTACCATAAATCCTGAGTCACTATGTAGCCCTAACGTTTCTGATGGTGCGCCATCAATTAATTCCGCTTTCCACTTTCTTCTAGAGAAAATTAAAGCTGGTGGAATGTAACCACCTGCGGCACTAATGCAACATACCATATTACTGTGAATTCCTCGTTCAGCGCTGGTGATGGCACCAACTTACTTGCGGCCCTTGGTTGCCAATATTTTCCTTGGTTTCTGAACCGTAGATAACGCTGACTCGTCCATATTATACATTCTTGAAGGTTCGAACTTATGTGTTGCCATAAGTTCTTGCAATTGATCAAAAAACCGTCCAACTTGGTGTCTGTTAAATCTTGCAGCCCTTGCTAAAGACGTTGGCTCTGGAGAGAGTAAGCTGATTTCTGGATTGCGTTGACGAAATCCTCTCACCCATTCCCATCCTGCCATTTTGTCGCTATGAGAAAATCTGTGGCTGATCTTATTTGCTTCAGCATAGTCGTAAGCCAACCGTCTTAGTTCGTTAAATGTGATACCGTAAAACATTACTTCCTGTTCTTGGATCAGAGCCACTATTT
This sequence comes from Amphimallon solstitiale, assembly GCA_963170755.1. Lineage (NCBI taxonomy): Eukaryota > Metazoa > Arthropoda > Insecta > Coleoptera > Scarabaeidae > Amphimallon > Amphimallon solstitiale. The sequence continues at coordinate 77,971,980 of OY720682.1, read as the reverse complement.
CTTTTTCTACTTCTTAAGTAAACGTTTTTGAGTAACGACCCAGACCTTTGGCTCCCTAATCTATCTTCTTGTTTTTACTTGCAGCATGTCTCCTCACGGTTTTATGAGGAACTCCAAATTGTTGCGAAGCACGACACCAACCCATTTTTTAGTCTGGACAGCCTTTATCGCAAGCCTCATACTCTCCTCTGACCACGACTGACGATTTGTTTTTCTTTCATACTTGGGACACATTCTAAATGAACGAACTGTGTTAGTAAACATTTTGCTATCATTGTACTATGGTAAAATGGCATTTTATCCGAGCGCAATGTATGCCATTTTATCCTAAACCTAACCTATTTGCTATTTAAATTATGCATAATAATCTTCAAAAGACACTGAATACGCCTATAACAAATATTATGAAAATACAAAACAACTTACCTGAAGAATACTCTTTACTTCACACAGTTGTTAAAAATTTAGACAAACGCTAAAGTAAATTTTTAGTCATAATCTACATTACCGGCCTCTAATCGCTCCTAACCTATGCTCCTAACTTTGGGTAGTGCCATTTTAATGCAATTCCTCACAAAGAGATGGCAGTAGTAGTTCAGAAACATATATGGTTTTGATGAAAATGGACCCGTGCCGTTTTATCAAAGTATGCCGTTTTATCCACATTTCCCCTACATTTTACTGGTAGGTAGTAAATTGCTCCAATTAATCTTCTGCTTTCATTTTTATTAGGCATGCAAGTCGTGTGTTTTTTGTTACATTCTTTTTTGCAGTTTAATTAGCTTGCTATAGCAAATTATTTAGTTATTATCTAAATACGATGTTCTGTATCAAAGGTTACAACCAACACTTATGTGACCAAAGCATTGTGTATTCCAGAGGAGTAGGTATACTCCAGTATGTATCAAAGACACGTTTCAAGAAAAAAAGCTGTGCTGACTATTTTGAAGTTTTTATTGGAAAACCAGACATAATATTATAAGCACCATAAACCATGAAAAATTTAATAGCAAGTTGGAAGTATATGCTACATTAGGCCCAAGCTTCAAGGCCGAATGTATAATTTATTAAAAGATATACAAAATCAATAAATAAACATGAATAATATAATTTAGACTCTTTTCTTAATTTTATAAAATTGATGCATTTTATAAGTTAAATAAACATATTATTACAGTAACTACTTCCAGATGCATAATATTTGTTTTAATATTATTCTCAAATATTTCAGTCTTACCAAAAAAAAACTGCAATAAAATTAATTTACAAACATAAGTAGATGGGTCTGTTATGGCCATTTTCTTCACTTACGAATAAAGAAACTGATAGCTATCTTGAAGATAAATCTATCTGACAGATAACGTGCATTTGAATGTCTTCACTACAACCTTTGCTTACTTACCCGTTAGATCGAAGTTACTTTTCAATACCGTAAATCGCGGTCATTCGAAATGTCGTTGAATTTGGTGGGTATTCGACAGAAATGTACAACTTCTGAATCCCTATGATTTGTCTTTACATATATTGTTTGTCAATCGATATTATGATTCGACCTTTTAGAATTTAAGAGGATTATAAGGGACTATCCGTTACCTCTTGCTGCAGGGAGGTGCCGAAAAAACTTATAAATAAAGGACAGCATTAAAAGAAATCGGATTTTCTCTAATTCTCCTATATCTATCTATGATTTCAAAATAGTTGCGTAATAAAATGTGGATTTTTAAAATAATTTTTGTCACAAAATATTAAATAACAAAATTGTTTTTCTAAGCCTGACTGTAAGTCATCCAAAAACTACAAAGAAACACGCTGTGGCTTAAACCCGCCATAAAAAGAATGCTGTCTATCATTGATTTTAAGATAAGTTATTCATTCCGAAAGTAAGAAAATACAAATATTATATACCTACCTTGTCTCAAAATAAGAATGAGTGATTTAAATATTGCGCCAAAATGGTACATATCTTTAAGAGATTTCATTGGCAATCCAAAAAATTATACATGGGCGAGATAGGGGAATACGGTTCAGTTTGCCTCAGACTAGACCGACTCGTGTTTTGTCGGCTCTCGGGGAAACCGGTAGGTAATACGGTGCCCGAGAGCCGACAAAACACGAGTCGGTCTAATCTGAGTGAAACAGAACCGTATTACCTCTCTCGCCCGTATATACAAAAAATAACTCTTATAAAATAATCTTCTTGATTTAAATTTTTTACACATCTTAGAGAGAATTATAACGGATGTTCAGAAAAACTCAAGTTCAAAGTGATCCATGGAAATTTCATATCTATTCTAAATGGGCTTCCACGCGCCACCTTATGGTTAGCAGCAAAACTATTACATAACCTTAATTTGGTTACGAACATACGAACAAGTATTGTCGTTATATCTAGAAGCAGAAGTACGAAACATTATCCAACAGTAACACCTTATATGTGACATATATTTGCTTTTATATTTGAGATATATTTTGTATTTACCAACCTATTTCCCTCACTAAGAAAGATAATTACTTCTATTGTTTTACATTCTTTGCCAAATTCAGATTAATTGTATAGAAGTTTGCACTAATGTGCCATCTATTGACTAGTAGATAACTCATAGGTGTCTAGGTGTCTAGTCACAACATCTTGAACTGGTCAGAAATCACCCGTGCCCAGAAATTAGATATCCACTTATTTATCAATATCATCTTTTCTAATACCTACTCTTCTGTAATCATCTCTAACCAAAGTGTGGGAAGTCGGTAGTTTTGCTAACAATAGGAGAAACCTCTATTTCGAAATATTCGGTATAAATTTAAATCAAATGAAGAAGTAGGTATTTATATTTGAAAGGTAAAACTACTCAGTAGCGAAGCATAAAAGCTTTTTGTTCTCCTATTAATAATTGAATGGAGCCACAATTACAAATCTAGACAAAATATTTTTTGAAAACATGGAGTAATTTGGATAATATGGCCTTAAATTGTTTGGAATTTTATCTCCCTAACTGAGTAACTGCCTTGTTTAAATTATGTATGCTTAAGTATATTAATATATACTTGAGTACATATAGTCAACATATATATTTTTTCTACTCCCATACTTTAATTGTATTATTAGATATGCTAAACCTGTACTTTAATGATGTCCATTACGATACAAATTTTCATTATGATACAAGTTTATATTCAATAGGAATACAGATTTTTCATTACGATACAAGTTTATATCCAATAGGAATGCGACATTCCAATATTCAAACAATATTCAATATGGCGACTGCATATCTGACAGATGTAAAAATTAATTAAATGTGACAGTTCTCTGCAATTTACAAGTAAGTATTATAGTTAACATTTGTGCTTTTTTGAAAATATAAACGGTAAAAATGGGGGATAATGACAGTGAAATGTAATAATTGACTCCACCAGAAATTATGGAACAAGCCTTAGTAGCCACGAACAATTTATTACCAGCCAAATTCGCAAAAACGTACGGAAAATTTTACGCTCAATTTATGAAATGGATTGTTCAAAAAATGTTTTATTATGGGGTCATAGAAAAAATAGTGTATGCAACTCGCATTTAATGGCTGTTAAGACAGTCGTATTTATTACAATACTCGGCTTCGCCTCGTATTGCAATTCTCTTACTCGTGTCTTAATAGCTACCATTAAATGCTCATTGCATAATATACTATTAAAACTTTTATACAAGATCTTTAATAAGAAACTATTTTGCGAACATCACATTCCACTACGTTAAATGTTGGAAGCATGGTAAGTCCGGATATTACTTTTTATCTAGTGTAATTAAACAGAACAATTAAATGTCCTATATAGTGGATCGGAAATGTAATAGTGGTTACATAGCACATAATTTAATTCCCAAGGATGTCAGAGTACTTATTACACATAGGGAATATATAATAAATATTTGAAATAATAACTCAATATCTAAGCGAATAAAAATTCAGTTATGACCAAATATTTACACATTTGAAACCGCGGGAAGGATTTTACTAGAATAACAATTCATTGTAATGTGGGTTGCCTGATTTCAAACAAATCTTCTCCCAAGGATTTTTGAGAAAACTTGTTTTTAATATTTTGACATATTAATTAATTTTCTTTAATCCGATAACTTTTTTCTAAATTTGGTTCTTCAGCGGGGCAGATTTCTAAATTCTTCATAAGTTGACGTTGAGCATCTTCATTTCTGCGCATATACCTATCTGTTGTAAATAATTATCCTGTTGGGTAATAGATTGATTGTATTAAATACTTCTTACTACTAATTGTTTCATTTGTAAGCAACAAATATTTGTATTAATTTTAATGTAGTACAGTCAAATGTAAAATCAACTTCCAGTGTACACACCACAAACATTGTTCCTATTTAATGCTATCTAGTACTTAGTCGGAGCTTTGAAATTGATCATAAAGTCACCCATGCTTTAAATAAAATATATCTGGATTTGTTTTAAACAATTAATATTGATAAAAGAAAAAATATATGTACATTTATCACATTCATTACAAGAAATTATTCATTAACATTAATGAAATAAATATTGTATCAAAGAATATCTGGACTAAATGGTAAAACTACTTTTCCTTTTCTTTCATTTACAGCTTCCCAACATACACATGTTAATGTTTTTCTATCCATAATGTCGGTGTACAGCTTTCCATTTAAATGATCCATTTCATGTTGTATAATTCTAGCTGTCCAACCTACAGCTTCAATTACAATATTCTCTCCGTTTTCATTAAAACCTATAACAATATTACTGCAAAGTGCTAAGGGCATTTCATGTTCTTATTATAACTATGTACATAAAGTAACAAACCTGTTAGCTGCACTTTTCGATACCTTGGTACATCAGCCCAAAATCCTTTAATACTTTCACATGATTCACTGAAACGAACCTTTTCAAAATCTAAAACTTTGATTTTTGGATTGATAACAACCTAAAATAATAAATTATTTAAAATATATATAAAACAATTTCAGTTCTATATACCTACTGTTAAAGGCACTAGTGTAATTTCCTTTATTTTATATTCACTTTCACTAAATTGTTTACTATGTTCATTTTGAAATTCCATCACGAATAACTTCAAATTTATACCAATTTGTGGAGCAGACAAACCAACACAACTATATTTCCTTAAAACATATTTCATGTGCTCAATTAACCTTTGAATTTCTGGCGTTTTAATTCCTTCAATAGGAATATCCTCTGCAATACTTCGAAGTCTTGGATCTCCAACTTGTATAACATGTACAAAAGGGGGATCGTGTGGCTTAGGTTTAACTAAATGTGCGTACCAATTTCTCATTTTCCAGTAATAACCATTCCATCTTTTTTGGCTATGAAACATCTTTAACTTTACTTATTAAAAGGGCTAATAATTATTTTGTGTATTAATACTTCATTTCATCGTAATTGTCACATAAGTATGACTAAGTAACGGAAATTATTTTGTAGAAATTCTATGAAAAATGTTAAAAATAAAAATCTACAATAGAAACCTCAAATTAGCTCTATAATTTAGGCTTCTTTTAGGTTATGTACCGATTTTTTTATCATTGCTTTCATTCAGCAGACACAACAGTTGCGCAACTGTTCAGTGATCATGTCAAGTATACGAGCGCTCACTGTGAACATGTTCAGGAGCGGTCGCCATTTTTGTGAGCGGAAAAATTCTATGCTCACTTAGTGAGCGTATTCTGTACGCATGCGCCATTGATTCATTCCAAGACCAACCTAATATACTTCTGAAGAAAGTTACTAGAAAAGTAAGATACAGCAAATTAAAGTTATTGTGCAGTATTAAATGTATTATAATATTGGAGTTCACTCAGTATTTTATTCGGGGTTGGAAAAACCAGTCCTTCCACTAAAAACTACGTCAAACCTTAATGCAGAAAAACAATTTATTATTATTGTTTATTCGGTTTAATCTCTATAATTTTAACATATGGCAGCAATGAAAAGTACCTGACGACAGACGATGACATAAAGGTGAGTGGTCCTGTCCAGCGAACACTCAACTGTTGTGAAGTGAACGGTTGGAGCGGGATCGGTTCCCGATCCGCCTGCTGAATGAAAGCATTATTTTCATGGTTTTGTAGTTTTTTTACTTATTGTAGCGCGTACCACCTAACGAATACTAGGTAAACTGAGCGTGGGTCATAAAGTGTACAAAGTAGATCACTATATTGTCCAGAAACTAAAAAATTGTTTAGGAAAAAGTCAATTACAAAATACTCAATTAGATAAAATTATAGATTAAGATTATCATAAAATAAAAAATAAACGCTAATTATTAGCTATATACTTTTAACATATTAAAGAAATAATAAGCAGAAAACAACATTTTATTATTTAAATAATGGGATTTCGTATACCTACCTACTTATTCAAAATTGGTTCTCGAAAATATGTTTCCAATATTACCTCCACTTTGTGTGTGTATTGTTTAATCTTGAAAACCAATTTTAAAACCTTCTTGACACAGTGAAAGTGAGAAACAAGTAGTGATTACATTTCACAAATAGTAATGTGTCTTAATTTCTTAGAAGTTTGTATTTTGTGAGTTTATTTTGATTTCTTTTTTCAATTATATCTAATATGAGCATTTCTATATCTTCATGCTTGTTTTAATATAATAAATTAATAAATTCAAACTATTTTACTTCACAATTAGTATGCAATAAATATTTAAAGCCCTGTAAATGATCTCAAAGAAGTAGGTACAGCAACCAGTTGATCAAGGATGCCACAGAATCTAGTTTGATCTAGTCAATGCGGAAGGTCATTTCGGGAGAAATGGTGTGGCTGCTGTCAAATGGAATGGAGGCACTTTGAACATCTTTCTTCATTATTTGCCTTTGTTATTTGTTGATAAATTGTATGTTCTTGCTAGTATAGGTATAATAAAAAAAATAGTGTAAACGCAAAATGTTTTGTATTTTCGAAATCGTCCATTTGAGGATCCATATTATTTATGACTGTTCTGCATATTTTTGGGCCTACCTAACCCTCTCAACCCTACCCCAACCCTCTCAAAACTTGTGACACATTTTTTAGCACCTTATAATTGGAAAAAAAATAAGTTAAGTGACTAATACCGATGAGAATAGGAAATAACGTAACATTTTATAATTAATTTAAGTTTAATTAAAACATCTAGTATGTGTATATGTAATAACAATATCAGCAAGGTTTCTTCCATCCTCCAAAAGCTATTTCCATTTCTTGGGCTACTGCAATGGTTAGGTGGTCTGAGTACGGACTGCCAACAATCTATATAGAAAGTAATTAAACATTGCTAAAATGTAAAAAAATATCTGGGTACCTACCTGGAGCCCAATTGGCAATTCTTTCTTGCTTAAGCCCATCGGACAAACAGTAACGGGTAGTCCCAAAGAATTAAAAGTGCTCATGTATATATTGTTGTAACTTTTAGTAAATAGTCCATGATGGTAGGTTGCATCCAAAGGAAATGTTGGGCAAATGAGAATTCCTTTATTGCCGAGATATTTCACTATATTCTGCTCTGTCTTTTGAATTTTTTCTCTAATTTTTTCTATGTTATAGATTGGCAGATGACGATGAAGAAATAGATAAGCAATCGAGAAGAACGTATGATTACTTAAACCAATACAAAATTTAAATAATTCCGCTATGAGGCTACGCTGGTGGTCTTTTTCAAAAATATCGTCAATTCCTTTCATCTGTATTAAAGATGCCAGAGAACTTTCTGCCAGTTTGGATAACTCTGCGTGTTGCCACTGAAACATGACAAGATTATATTTTTATCTGTATTTAGATCAAGTAATCTTCTACAGGACAATTATGCTAATCAGTAGAGATTCCCTTTCTTTTTGGTGTAGCCCATTCATCACAATTCAAATCGTATTTTTAAAGTGTTTATTGGCTTTCTTACTCTCTAAATGTAAATGTAAAATGACTGTAATTGTAACAAGGAGTGGCCCTCGAAATGACATAGGGTCTGAACATGCACATGATATACCTACTTGATAATCTGGATAATTCCATTACGGCATAAACTTATTATGTTCCTTACCTCCCAGATAGAGGTATATAGATCTTTGGTTATGAAGTGTCTACGAGCATGCGCAGTCTTCTAATTTTCCGTTTCAATAAAACGCATGAAATTCTTACAGATTTGGAAGAAGGCCATGAAAAATTATTACAAGAGATGATGGAGAAAATTCAAGGACGCGACTTTGGTAAATGTATTCACGTGACGTTGATTTCAATATCTAAGCATGAGGTGAGGTCGAAACTTACTTGGGTACGCCAGGAAAATATAAAACATTACTTTGATATAGGTCCTTCGACATGCAGGCATAGCAGGCAACAAAGCAGCAAGTATAGGAGGGATATCCTCTTTCCGCTGAGCCTATCTAGTATGTGATGACATTTTGCGAGAAATTTTTGTATGACAATTTCAATCAGTTGTTTACAAGTTTAGTTATAGTTGTCAAACACACCTGATTGTTTGTAAGTTACGTTAGTTTAAAGAACTCCTTTCGCTAGTTTTAAGTTATTTTATCGGTTTTTTAATATAATATTCTGTTTAATATGCCTGGTTGTGCTGTATACGCTTGTCCTAAATACAATTGAAAAAGTAGGTTTCCCAGGTTTCCCATGGAACAGACGGTGCGAAATGTGTGGTTAATTGCTTCTAAGTGGCTGGATTTAATAAATTTGAAATACGGTATTTCCAGAAATCTCATTTTATCATTGTTCATAATAAAAAAAATATTTAAGCATGTACCTATTTGTTCCATTCATTTTGAGCCATCATGTTTTCATACATCACTCCAACAAGAATTACTGCAATTTTCCAATAAATCATACAGATATTTACATTCAGATGCAGTTCCGATATTCAAAGAAAAGACAACTTGAAGCAATAAACAATGAATTGAAAATCTTTAAAAAGCAAAAATAGATTCTTTGACAAAACATATACAGATGTTTAAAGTATTTTAGGATCAAGCTGTTAAATGTGTGAAACATCGACATAGAATAATTTTGATGTTTTAAAGTGTCCGATGCTTATTAATCACCTATGAAAGTAAATTATTTGATTCAATACTTTTTCCAAGATTGTCACATTAAGAGGACCGTTTACCTATCGAAAACTAAGGCATCGCTGTTTCGCGTTTTTTGAATTTATTTTGTAATTTTAGAATCTCAAATTTGGGTTAGTGATGCAAAAGGCATCAATTTATAATGTCAAGGTCAGTTTTTGTACTAATTTATTTTCTTAAAAACGTTATGTGTCTTAGAAATAACGACAAAAATGCATGAATTTAATTAATGCCTACTAACTAAGGCTGATAACAAAAGAAAAAAACAATCTCCACGCGCCAGCTGCACATTTGATGAACGATATAAAAAAAAACTTTCTGTAATTATTTTTGAAGATAAAAAACATTAAATAGTAAACATTGTCACACAGATTTCACACGAGGTTTTTCCATGCTATTGAGTCGTCTATCCCCATTTTACGGTATCTCTACCTGTCCTAGCGAAGACGAAAATCTATCGGAATCGGTCGCCTATTCCAGACTTAAGTCAGAGTGACAGTTTGTAATTAAAAAGAAATGTCATATATACCTAAAATATTCGAGTGTTTAATAATATAAGTTATGGGCAAGCGAAAATTGGCTTATTATTAAACATTAACAACATCAACAGTTCCGTAAGTACTCATTCTTTATACATTATGTTTCCCATCTATAGTATTCCTTTATCTATGACAGAATCTGTGAATAAAACCGAAGCGCTGTGACAGAACCGAATATCGTCTACCTCCACCTACTCACACCCCCTTGCGTCTACCCGTCCCGCGAGTAATATAAGTTCCATAAGGTTCTATTTGTTAGTAAACGCCCCTCTTAAGAACAGCACATTTGTACATCTGCGAACATTCAAAAAGTATTTTAAGGCATTCTATACATAGTAGCAATATACGTTTTTTTTGCTTATTAACAATCTCTAATACTAATTCAGGCTGCTTTTCATTAATATATGGCAAAGGATATATAGCGAGAATAGTATTTGGATTTCAATCTGATACAAAACTGGATAGCTTTTTCTTTAATAGTGTTAAAAACATTGACTCAAACTGAATTTAAATAAACTTCTTGAAATATCAAAGTTATTATTTATATAAGCAACCACAATTAAAATTCCTTTCACAAACATTTATTTATAACTTCCATCGTCATTACTTGCCTTTTATAAATATTTGTATTTTGTTCAAATAGACAGTTTTTATCAAACACAAAAATAACTTAATAAAATCCCTTCAAATTAGAAATTTTGTAAGGCAGGAAAAACATGAAATAAAAGTGTAGTAAATGTCCATTTTGTAAAGGATTAGAATGGAAAAACACAGTAATATTACTATCCTCTTTTATTCTTTACAAAGGGTATCAGTTTACTCCGAGTACTAGTTTCAGCACAAAGCCATCATCAGCTCAGAATAGTCAAAGAAAAATCAAAGAAAAATCAAAAAATACTATTCTGAGCTGATGATGGCTTTGTGCTGAAACTAGTACTCGGAGTAAACTGATACCCTTTGTAAAGAATAAAAGAGGATAGTAATATTACTGTGTTTTTCCATGAAATAAAAGCTCTCAAGAGGAAGATTATATTCGTAAATACAAAATTTGGAATTGATATCTCCAGCGGTTTGACCGCTATCGTGGTCAAACACTGACACACAGAAATTTTTTTAAAAACCACTTTTTCGGTATCAGGGGACTTCAAAACGTGGACATCTGCAAAAATCTCGAGGTCGAAAATTTTCATCATCACAATACTTCCTTACACTACGTATAAGAAAGTAAAAAACCGATAAAAAAAACTTAAAACTGTGTGAAAATACAGCAGATATGAGAACTGTGAATCTGACTTGCTTCGCAATGACGTCATTGATAGCTCAAGCGATCATACATACTGGTATAAGTAAAGTCCCTAGATAATAGATATATATCTAGGGACTTTAGGTATAAGTGTATCGTGGTGCTACCTGTTTTACATATTTGCAGTGACCATAATTTTGAAATTACAGATGACAATTTTAAAACTCTAAAGACTATGTTGCACCATTGGGCATGTATTAATCAACATAATATTTTCTACTACCTACTACTCTGGTAGGTACCATCACTACCATCTTAGCAAAATTCTGATATAGAATAAATTCACTAAAGATAACAAAATCTGATCCGCACTGGTAATGCCTTATTGTATTTTAATTTTACCTAAGAAAGATGTTTTCAATTCAAATTCCATCAATAAATAAACATTGGCAATAGAAACTATATAAATGAAAATACGTAATTATACAATTATGCAATTGCTTATGGCCCTAATTCCTCTACATCTAGTAGGCACTCAGGATTGGTCTATTTGGGTTAAATCTAACTGTGATGGACAAAACTAAAGGATTAAAAGACATATTGCCATCCTTAAACACACAATGGACAAACAAATTGCTATAAATGAAATCTGTTAGAATTCTCTTTCTTCTTGCGATTCCAGTTTAAGAAAAAAGTCGTTGAGGATATTGAGACTGAAGCCACTTTTCGAAGAACCATGGGCTTTGGTTATATCCTTGTTTATTAATACTATAGTTATACAACCTACAGAAAACTGTAAACAGGAGGGCGAAGGGATGTGGTCATACAATGATGTACTCTGTACTCTGATGAAAGCCGATTGTATTCGGTATCTTCGTAGTAACTTTAACTTTTACTCCAATATTCGTATTAAAGGGTAAAATTAATGAAAAATTAATGAATTGGCACATCCTACTGGGGTACGTCAGTAAGATGTGCCCATTCTTGTGCCTACTGTGCCGAACGAATCTTCAGTTGTATATCTATAGTATACATAATCAAAGGTTGTATATAAGTCGTAATAGTTGGTTAGCCCTTTAAAATAGATTTGATATTCAATGGCCAATATCCGAGCAAAGATTTAGCAGGCTCAATAAAAGCATCAAAATAGTGCCGTCAATTAGAAATTCCAAAAACTACTCTGAACGAGAAAAATATTTGGGTAGCCCCAATAATACGAATAGAAATGAATCTGTTCGTGGCTTGAGACCTGTTGTTAAGCATTTTTTCGCTTCTAGAATTTATTGGAAATCAAACTATGCTACAGATAATTTCAATTTTTAAAACTACGCCAGTTTGAAAAACACACCTTTTGTACTTGTGTATTGTACTTTTTGCTAAAATATTGAACGGTTTTATGTATGGCTTCAGTAATTTCAGGTATTACAGGATGCGTTAATTCGTGTTCCCATGATTCCATATAAAATATTGTCAGTTCAGAAAAATCCGCCTGTAAGAGAAATCTTATGTATTAAGTTATCCAACGTTAGTAACTTTTGTCAAATACCTATATACCTTTCGTTCCAAATTCAATGAATCCTTCACTTCGTCTTTGCAAATAACATCTAGAATTAGTGAGAGATCTACTGCGTATCTACACATAGGCCCCAATGTAAATACTTTTTGCCATAATTTTGTGTCTTCTGCTGTTGGAAAGTGACCCTCTATTGATACTGTACAAGGTGTTGGTTTATGACTAAATATTCCACAAAAATGAGCGGGCAAGCGTAGGGAGCCTAATGTGTCCGAGCCTATCCCTATAACGGATGCACCTGAACTTATTAAGGCAGCCTATATTAAAAAAAATGGTTTTTATGGTAATTTTTGGTGTCATTAAAAATATCACATTATATAATTTTGTAAAATATCTTACTTCTCCTCCGGAAGAACCTCCAGTTGTACGTCTGTTATCATATGGATTTGACGTAGTACCAGTAACGTTGTTATAGCATTCCCAGTCCAAACAAAGTTCTGGTGTATTCGTAACAGCTAACACGATTGCGCCAGCATTTTTTATTTTAACAATAACATCAGCGTCTTTATGGGCTTTTGGACGTGAACAAATCATTCCTGCATTATGACTCATTTTCGATACAGCTATAGATTCTTTAATTGTGATTGGTACACCTAATAGGGGATAATCTCTTTCCAATGCTTGCAAATTGTATAGGTCTTTGGAAATAATCTGATCTACATTTTTTGCTTCCTCAATGGCCGCTGAGAAACGTTCCTCAACTATAGCATTCAGTATTAGATTGACGTCTTTTATTCTAGTAATAAACGCATTTATTAGTGTTTCACATTTTACCTAGAAAGGCAACTTTTCAATTGGAGATATATTTAAATTATTCCTCGAACTTTGCTTACAGTCTTTTCACGAATTTTTTGTGCTAAAACTGAGGCCGGTATCAACAATATATCATCAGTAATCTTTGGAATTTCCTGTTTGGCTTTCCATGCTGAGAAGAATACGATTGGAAAGCTGACCAATATGTCGCCCAGACTTATAAGAATTTTCATTATTTTCATAAATAGTATTTCATACATTGCTAATAAAGCTGCAAAATTGTAAACATAAAATATTTTAAGTTTTTAATGCTTGTATTAAAAAGATAAATGTTTGCTAGTTAGATTATTTAAAGAGCAATTTATTTTGCAAATTTTATGAAAACGGAAGAAAACAATGCTTAATAGTCTTATGGAAATTAAGAATATTTACTTTTGACTTAATTTCTATTGAGATAATAAATACTAGTCATCTTTCTGGGCATAGTACCAAAGTGTAGATAACATAAAGTAACGAATCTCTTAGCGGTACCATTGTTGTTTTCATTTAATGTCGGCCATCTTGCGGGAAGTTAAACATATGTGAGAAATCCTGACAAGCTACATCATGAAAATTATTGTCAAAATATAATATTGGATGAAGTTGTGCAAGGTGCATTTGAAGAAGACATCAACATTTTTATTGATATCACCCATGAAACCAAACCCTGATCTCTGTCTTGTGTGCCGAAATAATAAAATAGCTATATGCCGGATAACATCGAGGCTGAGAACTGAAAGTGGCAATGATTCACTTAGAAGTAGTTGATATTCAGCACAAAAAGAAGTTTAGGGAAGTGAAAAGAGATTATGTAAAAAGGAAGCAACGAGCATTACGAAAGCAAACACAGATAACATACGTAATTTGTAATTATAGTTGTATAGTTGTTCAGCCTATTGATCGAACCTGACATGCTACATCATGAAAATTATTGTCAAAATATAATATTGGATGAAGTTGTACAAGGTGCATTTGAGGAAGACATCACCATTTTTATTGATATCAGCTATGAAACCAGGCCCTGATCTCTGTCTTGTGTGCCGAAATAATAAAATAGTTATATGCCGTATAACATCGAGGCTGAGAAACTGAGAGTGGCAATGATTCACTTAAAGTAGTTAATATTCAGCAATATAAGAAGTTTAGGGAAGAGGAAAAAGGTTAATTATGTAGAAAAGAAGCAACGAGCTTATGTAACGAAATCAAACACAGATAAGAAATCTAATTTGTAATTATAGATGTGTACCTATTTGAAAGAAATGACGAAATTGAGAAGTTACATCATCAAAAATTATTGACAAAATCTACCATTGGATGAAACTGTACAAGGCGCAGTTGAGGAAGACATCAACATTTTTATGGATACCATATACTGAGTAAATGTAATTGATGGAATAGCTTAGGCGAAAATTTGTTTCCATTAGTCGTTGCAGTTGTCTTTTAAGATGGGTACAGGCACTTAGATTGATGCATTGGGATAGAACAGGTATTACATGAAATGGTCAAAAAGTGTAAGCTATTTGGAAAAGTTAAATTGGTATAAAATTGAGTGTGTACAGAAATTACAAGGAAATGTACCTATCGTAAAAAATAAAGGAATAATATTTATTCTAGAATTTTAAGTAGTCGACGAATGATGGTAGATTACCTCAGGTTCTTGTAAATAATTTAAAAACTAAGATGCACTAGAAATTTTCAAATATAAGAAGAATCAGATAAAATGTATTTTTCAATGATTTTTCAGCTTGTATGTTGTAGGTACAGATATGTATGTCATATGTAGAATGCTAAAGGCATAAATTTGTTTACAATAATAATAGTTATAATTATTATTTACTACATTAAGACTGTGATTACTAGGATTAGATTCGCATGTCAGTGTTGGTTTATGAAGGAAAATGGCATTATTATAAGTAAAGTATAAGTACGCCATGAGTTTATAAGATAATATTTAAATTTTCAATACCGCGTGACATTTAGTTTGACAGATATAGTTGCTTAAAGAAGACGTTAATTTTGGCAACAATGGTGAGTCTTAAGTGAGTATTAGTTAATGTTAATACAGTTATACTGCCGTTACAGTAAATATTTCGCAGCACGGATATAAGCGTTTTCTTAAACGTATCTGCATGATCTCACACTAGAGCAGACAGTAATGGCAAGGATGCTATTACGTTACACCATCATGAAAATACGTCATCATGTACCAATCACATTGTTCCAGAAAAATTTGATAAATTACAATTCCGGGTTGTGCTCCAAGCACCTTATTTGCCTTATTTATACCCAAAACTCAAAGTGGAAGGAAATTCAAGACAAATGTGGAAGTTATTGCAGAAGTAGACTAATATTTTGATGACTTTGATGCTGAAAATTACAAAACTGATATAATGGCATTTTAGCCGTTTCAAGGTGTTACGACGTTTAGATCATCCAGCAGTGCACTAATTCGTTAGGGTCTAATCAAAGCAATTTATCTGTATACCCTGCCTGCTTGATGTTAAACTATGGTGCAAACACTCTAAAATCCATCTTTAGAAGGCTTATTCGAAGAGGCTGTAGTCAATGATCTCACTAAATACTCCTAAAGAACAAGGAATCGCAAGGAAAACTGACACAGAATGATATAAAGTGACACCTACGAAGAAAGAAATAGACGACTGCGTATCAATAAAATCGATGCTCCTTTTAAACGATTCGCTGAAAATTCTTCCAACACCGAATATTAATTAATTGTACAGTTTCATCCTCTAATTGCGCAACTAATAAAATAATTAACTAGGCATACATCACGCAAAATAAAAAATAAAATATAGCAATCGCTGATCCAAGTGTATAAATGTTATATGAAAAAACAAAAACACTAATATTACCGTTACCACAACAATTCATAAAAGCTAAATACTTCTTTCGACGACTACATAAAACAATTGAGACTTTTATAATTATTTTCATGTATAGAACGCATTCATAATGTAGACAATTAGCATATAAGTTTTCAAAATAAATTAACAACACTGTGAGGAATTAAAACAAATCAAATCAAGTAACTTATTAAGGAATGAAATGAAATTTTGTGTAGGTAATACATAAATACATAAAAATTGTATTTACATAATTAGGTATTTCTTCATACATGCAACAAAGCACTTAAATCTATACAAATAGACAAAAATACGTGCGAAAATACTTTTTTAATTGACTACACAATAGCGAACGTCACATACATTTTGCAATTAACATAATTAGCCTCCAGCTATAACAAATTAGTTTATCGACGTTTGCGTGAAGCGGCGAACTATTAGGAAAAGTTTTTAATCTTTTCTTAGTTATGCACCTATACATCGATCGTTTATTTAAAATGTATAAACAAATTTTAAATAAAGTATGCTAATTACTAATTAAATATTTAGTATGTGTAATGATACTAATAAAATACACGAATAAGAAACAAAATTTACGATTGTTTAATACCAAACAAATATTACTTAGTAAAAGCAAGAACTAATGCGCATGTATGCTATTTTTAGATAAATGTTCTATATTTTTATTCTTTTTCAATAAAATATACAAACGTTGTAATTGAAAGAATAAAATATTTGTGTTATGACAAGTTTGATAAGTATGTGACTTAATTATGTATGCTGTTAGGTATTATTTAACTTTATTGTTTGGATTTTCATTTAGTGAAACAATATTTAGTTTCCCAAAAAAAGCAGGTGGCAAAGTTTGCACATGCAATTGCAGATGTAATGATTTATATAAACATCAGTATTATAATTAAGGTCTTATGTCTGGGATGAAGAAATTGTCTGAAAAATGATTCTTGTTTTTTTTTGGGTTTTGTATCTGGTCATACAAAAAATAACTTATAACTTCCATCACGTGCACCCTTATCACAAATTACTCATTTAATTTTTACTAATTTTTAGTGTTTAAAACTAAGGTTATGTTATTTGTATGAATATGAACAAAATGGCGGCTCTAAAGTTGCGGCACGTTGGAGCCGCCATGATGTTCATATTATATATGTACCTACAATCATTCTGACATGACATGGCGAATAGTCGATTTTTTGTTTTATTTTTTTGAATTTCCTTTTGGGATCGCTGATTACAAGCCCGTAGATCTCCAAAACTTGCGCCCACAAATGCATCCACAAAATAAAATCCTTTCGAAAATCAATACTTAAGTAATTTGTAATTTAAAGTGTTTTTATAATGATCTGAAATTACTTAAAATTATTATTTAGTGGCAACAATTTCCAGGTTGGGTTTCTTTCTGAATGTATTAGTCTTTGGTATCTCTACTAGATCAGCATTTCGTGATCATTGAGGAGCATATCACCCATGTAGGTTAGCAATTCATATACATAGTCCTACATACATCTTCAATTTGACTTGCTCAGCCAATGTCCGAATTGCGAGTTAAGACACTCATCTCTAACATTAATAGCTAATGATTTGGTGTTTCTTGAATTTATACCAAAATCTATTATATATTGGAATTTTACGGATAACTGACACGAATCTATTGCTCATACATCAATACTTAATTTGTTCTGTGATAATATCCACCTGATGACGCAACTGATATTTGTTACAAGTTAACACTATCACTGCATAAAATATAAAATTTGAAACAATATGCCCCAATAGATCCTCAATAAATAAAAAGGAGATAAATGGACCGAGTACCGAACCCTGTGGTACGCCACAGTTTAATTTGTTAACTTAACACAATTCATTGTCTATCCTCATCATTACCTTTCCAATATTATTTGAATTTGTCAATTAAAAAAAACAAGTTGATATTCTTTAAATATTAGGAGAATTGAAAGAATTTTATATTTAAGGTATATTATTGGAAAAAGCTATATTGAATATTCAAATAAAAAGTTTGTTAGGAGAGTAGATAAGCAATAGAATTTAGATTTTCAATATTTTTGGATAAATTAATGGAATTACGAAATTTATTAAATTATTAAGTACATCTCAAAGAATTTACGCATAACTACATTATGGTCAGCACAAAAAATTGTAGCTTTCAAAGGAGTGGCGAGTACTCCAACCAGTTAGTACCACATTCTTCAGTTTCGAAGTAAAGTGGTCAGCTGTTTGCTAAGATATGTTACAATTTTTATTCTTTTTATTTTTCTTAAAGACATTAGTTAAGTGTGACGTATTGCAAATTATTGCAATAGTTGTACTGCGTATAGAGATAATGCTGTCAAGACTTTTGGAGAAAGCTTTCGCAAACTGGATATCTGTGGATCTGACATTATTAATAGCTTGCAAAAAAGTATTCCAAGCTTTTGATTCGGTCAAATGTTTACTCAAAATCTTCTCTGAATCTGTTCATGTACTTGTTATATGATTCCGGTGCGACCCTTTGTGATAGGGAGTAACATAGAATATACAATTTTGTGACTATGAACGAGAATTTTATGCTCTATTGTTGGCATGAAATACTACGGACAGAGGCAAAGACAAATTTACGTATATGTCTACAGTGTAGTTTTGAAATGTCCATACATAGATTTCAAAGCTACAAGAAATTATCTGCAATAAAATAAATTTCAGAATTTCGAAACAAATGCCCAAGAAAATTTCCGTCAACATTTAACATTCATAACCTTGGTTTGGTTGGCAATAAGCCATAATCTGTCACGAAATACTTTTATTCTCTCAATATTTTCTTATCCTTCTTGTGTCCGTTTAATATTTTTATTTTTAATTTTTGTAACCTAAATGTAAACACCATTGAAAAAATCTTATTCAAGCATGTGCAGTGATGATATTCTAAATTCGGAGTGATCTTCATTAATCGGTTTTAGCAACAAATCTTTAACGATGTTTCGTATTGAAATTACAAGCTTGACCATCTGCCATCGTCAACGCAAGCTTAAAGTTAACTTTAACTTGTTTTCCGTTCATTCCAGCTTGGAACAGCATAAGATTACTCTTTTGTGCTTTGATAAAATCAACTTCTGCCGTGCGTGCTCTTGCAGTTACGATGGAGGTTAACAGATATTTTTCCATCAAAGAATTTTCTGTCAACTAAAGTTGGATGTAACAGTAGATTATTTCGTATTAAAAAGATTGTTAAGTAAACCTTAATACATACAGACACAACATCAACAAAATTCCAGTCATCATATTATTGCAGAAGAAATATAAGCCTAAAAGTTTTAGATAGCATATTAGCAACTGACATCTGACATCTTAGCTACACATATACCACAAATTGGAAAAACACTAATATTAAAAAAGAAAAAAAGAAGTATTTAGGACAATTCAATTGTAGTTTTTCTTCAACAGAAGACAATTGTGGACATTTTATTGTAAGTTATGTATATATTTTTCCTGTATGTAAATAAAATAATTTGGCAGCGTATAACATTAGCGTTCCATGAACTTATTAATGTAGATTTAGAAAAAAATCATGACATCACTGCCCGATAATATGAGTAGCGTCGTTTAATAACCCTATGTTTAATGTTTTGTTATCTTGCAGTGCATTTTGTTTAATTATTGTATTGTTAACGGTATTTTACAACACATATGAGGCGTATTTAGGTGCCTACTGGCTCTCGTAATGGTAGAGTGGTGGTATTTACTTAAAATTGTGTTAATATTACACATTATTTTCGCCTAAGTATAATATTTTTTCAGCTGTTCATAACAGTTTTTTTGTCAAAATAAACACAGTCTAGCATAATTCTGTTATGGAGGCGTATTTTCTATTGAAAAGGACATTCCAACCATAATTGATCGAAGTTATAGTAATTCTTCATTTAGTGTGTTGCAAAGGTTTTTGTTTCGCATTTCTCGAATTGGAATCCTCAACAAATACAAATTAAAAAAGTGTAAAATAAAAGCAGGTATTACCTAGACTTGCTAACTACTTTTCTTAGGCATGTAATGTATTATGTTTATTGTTGATATATTTACTTATTCCATAAGCAAAGCACATTTATGCTTTTCTGAGAATTTTGTTTGATTTTATATTTTTATTAAATAAATGTTTGTATATTACATTGTATTTTCTTTTACTGGATATTTCAAAACCAGACAAATCTGCAGTCCTTAAAAAGACATATTTTATAAATTATAAGTAATAAATAAATTAATATACCTACTACCAGTTAACATACACAGTGTGTAAATAAAGTAAGGAATAGGTAATATTCATATTTTGTCGTCGCTGTTTAGGAGAAAAGCTCGGACAGGTCAATTTTATTTTCTTCCTCAATTTTTTTCTTTGGTATACTACTCTGGGACCTATGATGTCATCGACTTCTTTTTCAAATGGAACCTCCTTATTTTTTGCTAGAAATAAAAAGTATTTTTTTTTCTGAATTCAGCAATACCCCATATGTGGTATTTAAAATAAGTAGTTTTCGAGTATTAAGCGTGCTAATAATGACAATTGACATGTCAGAGTGCAGAAATGTCGACCAAGAAATGAGAGATAATGTTTTGGAAGAATTTCAACTCCGACTTTATCATTGCCAGGAAACAAATGGGTGGCAATTTGAACATTTATTAATGTAAAATTAATAATAATAAATTATTACTATTTGCTCTTTTGATTTTCAAGTTTAATTACTGTTGTCATTTTAATACCTATGATCCACCGTATCTCTAAAACTACTAATTTTAAATACCCCATTGCTGAATTCAGAAAAAAATATACTTTTTATTTCTAACAAAAAAATAAGGAGGTTGCATTTGAAAAAGAAGTCGATGACATCATAGGTCCCAGAGTAGTAAACCAAAGAAAAAAAAATTACATCCACAAAATCTGGAGGAACAAAATAAAATTGACCTGTCCGAGTTTTTCTCCCAAACAGCGATAATAAACAAAATATGAATATTATTCCTTACTTTATTTATCGTACGTGTGGAGTACCACAAGGCACCTTTCGGGGACCAATTCTGTTTTTAAGATATATCAATAATATTTTTGGTACATATATTGATGCTGATATAGTTAGTTTTGCAGATGATACTGCCTTGGTTTTAATGGCTAACGCATAGCATAAGCGTAAACTTGAAATGCAACTTAGCTTAAGAAAGGTGAATAATTACCTCAAGCACAATAAGTTAACTATGCCTTTTACATCTTGTTGATATTATCTGCCGAAATTAGGACCATTATGTATAGATGCTGGAGTAAAAATAACAGAGTTTCAAAATATAAAATATCTTGGAATAGTGGTGGATAAATATCTGCAATGGGACTTCCATGTTGAGAGTGTTGTCAAAAAACTTAGAGACCTAGTACTGAACACATAACAATTAAGTGTATTATGTTTTAGTACAGACAGTTTGAAAATAAAATCCATCCGCCGTTCCTTACGATCAGCAAAACGATTAATAACTAATTCATTGATGTTTAGTGTTGATGTCAGTAATTGTTTTTCAATGGAACACATTGAAAAACAATTACTGTTACACATGTACGTAGTATCAGGAAAGCAGAAAAGCGAGGAGGTATATCAAATGTATTAGGAGTAGATACTACTGTGAATATAGAATTCTATATTCAATAGTGTGGCTACTACTTTGAAGATGGCGCCACATTTATTGTGTTTTACTCCTAATACATTTGATTACCTCCTCGCTTTTCTGCTACCCTGATACTACGGACGAAATTCCAAATGAATGCGCAGTGAGTGCTTCGGTTTCAGTTACTTGAAATATTCTTTCTTGACAGAGTAAAAAGGTCTGTCTAGACATAATTTAAGACAATTATCTGATGCCCCGATTCCGTTTATAATTTAAAATTACCTTAAATTCAGAGAAACATTTTTTTTAACTTAATTCTTTTAAATTTATCTGGGTAAGTCTACATTTGAAATTTCTTCCGTAGTATCAGGGAAGCAGAAAAGCGAGGAGGTATATCCAATGTATCAGGAGTAAAATAAAATATATTATCTGTTGGCGCCTCTGCTTTCCTTGATAATACGGACGAAATTTCATATGTGCAGTTTTGCTAATTGGTCATGCTTAATGACCATTATTATAATTATAAAGAGTTAATTATATATATATACGTTTTATCAGTGCTTCATTTAATCCCAATACAATTATAAATTACTATGACTATTTTCATAAATTACGCTTTCTTAAAAGAATGTGAATTTGAAAAATAATTATGCTCGACATTTAAAGTAATTTTAAATTATAAACTGAATCGCCAGTGATAATATGTCTTAATTTTGTGTAGACAGATATTTTTTCATCTGTCAAGATAAAAATGCAAGCCAACATCATCATATTTGAAATTTCGTCCGTGGTATCAGGGCAGCAGAAAAGCGAGGAGGTATATCAAATATATTAGGAGTAAAATTAAATATATTGCGCCATCTGCACAATAGTAGCTGGACTATATCCTAAATATAGCCACTATTGTGAAATTAGAATTCTATATTGTTTTACTCCTAATGCATGTGAATATAGAATTCTATATTCACGATATAGTGTGCCTGTTACTTTGAAGATGTCGCCACATTTATTTTGTTTTACGTCTAATACATTTGATATACCTCTTCGCTTTTCTGCTACCCTGATACTACGGACGAAATTTCAAATGAATGTGCAGTGTTTCGGCTTCAGTTACTTGAAATATTCTTTCTTGACAGACTAAGAAAAGTCCGTCTAGACAAAATTTAGACATTATCTGCCGCCCCGATTCCGTTTATAATTAAAATTATCTTAAATGCAGAGAATATTTTTTTTTTAATTAAATTCTTTTAAGAGAGTGTAATTTACGAAAATACTCTCAGTTAATACTTTAACAATATATGTATAATTGTAATAAAAATAAAAATATTTTAAAGTTACTGTACCACCTGGTATGATATCTCAGCATTTAACAGGTGAAATTTCGTCCCTAGTATCAGGTAAGCTGAAAACGAGGTGGTATATCAAATGTATCAGGGGTAAAATAAAATATATTATCTCCTCGCTCTTTTTCTTGCTAAACAAAGTCTGTCTAAACCTAATTAAGGTAGGCATTATCAGCCGAGAGAATAATTATTTCTCAAATTTAAATTCTTGTACGAAACTGTAATTTACGAAATTTATCTCGGTAATTAGTCTACATTTGAAATTTCGTCCGTAACATCAGGCCAGCAGAAAAGCGAGGAGGTATATCATATATATCGGGAGTATAATTAAATATATTGGCGCCATCTGCACAATAGTAGCTGGACTATATCCTAAATATAGCTACTATTGTGAATATAGAATTCTATATTGTATTACTCCTAATACATGTGAATCTAGAATTCTATATTCACGATATAGTGTGGCTGCTACTTTGAAGATGTCGCCACATTTATTTTGTTTTACTCCTAATACATTTGATATACCTCTTCGCTTTTCTGCTACCCCGATTCCGTTTATAATTAAAATTACCTTAAATGCAGAGAATTTTTTTTTACATTTAATTCTTTTAAGAGAGTGTAATTTACGAAAATACTCTCAATTAATACTTTAAGAATATATGTATAATTGTAATAAAAATAAAAATATTTTAAAGTTCTATAACCGCGTATGATATCAGCATTTAACAGTTGAAATTACGCCCGTAAATAATTATTTCTCAAATTTAAATTCTTTTAGGAAACTGTAATTTACGAAATTTATCTCGGTAATTAGTCTGCATTTGAAATTTCGTCCGTAGTATCAGGGCAGCAGAAAAGCGAGGAGGTATATCAAATATATTAGGAGTAAAATTAAATATATTGGCGCCATCTGCACAATAGTAGCTGGACTATATCCTAAATATAGCTATTATTGAGAATATAGAATTCTATATTCACAATATAGTGTGGCTGCTACTTTGAAGTTGTCGCCACATTTATTTTGTTTTACTCCTAATACATTTGATATACCTCCTCGCTTTTCTGCTACCCTAATACTACGGACGAAATTTCAAATGAATGTGCAGTGTTTCGGCTTCAGTTACTTGAAATATTCTTTCTTGACAGACTAAAAACAGTCTGTCTAGACAAAATTTAGACATTATCTGCCGCCCCGATTCCGTTTATAATTAAAATTACCTTAAATGCAGAGAATATTTTTTTTAAAATTTAATTCTTTTAAGAGATATTTTACGAAAATACTCTCAGTTAATACTTTAACAATATATGTATAATTGTAATAAAAATAAAAATATTTTAAAGTTACTATAACCACCTGGTATATTATCAGCATTTAACAGTTGAAATTACGCCCCTAGTATCAGGTAAGTTGAAAAACGAGGTGGTATATCAAATGTATCAGGAGTAAAATAAAATATATTTTCTCCTCGCTCTTTTTCTTGCTAAATAAAATCTGACTAAACATACTTAAGGAAGGCATTATCAGCCGCGATTCCGTTCATAATTAAAAATTACCTTAAATGCAGAGAATAATTATTTTGCAAATTTAAAAGCTTTTACGAAACTGTAATTTACGAAATTTAATCTCTGTAATAAGTCTACATTTGAAATTTCGTCCGTAATATTAGGGAAGCTTATCATCCAACTCTGCTTAACAATTTATATTGTTATTTAGTAAATAAAATGTTAGCGTGTGTGCTTTTTATTCTTTGTACAACTTCTATTGCACATGTTTCTTACATTAAAGGCTTACATTTTGACATTTAAATATAATTTGGTTCCATTTTTTTTTTGTTACCAACGTCAAAAAAAGTGAACTTTATAGCACCGAAATAGAAAAAAGCATTTTGAACATTACACCCACACAACCAGTCTGATAAACTCTATTAGCTTCGGTTGAATTTTCTCGTCACGGTTTTATTAGTTTTCAAATTGTGATCTTCTAGTTTAATCAATAAATCTGGTCTAGGGAGACCTAGATTTTTTAATTCTTTCTTAATGTTACTAACGCAATTCATAGTTGCATTTGCACCTATAGAAATTACAACATACACTCACCGCTGTATATTATATACTGGACCGCCACCCGGACCCGGCACCATAGAGTAGTGCCCCGCCGCCTACATATACACGCGCGCTACCCGCGCCAGTTTCATCGCTCGATTTTTAATACAGACGGGGCAGTCGCGCGAGATGCCCCGGAGCCTACGTCAGACTGCGTTTGTTAAGCGCGCTGAAAAGACGGACTGTAACTTCCGAAAACATATTATTTGTCATCAAACAAATCAGAAAAATTATATACAAATTAGGTATTTATAATTACTTTATCTGTTAAAAGAAATTTGTCACGGGGGGGGGGCACTGCCCCATTGCCCTCCCTGCAGCAGCCGCCACTGATGGAGAGGTGTTTCTGGATGTTATTTGATGGACTAGATACAGATCAAAAGTGAGTATTAAAATAATTTTCAATAAAAAAGGCAATAACCCGAGTGAAGAATTATTTATCGAAACGGATGTTATTGATGTGCGACAAATGTACGCATAAGTGTACACTTGTCACACCACTATTTACTAGTAAATTAAACTAATTATTAGTGTCACATTGTTATCATTATTTTGTAATGGAAATGTAAGCAAATAATCATTATTATTATTATTATTATTATTATATTATAATTGTGCCTATATGTTTTTTAAATATTATTGTACCTACAATTTTTAGTTTTGAGTGCCCTTTATAGTTTTTTATTTTATTTTGAGATGTTTATATGGTTTTCCACTTTTTTACAACACATTAATTATATATTATTTGTATTTTAATGTACTGATTTTTGTGATTATTACTTCTTTCTTACTCTTTGCACAGTACCTCATGTTGTTGGTACTTCGAAGTTTTTAACGACTTTCAATACTATTTTTGTCTTATACATAATCTGGAGAGTATTTTGAGCAATAAAAGTTGATAAATATATGACAAAGACTCAAAGGTTTTTCTCTTATTATTTCAGAACTGAAAAATGTTGACCACTGAAGAGCCGGTAGAGATTATTCTTCTCTGTGGAAGAGAAGGAATCTATAACAGAGAAGTTTCAGATGAATTTAATATGAGACATCCTGAACGAGAACCGGTGCCACACACAACGTTTGGTAGATTGCTAACGACGTTCAAAGCTACAAGTAGTGCAGCTGATGTTCAAAAAAGTGGCCGTCCGAGCACTTCAGAAGCGGTTGTGGAAGAAGTTTTGGCAAAGACTAATGCAAGTCCCAAAGAATCAATCCGGCGTTCCAGCTTGGAACTAGGTGTTCCTCGAAGCACATTATAGGATATTTTGCAAAAGAACAAGTTTCATCCGTATAAGTTGCAATTGTTACACCACGTCAGTAGACCATCCTGATCGCTGTATAGAAATGTGCAATTGGTTTCTGACAAAGTTGGAGGAAGACCCACATGACAGTGACCACTACTGGTACATCGACAGTAAGGAGCAAGGAGCTGATCGCATCATGGTTTGGTGTGGCTTGTGGAAAGACAGGATTATAGGCCTCTTTTCCTTTGGCGGTACAGTTAACAGTGAAAATTACCTTACAATGCTCGGAGAAGAACTGCTACTTGATTTGGATTTTTGAAGACCAGAATAGTACATGCAGGACGGTGAACCCCGACACTATGATAAACAAGTCCGTGATTGGCTACATGAAAATTTCCCCCAGTGGATTAATCGTAAAGGACGAGTGAAGTGGGCCCTACGATCTCCGGACTTAAATTCGATGGATAGTGCTGTGTGGAGTTATGTAAAATCCAAAGTCTGCACAGTCAAGATTAAAGACAAAGACGATATGAAAGAGTGCATTTCAACTGTGTGTCGTTCAATTACGCCTGAATTAATTGCGAACATTCTCCGGAACGCCAGAGATCGTTTTCAATTATGTATTGACTTACAAGGAAGTCATATCGAGCAAATTTTGTGAAATAATTATAAATAAATGTGTTATTACCTTGTATTGTACTTATATTACTTACAATCCCTATGGTGCGTGACTTTTTGAACACACTATACTTTTCTAGCATGTCAGAAATATTACTTAATGCTCTGTCTCAATTGTATTATAACATTTCTAAATTATAAGTTGGCTAGTTTTATTTAATGAACTAATCATTATCATTAGTATTGTCCGATGATTGTATAATAACCATAAATAATAATTCAATCTAATAGCAATAAATCACATGATATTTGAATATTATTCTATTTAATACGACAATAATATCAGTTAAAAAATCTCAGATATATCGGAAAGCTTTAGACTGAAAATTCAAACAAAATTGCAAACAAAGATTAATATGTCATCTTAAAAATGAAGATAAACGTCATTGGAAATTCTAAAATATAGTATAGTATATGTTTCTTGTGATACTATAGTTCAAATAGGCTTAATTTCTGCTGAGGGGGTAGTATTTTTTAGTTACAATAAATGAACGGAAGTCTCTGTTAAAATTCTTTCGTTCTTGTTAAAATATTGCATGACTTCATCCCATCTGTTTTTTGAAAAATGTAAAATAACTTCTAAATAATTTTGACTTAATTTTGAAAAAGAATTCGTAAAGGCATTAATACAATGAGTTTAATAAAGTAATTAATGGAAAAGACAAAATAAAACACTTTGTATTACTGAAAATAATTCTAAAGCTTGGAGAATATGATTTGGAGCAAGCTTTAATTGGTAATATGGTTTGATATTTCCTTTAATACAGAAGCTGTGAAGGTATTTATCTTAAATGGGACAATCTAAAAGATGTTTAAAAAATACTTAAATAAATATATGTATGTTTTGCTCAACATACTTGAATACAACAAAATATCAGATCAAATATACCTACATCTTAAGTTGAAGAATGTTAATAGAGAAAGTATTAAACATCATTACAATATATGTCACACTAAAAATGCAATAAAACAAAAAATTTCATAAAATCTACATCATAAATAATAACTAGGTACTTACTTTTTCTTTTGATCATTATTGAAGATTTTTAATTCTCAAGCTATTTCATGCACTAAAAGTTTAATTTTCTACCTAATTCATGTACATAAAATAAAACCGATATTAACAATAATTATTTTCTTATTCTAGATTAGTTACAATTTGCAATCACTTAATGGTCTAACTCGAAAATATTGACGTTAGTTTTGCAATGAACTTGTTTCGAGAAAAGTTTAGTCGTACTATGCCGTGTGCCACTTCCACTTACGTACATATATACCTACTCGTTCAAAACAACAAAATTACACTTATTTACAATACGTTACGGTCTATTCAGTCGATCTTTGAATATACGTCATTGAGGAACAAGTTAAAACATTTGTCAATATACATACAAATCTCATTTAATAACAATCTCTATAAAAGTTTAAATTAAAAAAGAAACTGAGGATGACACCAACATATATTACGAGTAAGTCTTGCATATGAAAGAAAATATAACACACAAATGTTGATGTGGTGATAACCACACCAAAGCCCGGTTTCAGAGGTTTTCCGGAGTTGAAATGTGAAAATATTAATATATTATTGTATAGCATGTGAGAAAAGAGTAAGTTTTTTTTTTTTTTTAATTAAACATGATTTATATTTGTTTTTACTTTCTTATACGTAGCATAAGGAAGTATTGTAATGAAAATTTTCGACCTCGAGATTTTTGCAGATGTCCACGTTTTGAAGGCCCCCGATACCGAAAAAGTGGTTTAAAAAATGTCTCTGTATTGTGTGTGACCACGATAGCAGTCGAACGGCTATAGATATCAATTCCAAATTTTATATTTACGAGTATAATCTCCCTCTTGAGATCTGATTAGTTTTTCAGTGAAATCGGAAAGAATTCAAATGTACTCAAAATTAAATTTGAGAAAAACTGTATTAAAAAAGTTTTTTGAAATTCCTACCGGAAGTAGGTCTTTTCCTCTTATCGAAAATCAGTTTTACTTCTATCTAATAGCGATTTTTTACAAATATGTCGTAAATTATGTAATCAATACATATTTATCAAGAGTACAAAAGTATTTAGAGCCTGATTTGCAATGTTTTTTGTGTACATGAAATTTCAAAATTCGGACCGGAAGTAACAGTTTTACTCTTAGCGAGTAGCACTTTTTTTTTCGAATATCTTGTAAAGTATACATTCCATAAAAATTTATTAAGTGTATAGAAGTACTTAGTATGGGATTTTGATTAATTTTTGTATAAAAAATTCTTAAAATTCTATAATTTGAAGCGCCCATGCGTATAAAAAAGTCGTGTGGTGGCCACACCTAATTTTTCATCATAGTTTCATTGCAGACAAAAAATACAATTTAATGCAACAGACGAAAACAAAACGATTCATAAAAAGCATCTCAAGAAGTTTACAGGTATAACAGCTACGGAGCAAACAACACCGTTCCACAAAAATGCACTTTGGAATTCTTTCCTTGATCAAAATAGCTAAACTACCCTAATTTTGGGCCGAGAAAAACGAATATGACATTAGATTTTGTTTGTTAGCTTGAGGTTTTAAGATATACTAATTTCAAGTAGAAATACTAAAAATACACTTCGAAATTGTATTCTTTCTGAAAATAGCTAAAATACCCTCATTTTAACATTAGATATTGATTAGTTTAGTTGATATTAGATTATGGTTTTATAGTTTCACTAAGCTCAAATAAAAAGAGATATTCACTTGAACGTTTTTTCTTTGCTTGTCGCTTCTACTCATGTACTGGGTCGTCTCTTGTCACTTTCCAACAGTAGCTCGCAAGCATAGAAGCTTTCTATTCTCCCTGATACTTGCGAAGTGAAATTGCTCTTCATGTTCGTCACTTAAAGCACCGCAATTTTTAGGGAAGAAGTATAGGTGTGAATGTAGGAAGTGGAGTTTAATTTAAATGTTGCAGCCTAATTGATATAAGAAGCTATTCACAACATCTCTAAATGCCTCCCATGCCGCTTTTTTTAAGGAAAACTTGATCGAAGTTTTCATCTTTAAGAAGATGACGGATCTGCGGGCCAATGAAGATACCTTCTCTAACTTTAGCATAAATGACCTGTGGAAATTGTTTACTGATGTACTGTGCTTCTCCACCATATTCCATCCCCTTTACAAAGTTCTTCATTAATCCAAGTTTTATGTGTAGAGAGGGTAAAAAATGTCTGTTTTTATTTTAATGTTAGACTTGCAACTTTACATTCAAGATTAGTTACACCCTTTTAATGTATCTAGAGGTCTAATTTTGTCCTAGAAGAAAAAGCTATTTAATTTTTTGGTTGAAGCAAAGAAATTTTCTTTATTCAAGAATTCCTGTCCTGGACTTCCTGGATTGGCTATATCTCAGAGCCAAGAGCGAAATGAAACTTTTAAATGTAATTTTTGCTTTTTCGATGATGAAATTAATTAGAAACATCAATTTTCAAGTCGGAATGATTTTCACTGTTGACCAGTGCAATAAGCGAATCATTCGCTACTTCTGCTATGTCTTTTCCAGGGACCTATACAGGATGTCCCAGAAATAAGAAGACGGAGTAGCAGAAATCGGAAGCTAGATTGTGTAAAACCGTACCCTCAAAATATCAAGTCTTTATTCGTGTGCAGGCGGCAGAAAAAAGAATAAAAAATTCAATTGGCCTTACGCCGACCCTGGACTAAATATCCACCTGCTTCACTTTCAGAATCGGTCCTTTTCAGGACCACCATATTACTTGTGTTAAAAAAAGGAGGATGAATAGATACTTCATAATAAATATCAAACCATTAATTACTTTAATTTTACACCGCTAGAAAAAAATAATTGCATTCTTGATATTTACTACGATTTATTGAATATTCTAAAATAATAATAATCAGCTGTTTCCGACTACAAACACATTAAAGAGCAACAACCTTCCTATTTTAAAAATAAGAACAATCTTTTATTGTCTGGAATAAAGTGCGTCGCCCATCTGGGACAACAAACGACTACATAGCTGCGTTATGTAGATCCATCGAGCAAATTTTTTTTTATATGAATGAGTACGATTTAACGTTTTTTTCCTGTTTTATACAAATGAAAGCGTATTTTTCTATGAATGCGTGTTCGTTTCTATTTACAAATGAGCATTCTTACGTGTATTTATAAACATACATTCTGTGCTAGGTCCGTAATGTGATTTTTTTATCTAAAAAACAAAATATAAAATTAAATTTTTAATTTCTTTGTTATTGCGGTATATTTGGGCCTGTTTCTGTTCGGACTTTACATACCTGCTACTCCGTCTTTTTATTTCTGGGACAGCCTGTATAGGGCTATGATTTCACCAAATATACCTTCGGCAAGGCTGGAAAACAGCGAATTTTTTTAGCAAAAGTACTGCAGCCGGCATATTCCCACAGGATCGACCATGAGTAAGAAATATGTTGATAGTGTTTACATGGCAGTAAGAAGCGAAAAAATTGAATAGCAGAAAATTATATGCGGTTCAGCGTGGACAAAACCACACACATTTTTGGGCGCTCTATAACTATTTTGTTAATTGGAATTTTACATGAAAATTTACAAAGTACTTCAAAATTTAATTACTACTAAAGAATTTGCAAAGAGAAATAGCAACACTGTAAACAAATTTTGCTTAGCGAATTGAACACTTTTTTACCAAATTTAGTTCTTTCTTAAGAAATACTATTAAATTAAATATTAGGAACCTGTAGGTAAAGTGATGTTTAGCACACGGACTAAATCGTGCACTAGACAGGAATATTCCCTAGTAAATAATTTAATTGCGCAAGGAAAAATATTTTTTTTGAAAGCACCTTTGAGGATACAAGTATTCTTGGAAAGATTGCCTGTCACTTCACTGCCATTCAGCCAGTAATAACGAGGTGATGAACCTGGCTGGAAGCAGTAATGTACTATGCCCACAATTTCAACCGTTTCCAGGAAGTAGTCTTAAATCTCCCGAAACAGCATGCCATCTATCCAAGATTGTCAGAGTCTTCCTAAAAAAAACAGAAATTGAACTGAAGTTGGCATTTTTAAAAGGAAAATTACAATTCTGTTAGTGGTGTAATTAGAAAATTGAAAACTGCAGGACTAATTTTGTTGGAAGTGGTCAAAGTGCTACAGAATTTCCATACTGCAATATGGTGTACGCGAATCTATAGAAAAAACTATAATAAAGTATAGAATTTCATGGGGTAACTCCGCTCAAAATGCAACTGCGGACACGTGTTTCGAACTACTTGGTTCTCGTCAGCGCAGTGTAGCCAAGGAATAGGATGAAATTCTATACTTTATTATTCTATAATCCGCAATATTTCTTTTCTTTATTGAAAAAACTATATATATAAATCGGTTTTATAACGTCCGTCGTCTTCCGATTTCCAATCTCCACTCGTTTCTATTCGCCCATAACTCGTCATTCAGACCCCTAAACCTCATTTCGCTGTCTATTCCTTCTCTCCTGCTCTTCTGTGGTCTTCCTCGTTTTCTTCGCCCATTTGGACTCCATTGTATTATTTGTTTAGATAGTCTTTCGTTCTCCATTCTCTGCACATGCCCGTAACATACCAGTTGTTTTGTTCTTATCTCGTCCACTATCGTGCGTTCACCCACTGTCATAATTTCTCTTATTCGTTGATTTGTAACTCGTTCTCTTCTTGATCTTCCTGCTGCTCTTCTCCAATAATCAATTTCTGTAGCGGTCAACATTTTCTCTGTTTTGTCCTTGATTGGCCAAACCTCTGAACTGTACGTAACAATACTCTTTACTATGGTGTTATATATGAGCTTTTTGTTCTGTTTCGATATAATCTGGTCCTAGAGTATTCCATTTATTAAAGTTATCGCCTTTCTTCCTTGTACATTTCGGTCTTTTATAGATCTGTCTAGTGTTCTGTCCGCTGTTATTTTTAGCCCCAAGTATTTGTACTCGTCACAAGACTTAATTCGCTGTCCCGTATTTAATACTAGATCTTGTTTTATTCCACCAATACACATATACTCTGTCTTTTTTATATTGACCTCCAAAGCCCACTTTTTGAATTCTTCTATCAGTTTTAGGAAAAACTGTTCTAACTAAATTAATGTATGTGCTGATAAAAAATACAGAGTTTAAATTTTAGAACAAATCTACAAAGTTTTAAACGAAGAAATTGTGGAAAACTTGGAAGTGGAAATATCTTTGTATCCAAATTTTAATATGCACCATATACAAGTGTAGGTATAGAGAAGCTTTTATTATTTAAATAATGAGGTGTGGCCACCACACGACTTTCTTATACGTATGAGCGTTTCAAATTAGACAAAATTGTTCTAAATTGTTTTAAATAGGTTTATCTTAGAAAAATAAGGCAAATTTTAAGAATTCTTTTATACAAAAAATATACCAAGTCCTGCTCTAATTACTTTTATACTCGTAACGTAAGTAGCTATCTATATAGCATGACTTGTGAAATATTGACAAAAAACTGATTTTCGATAAGAGTAAAAGACCTACTTCCGGTAGAAATTTCATAAAACTTTCACAATGAAATTCCTCTAAAATTTAATTTTACGTGCGAATGAATCCCTTATAAATTTGTTTAAACTTAGTTGTTGACGAAATATTGGCAAAATTCGATTTTTTCACCGAAGTAAAATACTACTTCTGGTCTGCCAATTTTACTGAAAATTTAATCAGATCTCAAGAAGGAGATTATACTAGTAAATACAAAATTTGAAATTCATAGCAAAGCACATACACACAGACACGGAGAGAAAAACAACATTTTTAAAAAAATACAATTTTTGGTATCAGGGCAGTTCGAAACGTGGACATCTGCAAAATTCATACGAGTACCCGCGCTGGTCTAATGGTAACGTGCCGGCTTTATACCCGGGCGGCTCGGGTTCGCATCTGCATGGGTACAAGAATTTTTCAGAAAATAAAAATACAATATTTCGCGTATTTATTCTAAATTTCAATTTAATTGAAATTAAATACCGCTAGTTAGTATTATAATACAAAGCCGAGCGTCGAGCCGACTTTACCCGAACTAGCGTTTCATTCCGAGCGTGACGGCTCAGTTTCGTTCAGTGCCCAACAATCAATGCATCAACGCGCCCATAGAAGTTTTCACTTCAAAAATTATTATATTAATTAAGTACAAAATGTATATTCACATCTTTTTAATTTCTTGACAGTCACTGATGTTTTGTCATCTGTCAAATTGGATCTACGCAGCCGTGATTAATGTATTGGTAATTGAGTTGAATATGCAATATAATATACACCACAGCGATTGTTATTGTTTTTCTTTCTCTATGTAATGGAATTTGTATTTATCTATCATTGTTCAGTACGCGGATGTAATGTATTTATTTGCTTTACTTGGGTCGTTATAAGTAAGGTTACGTATTCGATAGTAACTCAGTTATGTTCTTTTTACATAGTGAAGGGCGGAAAATAAATTTATTAGGTATTAATTATAAATGTCAGATTAATGTATAATTAATCTTATAATTTGAAAAATTTGTGTATACTACAGTGTGACCAGTGAAGTCCGCATCATATGGGATTTTTTTTATTAATAGATTTATTCTAAATTTTAGTTTGGCATCAATTTCTGCTTCGATCAAGATGAAAATTAACCAAAAAAATAATAGTCACGTGATTCGCATTATCTGTCAAATTTAATTTTTTTTTCAAAAAAAATTCAAGAGTGTCATGTCTCAAAATATCGAAAAAAGTTATTAGAAAAAGTTTTTCTAAAAACAATTTTTAGCCCATATGCAAAATTTCAGCTGCATAAGATAATTTAGATTTTTTGATAATTTTTTGTAAATTGCACCACTGTTGCGAAATAAGACAACGAAACCTACATAAAACTTCTTAGTTTTAACAATGCTTTATTCCAGACACATTTTCTTTAAGGCAGCGCCATATTCAATGTGTGTTTTTCTACAAAATCCAAATAGGGCGATTAAAATTTGGTCACATGTGATGCAAAGTTTATTTGTTT
Organism: Amphimallon solstitiale; assembly: GCA_963170755.1. NCBI lineage: Eukaryota > Metazoa > Arthropoda > Insecta > Coleoptera > Scarabaeidae > Amphimallon > Amphimallon solstitiale. The sequence goes on along the minus strand of OY720682.1, from coordinate 77,936,810 downwards.
TTGACCCTGTATAAGGTAACTTCATAAAATAACTATTTTTGAAAATGTAGTTTGTGTCTAAAAGTAATACACATTAATATTAATACAGACAAGTACACAGCGTCACAAGTAAAGTCTGCATTAAGTGGAAAATAAATTTTCGTTTAACTTTACGTAAGTTTAACTAGTTTCAATGATTTAATTTAAAACCCCTTTATTAAAATTTGTTATGGAGCTATGTTATAAAAAGTAAAAATAGTCTTTTATTATTTAAGTTCAGTTTCCAAAAAATTAACTAGTTTTGTACCTTACGATGATGCACCAAACACAAGTTGGCCGCAAAACAAATGATAAAAAAGATCAACAAGCCCTTGCTTTATTAATGACAGTCAAATCGCTTTCTGTTTGTCATAGTGGCTTTTAATTAATATTGCGTATTAAATAGAAAAATGTTAACTGTACAGGAAAGAATTGAAATTGTATTAATATGTGGTGAAAACACAAGTCATCGTGTAGCGGCCAACATTTTTAATGAAAGGCATCCAGGCAAAAATGTGCAACAATCTACTGTGAGTAGGATTATGGTGAAATTTAAATCAACTGGATCGGTGGAAAGTTCATTTAAAAAACCTCACAATCCTATAAAACATAGTGAAGAAGTCCAATTAAATGTTTGCCTAGATATTGTGGAACATGGCCAAACTAGTATTAGACATGTTTCTCGCAGAACTGACGTTCAAAGAGAGAGTGTAAGGAATATTTTGCACAAAAATAAATTTAAGCCGTATAAACCTAAATTTATAAATACTCTTAAGGAACAAGATTTTGACATACGTTTGGAATTCTCTTTTTGGTACCAGGGGGAAAAAGAAGAAAGTGTGTCCGTTCCGTTTCACATTTTATGGACCGACAAGGCCACTTTCACTTCAAACGGCGTTGTTAGCTCTCAAAATTGTAGATGGTGGGCTCAAGAAAATCCAAATTTTATAACAGAATGCAAGGACCAGTATTCCTTTAAAACTAATGTGTGGTGCGGTATTTTAAACGATCAAGTTGTTGGGCCTTATTTTTTTAGAGGCAATTTAAATTCTGATGAATACCTACGCTTCCTTAACAGCGAGGTCATTGAAGTTTTGGACAATATGCCTATTGAAATAAGGCATAATTTGTGGTACCAGTGTGCCGGTGCTCCCATCCATACTACAAGACGGGTTCAAGAACGCCTCTTGGAAATATTTAGGGGCAAAGTAATTGGGCGTAATATGGAGCAATACTGGCCGGCTAGGTCTCCGGATTTAACCCCACTTGATTTTTTCTTGTGGGGTTACCTAAAACAAAAAGTTTACAAAGAAAAACCTTTCCGTAATGTTGATCATTTGGAAACGGTGATTCGAAACTGTATTTTAGAAATAAGGCCCCTTAGTATCAGAAATTCCATTAAAAATGTATCAAGAAGAACAATTGTTTGTATTGAACGCAATGGGAGGCACACAGAAATGTAATTTTAATTTTTAGGTTTTTCAAACTATGTTTAATTTAATATTCAAATACCAAAAATACATATTGTTATTAATTGAAAAGGTGGAATTTTAAATGCGTTTCATTTTTATAATGTATTATGATTATTTTATTATAAAATTTGACTTTTAAATTAAACTATTTTCTTAATATTAATGTATTACTTTTAGACACAAACTACATTTTCAAAAATAGTTATTTTATGAAGTTACCTTATACAGGGTCAAAAACAAATAAACTTTGCATCACATGTGACCAAATTTTAATAGCCCTATTTGGATTTCGTAGAAAAACACACACTGAATATGGCGCTGCCTTAAAGAAAATGTGTCTGCAATAAAGCATTGCTAAAACTAAGAAGTTTTATGTAGGTTACGTTGTCTTATTTCGCAACAGTGGTGCAATTTACAAAAAAATTGGCAAAAAATCTAAATTATCTTATGCAGCTGAAATTTTGCATATGGGCTAAAAATTGTTTTTAGAAAAACTTTTTCTAATAACTTTTTTCGACATCTTGAGAAATAACCCCACTTTTGAATTTTTTTTGGAAAAAAAAATTAAATTTGACAGATAATGCGAATCACGTGACTATTATTTTTTTGGTTAATTTTCATCTTGATCGAAGCAGAAATTGATGCCAAACTCAAATTTAGAATAAATCTATTAATAAAAAAAATCCCATATGATGCGGACTTCACTGGTCACACTATACCAGGAAACAAAATGTTGCCAAACATTTTGTATAATTGGTATGGGCTCAGTCTTAGAGTGTATAAAAATAGTTATTTTTTGGCTACAAATTTAGAAATAGAAATTGGAACGTTAGGAAATATCAAATAGAAAATATTATGGACAAGTTAACAGGCATCTGTAATTGATTTATTATTATTATTATTATTATTATTATTATGTTTCACAATTTCTTTTTCTGTTTGAATTCAACTGGAATGTTAAATTTGATATCATAATCCTATAAGCCCAGATTAAGTGATTTTGATGATGTTATAGTAAAATAAATATTAAAGGACGACTTTGGCTGTAGAACAAGTAACGGAAGTCGTTTATAAGTTGCCAATTTGATAACATGAAAATTTCTAAATCTCTGTGCATAAATCAATTAGAGACACTTCTTAATGTATTAATAATTACAGTTTTATGAATGTGCTTGATGAGTTAACTTACACACAATATTATTTAATTTTGGTTTAATGTATATTCATTATATATGAATGAATGTACATTGTACATACATACCTACATTTATATTATGCATGAATCTGTTTGAGTGTGGATATATTTACATAGGTATTTAATTTAAACGCCCTAAAATAGAAAAGTGAAAGTTTTTCGATTTTATACATCTACAATAAAATAAATTATATTTAGAAATCCATTACATTAGTCGTTTCCCGTACATGAAAATACATTTTATTGGCGGAAAATGTGTCAGAATGGCCGAGCGGTCTAAGGCGCTGCGTTCAGGTCGCAGTCCACTCTGTGGGCGTGGGTTCGAATCCCACTTCTGACAAAATATTTGGTATTTTGCTTTTAGTAATTGTGTTTATTAAAATGCTTTCTAATGGAGAACAGATTTTTTATGAATTGCAGATTTGTACATAACCTATGAAACTTATAATTTAAATTTTACCTTTCGTCGCAAGTATACAGGATTGCTCATTAGTGCGTTAAAGTCCAATATAGGCGTTATTAAATAGTACTGAAGAAATTTATTTTATAAAAAGTGCCACAGTAACAAAAAGCACACATTTTGAAAATAATTTGAATTATACATGGTGATACGTTAAAATGGCACACATTCGAAAATTTTTTTTAAATGAAACACCCTGTATGTCTTTTGTTTTTCCTTATCTACTTTAATTTGTGTTATCATCGATATCTGGGGTTGAATTGTCTACTAACCAAGCGAATTTATGCGCAAAGATATCCTGACAGAAGACAACCTTCAGTTACAAGTTTGGAAAGACTTAAGGAAAGATTCATTAGAACAGGAAGTGTGAGTTATGAAAAGCTTGAAAGGACAAAGAGGACAAGTGACGAAGATAAATTGAAAGTCTTGTTATCAGTAATTGAAGAGCCCTCTACTAGTTCGACCAAAATATCAACAGAAACTAATATACCACGATCTACTGTTAGTAAGATTCTAAAAAAAGAAATATCATCACTACAGTATTTCCTTTCATCAAGAACTATTGGGGCCTGATTTAGAGACTAGAAGGACGTTTTGCGAATTGGGATTAGAAATTGAAAGAATAACACCTAACTTCTTCCAAAAGGTATTATTTACTGTCGAATCGACCTCTACTCACAGTGGTAGCCCAAACCGTCATAATCTTCATCATTATGCAATAGACAACCCATGAATATTAAGAGCGATTGATAAGCAGAGGCAATGGACTATAAATGTTTGGGCTGGTATTATGGGCAACTTTATAATTGGACCACATTTCTTTCACGGACATTTAAATGGTGCGCAATATTTGAATTTCTTGCTCCAGTTCTAAGAGAAAATATGTGGCTTTAGCACGACGGTGCTCCAGCACATTTTGCACTAAATGTCCGACACTATTTGAATCAAGAATTCGAAGGTAGATGGATCGGCCGCGGTGGTCCCATTAGTTGGCCACCTAGATCACCAGATTTGACCAAACTTGATTTTTTTCTATGGGGGTACATAATAAATATTGTATACCAGACACTTCCAACTACAGCGGACGATATGAGGCAACATATTATTATAATACGTGCTTTTGAACCAGTTTCCATTGAGAAGTTGCAACATGTAAATAGGTCCTTTCTGTCAAGGCTGCAAATGTGTTCCATTCAAAATGGGGGTCACTTTGAAAATTTATTATAAATATTGCTTCTAAGAAAATTACAGTTTGATACTTTTAGTCGTTTATTTGTTTTTGTTTGTCAAACCGTTTACCCAGGACAGTAAATCGAACCGAAAACAAATAATTTAGCGGTTTGTAATGAAAAATTAAAAATAACTCCGAAATTATTGGGTTTGGGTATAGGACATTATTAAAAGAAATTAAGCGCAATTAACGCATCATTCCAAAAATGTAATAATATACGGGGTGTTCCATTTGAAAAAATCAGTAAACACTCTTTGACGATAGCCAAATTGATTGCATCGTAACAAACAGCCTGTATAATAAAATGAATGTTTGATTATTTTGTAGGTTCAACACATCCCTTGGCTGCATACTTACTTAATAATTTTGTCTTAGATAATCGTAATACTACCGCATAGAATTATTATGGTAAACATTGTCGCGACCATTTTTTTTAAAATTTTCATCAATAACTCAACAATGCGTCCTCCAAAACCAAAACTCCAGATATCGATGAAAACACAAATTAAAGTAGATAAGGAAAAACAGAAGATATACAGGGTGTTTCATTTAAAAAAATCTTTTTCGTTTGTTTGCTATTTTAACTCATCACCCTGTATGATTCAAATTATTTTCAAAATGTGTGTTTTTTGTTACTGTGCCACTTTTTATAAAATAAATTTCTTCAGTACTATTTAATAACGCCTATATTGGACTTTGACGCACTAATGACCAACCCTGTATATCGGGCATCCAAGAATTTCAAAAATAGAGCGTATTTCACGACTTATTTTTTGATATAACAAATAAACACACCACTTGCCGCCAGCGTTTAAAATTATACAATTTTAAGAATCTTTTATACAAAAATTAATCAAAGTCATATTCTAAAAATACTATTTGCTAAGAGTAAAAGTGTTACTTCCTGCCCGAATTTTGAAATTTCATTTATACAAAAAATATTCCAAATCCAGCTTTAAATACTTTTATACTCCTAACGTACTTGTCTAAAAAGCATGACTTGCGAAATATTCGTAAAAAACTGGTTTTCGATAACAGTAAAAGACCTACTTCCGGTAGGAATTATAAAAAACTTTCATAATAAAATTGTTCTCAAATTTAATATTGAGTACATACGAATTCCTTATAAATTTGTTTAAACTTAGTAGTTGACTAAATATTGGCAAAGTTCGATTTTTTCACTGAAGTAAATTACTACTTCCGGTCTGCCGATTTTACTGAAAATGTAATCAGATCTCAAGAAGGAGATTATAATCGTAAATATAAAATTTGGAATTAATAGGTAGAGAGAAAGAGAAAGAGAGAGAGAGAGGAGGAGATGGGGAGGGAGAGGGAGGGGCGGACGGGAGGGAGGGAGGGAGAGAGAGAGGGAGAGAGAGACTTTTGTAAAAAGCACTTATTCAATCATTGGTATATTAGGATAGTAGTTGTATTCCTCCAATCACCTTGAGTTTTTTAATTTCACAAAGCAGGAAAGAAAGGGTAAGAGTAATATTTGTTCTCTTTTCATTGCTTTGTTTGGATAGTGTGTTTGTATCATTGATATTTAATTCGTATTGACTTGGTATTTTGCGTCAATTGACTGCCTCTGTATGTTCGACAATGTGTTCTTAATGCGACTTTTGAGATGGTTTTACTTAAAATAGTTATGACAAAATAATACACTTTATTTGTATGGAGCATATAAGAAACAAAGATTTTGCACATTAGTCTGAGTTAGAATCCGAAAATGACACGCACATGTTAAATATTAATGTTTAATATAATAGTTGTGTAGAATAATAACATTCATGTATTTAGTAATAGAATTGTTACAGAGGTAAAAAATATACAGGGTGACTCATCTCCGCGAGTAAGGCCGATTATGCCTTTATGAGTTAAGATATTTCGAAGCGGTTTTTTTACTTGTGATAGCTGCTCATCAGGAGCACATTTTAAAAATGTTTTCTATTATACAGAGTGTTCCATAACTGGTGGCTAACCATAGTTATAGTTTTTTAAATGGAACATCCTATATATTATTGCATTTTTGTATTCCCCGTATGATTCTAAATCAAAAAGTAATAAGATAGTAAGGCCTAAAATCTAAAGTTTTTGACTTATTCCCATTTTTCTGAAAAATTCAATGTTTGTATAAAATTATATTTCTCGAAAACGACGTTTTAGATGAACATAATTTTTTGCAGTATTGTTTACAATAAGAGGTCCTAATAGAAGCATGTTTTATTTTTTTACAGTTACTAACTGAATGTGCAGAAAACTGGATCAAAATTACATGACATGTTTTTGTATAAAAGTCATTTTTTTTTAAATGGAAAACCTTATATATCAGTTCATTTTTGAATTGTTTATTAAATTTCATGTCAGAAACATGTAAGACGTTAATACTTTAAATGTGACTATTATTGAGCTACTGTCGTTTCTTGATATAATTTTGTTAGTTTTTGTATAAAAGTCAATTTTTTCAAATGGAACACCTGTATATCAGTTCATTTTTGAATTTCTTATTACATTTCACATCAAAAACATGTACGGCGTTAATACTTCAAAAGTGACTGTTACTGAGCTATTGTCGCTTTTTGATATAATTTTGTCAGTACTATACTATATTAATTAAAACCATAAATCTGACAAAATTATATCAAGAAGCGACAATAGCTCAGTAACAGTCACTTTTGAAGTATTAACGCCGTACATGTTTTTGATGTAAAATTTAATAAGCAATTCAAAAATAAAGTGATATACAGGATGTTCCATTTGAAAAAATTGACTTTTATACAAAAACTAACAAAATTATATCAGTAGTTCCGCAATAATCACATTTAAAGAATTAACGTTTTACATGTTCCTGACATGAAATTTAATAAACAATTCAAAAATGAACTGATATATAGGGTGTTCCATTTAAAAAAATTGACTTTTAAACAGAAACGTATCATGTAATTTTGATCCAGTTTTCTGCACATTCAGTTAGTAACTGTAAAAAAATAAAACATGCTTATTATGTAGGACTTTTATTGTAAATAATACTGCAAAAAATTATTTCCATATAAAACGTAGTTTTCGAGAAATATAATTTTATAAAAACATTGAATTTTTCAGAAATATGGGAATAAGTCAAAAACTTTAGATTTTAGGCCTATACTATCTTATTACTTTTTGATTTAGAATTATACAGGGAATACAAAAATGCAATAATATATAGGGTGTTCCATTTAAAAAACTATACCTATGGTTAGCCACCAAGTTATGAAACACTCTGTATAATACAAAATATTTTTAAAATGTGCTCCTGATGAGCAGCTATCACAAGAAGAAAACCGCTTCCAAATATCTTTACTCATAAAGGCATAATCGGCCTTACCCGCGGAGATGACTCACCCTGTATATAAAAAAATTCCTTAATTGCTGGTTGTCTGTGTTCCATGTATTTTTTTAAAAATCTTTTAGCTATGAAGAAGTTTATTGTTACAATAAACAAAACGTCGCAAATGTCACACAAGTGTTTTTTAATTTTTATCCAATTACCGAAAGTAATATTGCAAATTTACATCTGAAGGATACGACAGATATCTTATAGATATACGTATATAAAGAATAAAAAAATATCTGTAAATAAGCAACAAACAAATTTTCATCAATATCAAGAAGTATTGAACGATAGTAAAATGTTACTATTAAATTTAAATGAATAAAATATTATATTTATAGTTCTATTAAGTCAGTATAAAACTAGTTAATACAATTTATTTTATTTAAATAATCTGATTATTACACATAATATTGACAGTAAACTTCACAGTAAAATAAATCACCATTTCAATAATTTGTGTAACAACACTGCAGTTCACTATTTAACTGATATAAAACAGAAACGAGTGGCATATACTGCATATGGGGTATAAGTATAAAAATGTGAACAATGTCGCTACATACGCTCAAATGGCCTTTAAATAGCACCAGTAAATAACGATTGCTGCGGTTTCACATACAAATTACCCGTAATTATTTCAAAGTAAGGAGCTTTACCTATTCGGATATTGCATTGTTCGTTTTTCTCCATATATACTTTAACACTTTCAATGCGTAAATGATTCTTCTTAGATTTTAATATGGCGTACGAAGGCGACACGCAGCAAGTGAAACGCCCAGTAGCGAAGAAATAAAAGTACTGCGACGGTGGGTAATGCAATTTTTCTGTTCCAAGCGTATGTTCTTATCCCACGTATATGTAAAATCATAAAAAAAGTGGATGGCCTAAGTAAGTAATAAATGTTTAGTGACTTTTCGAAGAATTGTGAACGACCGGAAGGTAAATAAAAGTTGTACCACACTTGACAAAGAAAAACAACATTAACATAACAATACTTATATAAATAGCAGATGATTATTTAAAATGAGATTTTTCTGTTTGAATACACTAATAAAATTTACACATTTTGAGTAAGACTGAAATGGAGATATATTTCAAGTGAAATAAATTCATAATGCAAAATCCTTGACGTAATATTACACACTATACAGTAAAAAAAACGAATAGTGCAAGGGCGGCTCGTCAGAGGAGGCAAGGAAGGCCTCTTCTAGTCAGCCGACAATTTTAATTTCATTTTAATAACTGTTGTAAAAATGTGTGTACAGTTCTTACAGTCTTTAACTGAATTCATAACCAAAAAGCAAATCTTTCCACCACGTCGAGTTTTACAGTTACAATCATACTCCGGTAGTAGATAAACAATAGTATTGTATTTAGAAAATTTGTTATACAGAAGTTATAAAAATAAATAGATAAGTACAAAAATCTTGACAGGATATATACTTGAATGTTTAATTAGTATCAAGTATACAAAAACACTTAACTGGGCACAGAGGAAAATCGCTGATATATCAAAGTCTTGCATAAATATAGTTATTTCTTTCTTTTATGTTGCATGTTGCCTTCTCTAATGAGAAACCAACAAAAATCTCCCATCATGACGTAATCCCACCTACCTGATATCGTTTTTCTGTGTCTGCAATCTCTTGATAGAACCATTCCCCCTGTGCCGTTTTGTTTCATCGCAAGAATATAAAAAAAAACAATATGTATAAATATATTGCTGTGACCTTTGTATCTTTAAGAATTATAATAATATTAAGAATTAGCTTAAGTGTTGAAAAGAACATTAATTCTAAGTTTAAAAATGTTTGTTTTAGTTTTAAGCATTAGACAATGCAGGTAACACAAGGGTATAATGGGTTGTCTATATATTAAAGAGAAACTTTTTGTATGGAAATAAACACAATTCATTGGTATATTTTAAGTTGAATAGGTATTAAAATTAAATATAAAAAAATACAAAACAAACTCAAATAAAACTATGCAATCTATATTTTTTTTGTAGAAAAGACAAGCGTGAGGTATGGTTTGAATACACAGAAACGCAACCTGATTTTTCACAAGGCGTAAAAATAACTCTAAACATTTTAAGTAATGGACCACTATTTAAAAACAAAAAGGTACTCAAAATTAATGACAGAGAAAGAGTTATGTTGAGGGATGGAACGGTAAAGAGCGTGACTCATTTAAATGCTATAAAATTGTATGAGCAGGGCCACATTAGATATGCACAAGATGAAAATATAACAAAATATTAGAAAGATTTTCAATAATCATATTTAAAACATAGTATTTACTTTGAACTTATATTTATGAATAGCAAAAGGATATGAGTTGAACATTTATAATATGATATGTTGAATGACAATGTTCTATATGAACAATAACTGTATGAATACAAGAATACATTCATGAATTTTTGTATGTGTGGCACAACAACTTTAATACACTGTGGGAATGATCTTGTATGGTTCGAAAACCTGCAAAGAAAAATATAGTATCAATATTGTTTACAGTTTGTTGCAAATAAATGTATTACCGGGGGAAAGAGCCTGGACGGAGTCTAGAGACGGCGTAGCAGGCGTGACTGCTCTTTATGATGCAAGGTGTGGAAGAAATATTCTAGTTGTCTGCAATGTGTTTCCAGTTTTACCTAATCGAGATGTTTCTAAAAAGAGGATAAGGATTATGTTGGCGAATGGTAAAAGAAAATATGTAACGAATAATGAGAAAGGCAATACGTTTATAAACAAGTACAAGGAGGGACTGTATTAAGAAGAAAGGAAAATATACCTACCGTAGAAGAAACATAGCAAGTTGGTGAAAAACTTTTTAATAACAAACAATTCGGGGTGCCGACATTAGTGAATGAACTGTCAAAGACAATATATGCGTGTTAGTGTAAAAGCGGCAACTTGCAGAAAATGAACAGAAGAGATTTCATCACGGGCGCTTCGATACGTTCGATGCCAACTTAAAAATTAGTTGAGAAGAGGGACGCTGCGGATGGCCGATAGTCAATTGTTTTGGTATATAATCGAAAAACAGGAATATACTTGAAAAGAGATTGAATTTGAACTTCGAAGTATAAAGGCGAGAGTTTTTAAAAGAGAATAAAATTTTGGGGATAGCAAAAGTGAGTGTAGGGTTTATACACTACATTTCGATTCACGATTAGTTTATTTGTATTAAGATTTAGGATTTAATTTTCACTTAGTTTTCTTTTAAAAATATTACTGTTTATTTAAAATGGAGGATATGCATAAGGCAGAATTTGAAAAGATGAATGATGAAATAAAGAAAGTTAATAAATAAATAATTCACTTTTGGAGATAATTGGTGGTTCTGTGCGTTTCTAAAAAGTACTACGTGAAATGTTTGCTTTTTAGTAAGACGTTGACCATTATTAATTTGAACAAATATTATCCTGTTTAGTAATAATAATTCATTAATCTATAATAATAACGAAGGGATAGTTAATGGTGTTGGATACTCTGAGAGTACTACGTGTGAATGTTTACTCTCAGTATATTATTAGGCATCATTAATTATTATATTTAAATTTTTTTTTGTTTTAAATTTTCAAACCAAATAATATATACAGAAAGGGAATGTTTTTGGTGAGCAGGTATTAAGACACTAGCGGTAATACGTGCGAATGTTTGCAGCTAGTGATTAATATAGGCCAATTTCCGAGCATTCACCATTACAAAATTCTAGGTTACCAAGGCACTACGTGAAAATGTATGTTTTTGGTAAAATAAAATCAGCTTAATATTAACAAATTACTTATCAGGAATTGAAGTTTTATTTTATATTTAAAAACAGGATAAATACTCTATGACTATCATTATAGATATATCAGCTTTACAGAACCATTATAACCAAAAGATGGGTAGAAATGTTTTTTTTATTACTTATAATATAAAAAAATTAATATAGATACAGTATAGCAATGCTATTTATGGTTGATGTTTTAATAAAAATATAAATATGATTTTTATATAAAACCTAGACTTTTCTTTAAAAATTTGTAATCTTATCCCAAAACTATACTAAATAAAAAGTAGACCAGAAAACGAAGAAACTAAAAACACTGCAAGAACTCATAAGAACTTATCAAGTATATGCTGTTAAGGAATAAGTTTGTAGGTAGAATATAATAATTTTCAATGCACTCACAGCATTAATTTAAAAATTAATGCAATTCTTGTAACAATGCAATCACAGCAATATGTATATATAAAGTTTAAATTTACTTCTGTTTCTTGGCCGTATATTTGTAGGTACTAAATATTCAAAGAAATCACCTTCGAATTTCTTTTTATAAGTTTCGTGGTGTAGCGGCCTCAAAATTAAAATCTCTAACTCTAATCTAATTAAAACAAAATTTGACGTTTCGACTTTATTTAGTCTTTTTCAAAATTATAAAAAGTATAAAAACGGAATACGTACTATGTTGTCCAAAGACAACTGTAAAACAAAAATAAAACAAATAACTATAGATCATTCTTGAAACAGATTATTTTTTATAAAATAGTTGTAAATTTTTTTTATATTTTGTGAAAACTTATCATGTTTTGTTTGAACTTCTATATGAAGGAAATAACTTAACTATTAAATTAAAATTTTAAAAATTAAAGGAAATCTGTAAACGGATAAAAATTATACTGTATTAATAATTTTAATTCTTTAATATAATGAAAATAGTGGACTTACCAAAGTCATTTCTAAGGAAGTATCTTTTTAAAGAGGTATTTAAATCGATACTTTTTCCAATATTTTATCGTAATTTCTTACATTATTAGTGGAAACTAAATATTTTTTATTTCTTTTCATAATTGAAATAATTTGAAATCTTTTACAGGTTTTAAATTTCTGTGTTGGCTTGGTGCTAGTTTTATGTATTTAATGTCACTTTAAGTGAATGTCTATTTTTGTATATAAAGTTTAAGTTTCTTTAGTTTGTTCTTTTATGAATATAAAAGTTGTTATTTTCAGATACATAGGAACGAATATTCACTGCATGTACAATATGTTTCAAAAGTTTGTCATTATTGTATAAGCGGGTAATAAAATTTATGAAAGACCATCGATCTCTCTTCTGGCATTTACTGTATTGTTATGTTGTACTATGTGGATCATCTCGAGAATATTCCTTGCCCGTGTATTCGTTTGTTTTGCTAAAATTTTAGTATTTGCGTAATTGAGACTATAGTTTAAGTTTATTTGATGTTTTTTTAAAGCCGTGGAGTTTTATAATATTCCACTTAGACCTATTGTCTCGTGTATACAAAGCCCGTTTAACAACCTAACAAAATACCTTGCGCGCATACTATCGAATGTAGTTGGTAAAAATGAATACTACTTAAAAAACTCATTTGACCTCAAAGACATTTTAAAAAACACCAAAATTGATAAAGATCACAAATTAATATCACTAGACGTAGAATCAATGTACACAAATATACCACATAATTTGGCTAAAGATGTTATTAAATTAAAAGTGGAACATAATTAAAGATTTTACGCAAATACTCATTGAAGATTTTTTAGAAGCAATAGAAATAGCTTTAACAAATACATATTTTCAGTATAACACTAAATTTTACAAACAGATTGAAGGTTTAGCTATGGGAGCACCCATATTGACTGTCATTGCCTAACTTGTATTAGAACACATTGAAGAACATAGCTTTGCTTCCAGAAAGAAAGATACGGTATTTTCAAAATCAATTTAGTCTCTTCCATAAACAATTATGTTTTACTATTGAAATAGAAAAAATAATTCCATAAATTTCTTATGACGTTAATAAAACAGAATAGGAATATTCATACTATATGGTACATGAAACCCATCGCATCTGGAAAATATTTAAACTACAATTCCGTACTACCTCTATCACCAAAGAGGAACGTAGTTAAAGCCTTAGCCGACATAGCCATTTACCTTACCAGCCCAAAATATTGACCAGTTGTGATAAACGGAATTAAGAATATATTAAACAATAATAATTACCCAGATAACTTCATAGAAAAAATCATCAAACAAGCTTTACATAAATTTTACATTAAAGAGACAAGAATAACTAAAAATACAAATAAACGAATTCTCGAACCTACTTACATTCCTGTACCATACGTCAAAAATTTATCAGAAAAACTCAGCCAAATAATAAAACCATACAACTTCAAAATAGGTCACCAAAATAATAGTAGCCTTAAATTTTTATATACTAAACCTAAAGATCCTACTTCACCCCTTAAACTTTATATACAAAAATAGACATACACTTAAAGTGACATTAAATACATAAAACTAGCACCAAGCCAACACAGAAATTTAAAAGCTATAAAAGATTTAAAATTATTTCAATTATGAAAAGAAATAAAAAATATTTGGTTTCCACTAATAATATAAGAAATTACGATAAAATGTAGGAAAAAGTATAGATTTAAATACCTCTTTAAAAATATACTTAACTGAATAAATAAAATACGTTAACTTGGTTTCAAAAATTAGTTAATAATATCACTACAATATCGTTTCGCCAAATTTTGGCTTCATCAGGTGATGAGTAACTCATCAACTCAAAGTCATTTCTAAGGAAGTATCTTTTTAAATAGTTAATTGATGAGGCTGATAGATGTTGAAACTCCATATTTAACTGAATAAATAAAATACGTAAACTTGATTTCAAAAATTATTTAATAATATCAGTACAATATCGTTTCGCCAAACTTTGGCTTCATCAGGTGATGAGTAACTCATCACCTGATACTCCATATTTAACTGAATAAATAAAATACGTAAACTTGGTTTCAAAAATTATTTAATAATATCACTACAATATCGTTTCGCCAAACTTTTGGTTTCATCATGTGATGAGTTACTCATAGTTAATTAATGAGGCTGATACATGTTGAAACTTCTTTCCTTTAATTTTTAAAATTTTAATTTAATGGTTAAGTTATTTCCTTCATATAGAAGTTCAAACAAAACATGGTAAGTTTTCACAAAATATATAAAAATATTAAAACTAAATATAAAAAATAATCTGTTTCAAGAATGATCTATAGTTATTTGTTTTGTTTTTGTTTTAGAGTTGTGTTTGGACAATATTGTATTCCGTTTTTATAGTTTTTATAATTTTGAAAAAGACTAAATAAAGTGGAAACGTCAAATTTTGTTTTAATTAGATTAGAGTTAGTAATTTTAATTTTGTGGCCGCTATACCTCGAAACTTATAAAAAGAAATTCCAAAGTGATTTCTTTGAATATTTAATATAAAGTTTAATTTACTTTAATATGAATTTTGACTTTCGTAATCCTGATTATTTTACATCTAAATTTTTAACATTTATAGCAA
This sequence comes from Amphimallon solstitiale, assembly GCA_963170755.1. Classification (NCBI taxonomy): domain Eukaryota; kingdom Metazoa; phylum Arthropoda; class Insecta; order Coleoptera; family Scarabaeidae; genus Amphimallon; species Amphimallon solstitiale. Next base: position 77,921,688 of record OY720682.1, on the reverse strand, counting down.
TTTCCTCCAATTTATATAATTCAAATAACTAACCTTACTGTGTATTAATTTTATGTACTCTGTTTGCAAAATTCTTATCCGTCCATTCTTTTCCAACTACTGATGTGACTTCCTTTCGTAAAACTGTTAATTCAGTGGTACTGCTCCTTGGATACTTGTGACTGATAATAACGCTTTTTTCTTAATACATTTTTTGTTATAATCTTTAATTTTATCTCTTTAATTTGTTGTATTTAATTCGACAATATAAATTTTTATGTTGACATTTTTCTCTAATCAATAATAATCAATATGTCTCCGTTTTCAACACGATCGAAAAAAAAATCATATCTGTCATATGATTTTTGTAGTAGGCTTTCTTATTACAAGTCCAATGTGCAATGTATTATGTAAATTTTCAATTCTCCTTTACAACCAAATAGATATCACGCTTATATATTGAGCATGTGTTTAAATTGACATCTTAAATAAACTTTAATAATCATGAATGTTTTACTATTGTTAGTTCTTTTCATTATGTCCCCACTAATGGCGTTGACTAAACGTTATAAACGATTTAACCATGTAATTTACAAAATCCATTTATTGATTGTGTTGCTATACATGTTACAATATAATAAAAGCAGTTTTCATTTGTAATTTTTTATTCTCATTTTGAAAGTGTATTTTCTCAATTTGAACTTGATTATTCTCAATTTGAAGTTGAAAATGTATAGAAAGGCGGAATAGAAGCCAACGCAACATCGTCTGTGTTTTGTAAGTGATTCAATTCAAACATATTAAAATAAGGACTTTGTAGTATATAACCACTCCAGGTCCACTCTGAAAAATCGCTATTTGAACAACGTTGAACAGATGTGATGAAACGTTTAATGCCATTTGTTGTGCCCACTTTATTTAACGTCTCTAGCCCTCCAAAGCAACTAACTGTTGTAAAACAAGAAAATGGGTGTGCTTAAAACCACACAGCAGAAGTGTAAACTTCATCAAGGCGAGGTTAATAACACGAAATACAACTTTTTTTTTCGTTCTATATTACATTTAAAAAATATCAAACTATATTTTATGAAGAGAGATAATGTCTCATACACACACAACAAACTTTTTGGTTAATCGTCCGCGAAGTTATCAATTAGCGAACGCAACATAGTTCGCGAAATACAATTTCGCGGCCGTTGCTATAGCAGCGGCCGTTAAAGTAAATACACATTTTGACACATGTTTAATCACACATCCTACCACTTATTTTGACAACTATCAAGTATTTGTAGTTTATTATATTCGTCTCATTTCCATGGTAACGCATGTAAAGCAAGTAAACCACTTTAATTTAGCACCTGTAGAACTAAATTAAATTAAATTGTGTCTCAATTTAAATTAAATCGATTCAGAAATTTAACGGTTGCCCAAAAAATTCTGTGTAAGTATATCTTTTCCGCGAAAAACTTAACGTACTCGAGATTGTCTTGCCTCCGCCGCAAGCATTATTAAAGAGATTTTCGGACGCATGTATATATATAAATAGACGATATGAATACTGGTTTTCGACTGCCACCCTTGGTCTAATGGTTAAGTGCTGGCCTCGCAGGTTCACATCTGCTCTGAGACATGAATTTACTTATTCATTTAAATTTCAATTTAAATGAAATTAAATATCTCTATATGATATATTTATTTATCTTGTTCCCTTAGCCGACTTTACCCGAAGAGCGTTACATATCCGAGCGTTGCAGGTCAGTCTTGTTCACTACCTACAATCAGCGCAACGCGCCTAAAGAAGTCTACACTTCAAAAAAGTCTTTATAAGGTACATTGAACAGAATGCATGAAGTGGTAGAGCTTATTTAATTTCTTGCAGAGACCAAGAACTGAAGTTGCATTAACTAATAATAACTTACTGAATTACAAAAAGACAAACTTAGGTAGTGAATATCAGACGAATCTATTGCACTAGCAGCAGTGAAATTTCGCACACAAATTGTCGCAATGATAACTACTTGCACCTAGAAGCCCAAATTTTAGAATTTAGATTTTTTTTATTGAATATTTTGTGTTATTTCGAAAGAAAGTTTATGAAATGTCATTTTTGACATTTAAGTAAATTAATGACTGAATTTTTCAAATCTAATATTCAAACTAGTTATTAAGGGTCCTCGCTAGTGAATAGGAAATGTAATGTTGGTTGCATAGCACATAATTTAATAAGCCAAGGATGTCCGAGTATCTATTACACATAGGGAATATATATATATTTGAAATAATAACTCAATATTTAAGCGAATAAAAATTCATTTATGATCAAATATTTACACATTTGTAACCGCGGGAAAGATTTTTACCAGAATAACATACATTGTAATGTGGGTTGCCTAATTTTAATTTATTTTATATTCATTTAAAACAAAGTAAAGAATAGTTGAACGAAACATAAATGCAAAGCGGGGTAGCTTTTTATTCAATTTATAACGTGAACTAAAGCAAACAAATCTCCTCCGAAGGATTTTTGAGAAAACTTGTTTTAAAGATTTTGACATATTAATTAATTTCCTTTAATCAGATCATTTTTTTCCAAGTTTGATTTATTCAGCGGGGTAGATTACTAAATTCTTCATAAGTTGACGATGAAAGGTTTTCTCCCAATTTAAAATCAACAAAAATATCTTGCTATTTTTCCATTATTCACAGATCCACTATAGAGGACCCTTAAAGATTTAAGTTATATTAAGAATACTCCAGCCTCCCAGAAAAAAGAAGTCTTTGAAGAAAATAGCAACAAGGTAGAGAAAATCAGCATGAAAGAGATTTCAAGAACAGACATCGTAATAGAAATGTCACGGACAATGCCGTGAGACTGTTAGTTAATTATAATTTGATTAAAAATATATTACAAACGACAAAAAAAAACGATTAAAAAATCCTTCAAATTTCATATATTTCCACCTATCTAATAAGTAAATATTTAAATTAAAAAAAAAACAATAATAAAACAGTCTGCAATGTTAAATATATTTTTCTAAATAATAGGTTTATATCTTGACTATATCCATTCTATAAAACACTTCTAAAAATGCAACTTTTTTTTACAAATACCAAATGCCGCTTTTGAGTTTTGATTATCGTTTCAACATTTTTTTTAATTCATTCCGTGTTGGTGAAGTCACTTTCAAAGATATGTTTTACTGTTAACAAGAAATTTGATGATGTGCCTTACTTTCTGCAATCTGTCTCTTTTCATTTGGAAAATTGTGCCTTTTATGCCAATTTGAAAAACCGACGGAAAGTAACTTTGGGCGCGGTTTGAGTACCCAAACTGTCTACTCATTGTATGAAGGAGCAGCATAATTTTTTTCACTTTCAAAGATATGTTTTACTGTTAACAAGAAATTTGATGTTTCATGACTACGTTTTATATGCGTTATATCGCTGTATTCGCCTGCCTTAGGCAAAATCATTTACAATGGTACAGTGTATTTTAAGTTGCCTACAGTATTTTACCAGAGGTCAGTACAATGTATATAAAAATATAAATTAAAATTCTTCAAGCATTGCAAATAAATTACCTTTGTTACAAGAAAATTACATTATTAGAATTTTAAAGAAACTGATCCAATATGCAAAGTAGAATTCCAGTAACTGTTATTATTATTTCCTGTTTCAGTAGGTGCCAGGTTCAAGACTACAGTGAAATAATAACAATTAGACAAATTGACCATAGTAATAAGTCTGCAATCGTTTTCTTTTCTGTTTCATATTATTCATATTTCTCTCCCTCTCTCTCTGTGTGTGGGTAAATTCTATACTAGAGGAGAATGTTTCATACTGAAACAGTTTCTGCTTTTATTAAAAAAAAAATAGGTAGGTACCGAATAAACATAATGATTTCAAAAATGTTTTTTTAGCTTTGCATTGTTTTTTGTTTGTGGGGTACAGTAAAACAACTTTAAAAAATCTAAAACTACATCATTATATTTAAGGAAAGATGGTGAATATTATTATATATATCAAATAATTATAAACTTAAAACAACCGAACTATTATTAAAATTAGATAGAAAGAGACAATAAAGCGGTTTCCCGTCTTGTTTTTTCCAGTTCTACTAGTCGGGTTAATATTATTTACAGGACTTCTCTGGAACCATGGAAAGGTTGCGAGCAATCGGTAAAATAAACTTGTCGATCATCTTCCTATTAGTACATACATTATTAGATTTTTTCTGAATACAGGGAAATATTATCCTGTTCATCTTCATTTGATGAAGCTAAAACGTTCTCTTTGGCTCCATTACTGTCTTACCTGACTCCTACATTTTAGTTTGGTTCCTCTCCTCTATAATAGTGTTCTCAGTGGTATCGGTGACTACCAATCTCCTACTCTTCCTTCTCTTAGTTGTACCCTTCCTTTGCCATGCTTTAGGAAATCCTCTGAATTGTTCAGAGGAAACAAGCATTTTTTGACCATCATTAGCTTCCGCTGTCCTAGTTCCTGATTATTTGCGTCTTCGGTTCTTTTTTACTTGCTGGTGCATTCAAGCAACCAGGAATTTTATCACGTTTTCAGCAGGTTGATCGGTGATAACTAAAAACTGGACAAAAAGATACCCAAAAAAACAGAAAAAGGCATAACATTTTGACAAAAAAAAAAGGATTTTTTTTATACAAATTTGGTTTGAAAATGTTTTTTTGATGAAAATAAAATGTTATTAGTTATGTGCAGTAACTTTTGTGTTATTTATGTAATTTTTATGCCATTTCAGAATTTTATTGTTTATTAAAAAAATATGCCTTTACAATGTTTTTATTATCAAAACTTTATGCCATTTTAAGTGCGTCTTCTGTTTTTTTTGGTTCCTTTTAGTCCGGACTTTTGCGATAAGTGAACCCACTTTCATAAAAGACATATCTGTCGAATGGGAAGATACCATTTCATTTGAACTCAGATTTTATGTTGCTTGGTGTCATCGAGCCGTCATGCGTCATGAGCAAGTCCCACGGATTCGGTAACTTGATAGATAATCAGTGGTTGTCCTAGGTGATGCAGCATCCAATTGTCTACTGATGAATTGTAGTGTGCTTTAAAAGAAGCGTAAATACTTATATGTAAAGGTTGTAGCCTGTGACAACAATAGGGAGCGAGCATTACAATGGTAACGCAGTTTTCTTTGGATCTTTCGATGACTTGAAGCGAAATGTGACTCTCAACGTTACCCATTATAAAAACTGTTTATGAAAACTGTTGGCTTTTCTTTACTTGACGAGGTATATTTGCCAAAATGTCGATAACGTGGGGAAATACTTCTAAAGTCATGTAGCAAGGTTTAAAGTGCCATGAGGGGCATCTTGTTCATATGAATTTTGAAATTTTTACCGAAGAAAAATCATTAGCGGTGGTAAAGCTGCTTCTAGCGTATTTATTATACAATATATGGTAACATTGTGTCCTTTTTCTCTGGTCGTACATTTACTCACTTGCTTTACCCCTTTTCCTGCTGTATTTTTTTTTGGATTCTGGTCAATCGTGTATTGTCCATAGTATACACTTTTGTACCATCTGACATGTAGAACCTTCAGTAAACTTGTTGCAAGTTATCAAAAAAGACCGAAACATTGTGCTTATTGAATGTGGTCATTATTGATATGCCACATCCTTCTGGGGCGCAAACACTTAACTTAAGGTTGACGCTATCTGAGAATCCTGAATCACTCAAATCCGGTTTCCTTGTTTTTAGACAAGGTTTCAGAAAATTCTACATTATTCTGTGTAGCCATTTCAAATGTCAGTGTTCTACATTTAACTGTGATCGTACCGTAGCACATTTTAGCCAGTCAGAAGATATTTCTCCAATTCTTTTTCCTGGGCTACATTAAAAATTTGCATAGAATTTTATTTAACTGTAGCAAAGGGGACGTTGTCGTCGGATTTTTCAGGAATTTTTCGTAAAGATAAACTGCCTTGATGGATTTCAAGCATTTTTCATTATTTCTGCTGAGGTGAGACCAATTGTTGTTTTCCTTTTAAGATTTCTTGCCAATTGCAGAAATTAAAGGTCCAATGAAATTATTAACCCTGACTCTTAGCAAATGTATGTACAATAGAACATAGTTGGGGTTAGTGAAACATGTGGGGCTCAGTGAGACAGTCTAAACATGACTGCCTCATTGTGCCCCAATTATAACACAACGGAAAAAAAATATATGAAACTTAAAGCGTACAGTCGACTAATAACTCAAATGTGCCTTACTTTCTGCAATCTGTCTCTTTTCATTTGGAAAATTGTGCCTTTTATGCCAATTTGAAGAACCGACGGAAAGTAACTTTGGGCGCGGTTTGAGAACCCAAACTGTCTACTCATTGTATGAAGGAGCAGCATAATTTTTTTCCTTTCCAGTCTTGTTCGACTTACGTCGCGAGTTTACACCTCTTTTTTGCTAAACCTGCGTAGCTAATAATATCGATTACAGAATTTTTGTGTCGTATAAAACGTGGCACAGGTCCTTTACTGAGTGTTTCTTGAGCATCTCTGAGTCTATATTTGGTTGCCAAAAGTGCGTTTCCTCCTGAGAGCCAGTCCTTCGCGGTTTACTGAAATATACCTGACTGTTTCTTGTTCAGATGCACTTTGACAGGTGCATGACCAGTTAAAAAACGAATTGTGACTCGTAGTTGTTCCATATTCATAACTAGTAGTTGTACAGCCCTTTTTGAATGGTTGATTAATAAATTCCTTTCCATGATTTTGCCCGGGAGTTGTTGCCCGGTAATGCTTAGGTTCTTCATATACACAGTCTTTGATGAGGCTTTGGGTCATACTTTTTGGTACCCCCAGAGTCTGTTCTCGGTCTATGGGTTTTGTTTCTGATTCTCTCCTAGGAAGTTTATCAGCTTTTTCGCCACCCTCGATCATTCTATGTCCTATTCTAGTACGCCAGCGATTTAGGTTCTTTGAGGCATTACCAAACCAGTGTTGAAGACACCGCTTGGCTTGACATTGCCCTCACTGCCGATTTTTACAGTACATTGGAATATAGCATACACCTCTGCCTGAAACAGAGGCATATTGCATAGTATGTGTTCTGAACAGCAGAGTAGACTTCTGCCCCAGTGCCAGCGGTGGTTTTTGACCTGTTCTGTACCAGGTCTGGTCCTGCTTTCTACCATTTTCTCATTCGATTCATTCTGGAAAGGGTACTTCAAAGGATCTGTTGAGGCTATATCGCTTTACCTTGTGATTTGTCCTCATGTTTAAACCATTTCCACCTACAATCTTTATAAGCAAACAAGTGTTTTAATAGAGACACAAAAATTTTCAGATTTTGAATTTTGTTCTAACCCCTTTCTAAATAAAGCAGATACCGTAAATAGGTCAGAGTAAAATTTTCCAAACACAATCTTAAAATTCTCGTATTTGATCAGTTTTATGTGACCTTTAGCTACTTTAAATCTTCAAAAATTCATTTACCATATACTATAAGAAACCGAAAGGTAAACAGATTTAATTCACTAGCTACATACAGAAAAATTTCTTTTGAACATGGTTTTAAATTTTTCCAAATTATTCGTTGTGTTCAACTTTTATATTATATGTATGTTCTTAATAAATAAACAAAGTTTATTATTATTATTATTAATGACAGATTTTTTAATTGTGGATATTATTTTATAATTTCAGAGCTTCGATGTTTATGTTACGATTAATGTTCTGAAATGCTTGAACACCACTACATCTCCGAATCACTCGCAAAATCGATTTGGTCAACAGGTTTTATGCGAACTATATGTATACATACGATCTATAGTGCTCATACCTCGATACGTATATACATATATGTGATGCTTAACTGAGGTGACTGCGTATGATTGGAGGACAAGTTCGACAAGTCGTGAAAAAAATCGTCCTTGATTCAAATCCACCTTGATCTTATATAAAGGCTACTGACTACACACTTAAACAATGGCAAGTACTCGCATATCAATCATCAGAGCGTCTAATATGTATCATTTCATATATGTGCCATATTCGCGTAGGTTAGTATTTGTAATGGAACGAATCGGAAATTCAAAATCACATGCCTATTGTTAAAAGTGATATGTACTCATGTATTATGCACTGGTACTAGATTGGAGAATAGTATGTACTTCTTCTTTGTTGTAATAATATTAACGAATGTAATTATCATCTTGTAAGAAATATGACGATAAATCATAAGTTTGATATTTCATTTCTTTAAATAAATGTTTTACTTTCTTATACGTAGTATAAGGAAGTATTGTGATGATGAAAATTTTCGACCTCGAGATTTTTGCAGATGTCCACGTTTTGAGGTCCCCTGATACCAAAAAAGTGGTTTTTAAAAAATGTCTCTCTCTCTCTCTCTCCTCTCTCTCTCTCTCTCTCTCTCTCTCTCTCTCTCTCTCTCTCTCTCTCTCTCTCTCTCTCTCTCTCTCTCTCTCTCTCTCTCTCTCTCTCTCTCTCTCTCTCTCTCTCTCTCTCTCTCTCTCTGTGTGTGTGTGTGTCTGTGTGTCTGTGTGTGTGTGACCACGATAGCGGTCAAACCGCTGTAGATATCAATTCCAAATTTTGTATTTACGTGTGTAATCTGCCTCTTGAGAACTGATTAGATTTTAAGCAAAATCGGCAGACCGGAAGTAGTAGTTTACTTCAGTGAAAAAATCGAAATTTGCAAATATTTCCTCAATTACTAAGTTTAAACAAATTTATAAAGAATTCATATGTACTTAGAATTAAGTTTGAAACAAATTGTTTTAAAAAAGTTTTTCGAAATTCCTACCGGAAGTAGGTCTTTTACTCTTATCGAAAATCAGTTTTTTGCGAATATCTCGCAAGTCATGCTTTTAAGACAAGTACGATACGAGTATAAAAGTATTTAAAACATAATTTTCAATATCTTTTATATAAAAAAATTTCAAAATTCCGACCGGAAGTACCACTTTTACTCCTATCGAATAGCGATTTTTTGCAAATATGTCGTAAGTTATGCATTCTATATATATTTATCAAGAGTACAAAAGTATTTAGAGTTGGATATGGAATATTTTATGTATAAATGAAATTTCAAAATTCGGACCGGAAGTAACACTTTCATACGTATAAGAAAGTCGTGTGGTGGCCACACCTCATTTTTTTACTTTCTCATACGTAGTATAAGGAAGTATTGTGATGATGAAAATTTTCGACATCGGATTTTTGCAGATGTCCACGTTTTGAGGTCCCCTGATACCAAAAAAGTGGTTTTTAAAAAATGTCTGTGTGTGTCTGTTTGTGTGTCTGTCTGTCTGTGACCACGATAGCGGTCAAACCGCTACAAATATCAATTCCAAATTTTGTATTTACGAATATAATCTCCCTCTTGAGAACTGATTAGATTTTGAGCAAAATCAGTAGACCGCAAGGAGTAGTTTACTTCAGTGAAAAAATCGAATTTTGCAAATATTTCGTCAATTACTAAGTTTAAACAAATTTATAAAGAATTAAAATGTACTCAAAATTAAATTTGAGACAAATTGTTTTTTGAAATTCCTACCGGAAGTATGTCTTTTACTCTTATCGAAAATCAGTTTTTTTCGAATATCTCGCAAGTCATGCTTTCTAGGCAGGTACATTACGAGTATAAAAGTGTTTAAATGATAATTCTAAATATCTTTTGAAAAAAAAATTCAAATTTCGGACCGGAAGTACCACTTTTACTCTTACCGAATAGCGATTTTTTGCAAATATGTGGTAAATTATGCATTCTATATATATTTATTAAGAGTACAAAAGTATTTAGATTTGGATTTGCAATATTTTTTGTATACATGACATTTCAAAATTCGGACCGGAAGTAGCACTTTTACTCTTAGCGAGTAGCACTTTTTTTCGAATATATGCAAAGTATGCATTCTATAGCGATTTATTAAGAGAATGAAATTACTTAGAATAGGATTTTGAATAATTTTTGTATAAAAGAATTCTTAAAATTGTATAGTTTGAAACGCTCATACGTATAAGAAAGTCGTGTGGCGGCCACACCTCATTTTTTATTCAACAACAAAACTAGAAATATAATTACTAGGCAAATAATTTAAAAGATTTCTCTTTCGCAGAGTTGACTTCGTTATCTATTTCAAGAATTTAATGTTTCCATCACTTTATGGATCAAATCTTACTAATTTTGTTGAGAGACACAAATATGACTAAAGTGAACGTGTTCTAAAATATGCTGGGTGTTCGCAATGGTGTTGCAAAATGAAAAAATCACAATACTTTTTTAGAGAATCATACTAAGCATTTTGACAGCTACTTCTTTTATTAAGTATGACTTACACCTATCCTTGATGTTTTAGAATATATCCAAACTTATTCTAAAATCGTTTTCATGATGAAATAAAAATAACGTAGCAATGGAAAAATATAGTAGCCACGAAACATAACAGCCTAAACATACTATTATTGTTACTAGTAGTTTTTCCTTGTTGTTGTGTTGCTTTTACCAGTTTTTGGTTTTTGTTATTACATTATATTTATACCGTGCATTTTTGTAACTGTGCCATAGGAACACACGGTCAAAATTATACCCACTGTTAACTAAGAATGTTACACTAGAGATTATAAGCAAATTTCGACTTCAAGGTATGTATTATTCAATTTAGTACAATATTTTACACATTGGTTAAATTGACTTTATTAAAGGAAAAAAAAATCCTAAGAACAAATATGAAACACATAGTTTCCTATATATATTGTTCAAAATTTTTTCCTTCAGCTGCTAAATATAACATAAACAATCAACATTTTTTCTGGTATTTTGTAGTTGGCGCGGTGTAATGCCGTGACATCCTACCTTTATTCCAGCTTTTTTAAATCTTTCTTGTTTGCGGGTTGTCCTCATACACTGTCGTACACTTTCAAGGACAAATATCCCCACAAAAAAATCCAAAGGTGTAAGGTGGGAATTCCGTGCAGGCCATTTAAATGGTCCATGGCGGTCAATCCAGCTGTTTGGAAACCTTTGGCTAAGAATTTATTAGTTAGTTATGATGGCAACACAGTGAGAGGGTGCACCATCATAGTGAAATGCTCGAATGCTTAAATGAGTCAGGAGGGGTTCAATTTCCGTCTTATTAATGTACTCATCAGTAAAAATATGTTGTTTAAAATACTTTGATTTTCATTACTTTTTCTGTGTAACATTGGCAAAATTCCATTCTACTAATATAAAAAAAAGCATTAGCTCTTGTTTTTGTAATATACAATAGGTCGAAGTATTTTATTTTAACGGATTAATAGAAGACGATATATTTTCATTACAAATACCCCCAACATCCATTTGAAATTTTTGAAACCAATAACATCGCTGCAAACAAGAAGATTGTTTTTCTTCTCCCCAAAAAAAAAAAAAAGAAAAAAAGAATCAGATTCCTATGACGATGCCTGTATTGTGAGACTCTGATATCTTGTTGGAAAATGTTCCATTGCTGTAGCCTTGACCTTAAAAGTTCTGCCTTCTCCTTCGATAAGTCTCGAATAAAAATCACTCAATTTCGCGTGACTCCAACTCTGTGGCTTTTTTTTAAAATCAGAGTCATGGGATGTTGAAAGCCTATGGGGTTATTCTTCTTCTTAATTTTCTACTTCAAGCTCATAATTTTGGGGTGGAATTGAACTCGTAATCTATCTGAATATGGAATAGGTCGAATAGCAGACAGATGAAGAAAGATTAGAGTAGTGAGCTGTTACTCTTATCTACATTAAACATCGTGCCTTCATAGGTGGAGTTAAACAGAAATGGCAGTTATCTGTGTGATTTATAGGCTTCCGCAAAACCATAGGCGCAGCAAAAATCATAGCTCTTTTTATTATTTTTCAGTTATACTTATATAGTATAACTAAATAAGAGTTGCAACATATATGTGAAGGCAATGACTTATACTGATCCCCTAAGTTCATATCAAAATAATGCTGATAGGCAGTCTTTATAACAAGCGTTTTTGTGACAAAAAGCTTATTTAACCACAAATATAACAAACATTTACATACTTTTGTGGCATTTTGGTTTTATACTTCTGAAGCACTCGACAAAAGAGAAATTCTTAACTACTTACAACAACAATATGAAACTGACAGCATCTGCAAAAGTGTTTTGTCATGTAACATGTGTGACAACTCCAAAAACAAAATTACCCCAAAGCTAAAAATGTATCGGAAAGAAAATTCATTGTATCTCCAAAACAAAAGCTAATCGGTCATTTTTATGGTGATTAGAATTCAGTTGGTGCAAATACATGAGTTCAATTACGATAGTACTCAATATACAGGGTGAATCATTTCAGTTCAGATTGTGACTTTATGAGATAAGATATTTCGAAGCAGTTTTTTCCTTAGTCATTTATTAAGATCATCTTTTAAAATTATTTTGTGTTATACAGAGTGTTCCATAACTTGGTGGCTGACCATAGTTATGGTTTTTTAAATGGAACACCTCGTATAATTTCTAATCAAAAAGTGATGAAATAGTACAGGCCTAAAGTTTAAGGTTTTCGATTTTTTACTATTTTTTTGAAAAATTCAATGGGTCTAAAAATCATATTTCTGAAAAACGAAAAAAAACAAACTAATATCATCACCCTTAAAGAATTTTGAATAATTTCAACCAAAAAAAGAAAATTAACACGATCAAATCTGCACTTGAAATCGGGCGTCTTTGATCCATGCTCCTAAAGTGCCATTATATTATGTTATTACTATAGATTGGTTAAACTCATCTCATTTTGAAATCGGTTTTGCCGATTTTGTGCTATTATTAATAGTTTTGCATGAGAGCTGCCTTTGAAAACTCTTTTAGTAGAAAGTACCTAACTCATTTGTTGCAAATAATTTTGTTATTATTATTGTTGCAAATATTTAAAAGAAAGTTACTTTTCAACCACATTCGCCTTACACTCAAATGTAAAATGTTGGTTGTCTTCTTGTGTGGGAGTTGACAAACCAGCAATAATATTTACAATAATAACGGTGGAGATAATTTTTTTTTTCTGCGTTAGTAGATATTAGACCTACACAAGTATCTATAAATAGTAGTGTTTAGAGTTTCTTTTCCCGGCAACTTACTTTATGAGAGAAAATGTTTTAGGATATCGATACTCCACTTCAACTATTTCTTTCATGGTTTGTTTGTTTCGATATGCCGAATAGATGCCAGTAGAAAAAATCCAGTTATTAAATTTCGCTTGACACCAGACTCTTCATTATGCCTGGGCAGTTATTTCCATTTCGTCCAAAGCAAGTTTTAGCAACAACGGGAATTGATCCTTGATTCCTGAAGTCTGAGAGAAAATGTTTTAGGATATCGATACTCCACTTCTCCAACTATTTCTTTCATGATTTAATCAGCTCCCTGATACTTTGTTTCGATATGCCGAATAGATGCCAGTAGAAAAATTCCAGTTACTAAATTTCGCTTGACATCAGACTCTTCATTATGCCTGGTGGAGATAGTCTTAACGGTGATTTTTCATTCACCGTTCCAAAGCAAACGATGATTTCAAAATCGCGGTGATTTTAAACAGCTCTTTTAATCACAGCGAAAGCAGGAGCCGTTTATTTTCACCGTTTGTTTTCACCGTTTATTTTCGCCGTTCGCTTAATTTGAAACAGCTCTTTGAGCTGTTTAACTATATGCGTAGTAAAAATATATTCGCGGTGAAAATGAATATCTTAAGGGTTCTCGCTAGTGGATCTGTCAACAATGGCAAAATAGCAGATTTTAGAATCCAGATGTTTTTGTTGATTTTAAAGATGGAGAAAACCTTTCTTTCAACGTCAACTTATGAAGAATTTAGATATCTACCCGGCTGAAGAATCAAATTTAGAAAAAAAATTATCGGATTACAGAAAATTAATTAATATGTCAAAATATTAGAAACCAGTTTTCTCAAAAATCCTTCGGAGGAGATTTGTTTGCTTGGGTTCACGTTATAAATTGAATAGAAAGCTACCCGGCTGTGCACTTATTTTTCGTTCAACTATTCTTCACTTTGTTTAAAATTAATATAAAATAAATTAAAATTAGGCAACCCACATTACAATGAATTGTTATTCTGCTATAAATATTTCGCGCAGTTACAAATGTGTAAATAGTTGGTCATAAATGAATTTTTATTCGCTTAGATATTGAGTTATTATTTCAAATATTTATTATATGTTCCCTATGTGTAAATGTACTCGGACATCCTTGGCTTATTAAATTATGTGCTATGCAACCAATATTACATTTCCCATTCACTAGCGAGGACCCTTAACACAATAAATTCCCGTTATACGTATAATATATAATGGAAATTATTGAATTGATGATAAACTACCTAGGTTATAAAATATTAATATACCCATATTAGGTATATCAGTAGGTATTTTGCAATTAATTTAGGTTTTTTATAAAACACGTGAACTTGCAAAAAGACTTGAAAAAGATTTAAATTTAATATATACTAAGTAACATGATGAAATGCTTTTAATTATATAGATAACCATGTACATATGTACATATGTACATAAATATATTTAGAAATGTGTATAGATAATAAGTAAAACTTATAAAATAGAAAATAAGTAAAAAGTAACTCCAAGCAATGAAGTATATCTTATTTATTATGTGTTCAGTTTAATGTACCTTATTATTAATATATTAAACTACATTATTAATGGTTATTAATTATTATGAAAATATAAGTTCACTAACTTTGTTAGAACGTAATCGACTTCGCCTCTCCGATAAGTAACACTGAAAATAATATCATACTTGCTTCGTTACATCTAAAACATATTTATGTCAAATTGAATATACTATTTAAATTGAAGTAAATCTTAGAATCGCAGACAGAAATATTTTTTTACATGGAAAAGATATTTATTTGCCTTTATTGAAAAGAACCCTTTTCGTCATAATAAATACGAAATTAATCACTGATTTCACGGATTTGTAAACGGTGAAAACAGTGATTACGAAATTACTGTAAAAATCTGCAATATCTGCGCTCATCTCTAATGCCTGGACAGTTACTTCCATTTTGTCCAAAGCAAGTTTTCGCAATAACGGGAATTGATCCTTGGGTATTCCTGAAGTCGATGTATATTTCAACTTAAAATGTGACGTCACTGCACACCAAGCTATTTTAAAGTGCTCAAAGTATGCCTGTAAACGGTGTGCCGAATATGGAACAAAACAAATAAAAGAGATTTAATTTTGTTCACACGTTCTTAAAACAGGGATGTTAAATTATGTTATTTCCTATGAGCACTTCCCTGCCTTTTAGTTATCTGGCATGAGACAAAAACGAAGTCTGAAATCATTAGTCAAACTTAAGCCTGTGAAAATAGAATAAACGACTCAAATTTCGTGTACTACAATCATGATAATTGGATCAGCTAATGGAATGCTTCATCCTCTATGGATATTCTGGATGTATTTGCTCTAGCTTTACTAAAGTTACATTGTGCAACGTTAGTTTAGTGACTTGTTGACTGTACAATTATAGAAGTCATATTAGCCTTCTGTGAAACAAGCTTTCCCTGATTCCATTGGCTTACTAAGTTTGGAAGGCGATATGTCATTATTTTGAATCCTTCAAATCAATAGGAGAGAGTATTCTCTCATATTAAGAAAGTACACATTATCATATCGCACATATGGTGAGATGGATATTTCATACAAAGTATAAATTTTCTGGGTTTGAATTACATTACCTATAATTTGCATTTTATTTTCGTATTTTGACTCTTCCTGTTGTAATATAACATCGCTTATTTAGAAGTTTAATTACACATATGATTTCAATGGAAAATTTACTCTTTAACGTTAACGATTTCTTGCAGATATAAATGTGTTAAACGACACAGAAAAAAAGTGTATCTGCTTTAAGTGTTGAAGATACAATTAGTAAATTATTCACTATATAGTTAATTAAATTTGTTTAGATATTTTAGGCAATTTGCATGCGAAATATAATGAAGACATAATAATTAAAATAGTCTAAATTTACATGTTACCGTTGTTAAATGTAAGAAAGAAAGAAAAATTACACAGTACAATAATATTTGGGTTACCTACTCTTGAAGAACTATATGCCTTAATTAAATCCGCTTGCTGTAGACTTGAACGTTACTATAAAATTTAATTATCACAAGAAAAAAAGCCGTAACAAGTGAACTTCATTTTTATATTTGATTACGAAAGTGTGTTATAACTACCGGACTTTCGTTGCTCTAACACACGGACGATATATTCTTTAAGTTCTCTTATATTATATTAATTTGTACAGTATAAGCCAAAATCAACAGTACTGAAAATAAAAAGACTGAGTTAAGCATAGAAAACTTTTCAATTCAAATAATATTTGATGTTTCTATTAGATCTACATACATACATTGTGTAAAGTTATGTGGTTTCCTATAGGGAAAAATATATGCAATAGTTTTAGGAGAAGAATTTACTTTTTATAAAAGAAAATGATTGTATCAAAACCCAATTTGGTAAATAAAAAAGCCAGTAATGATTTAAGATAAGATAAAAAACTTTAAATTATGTTGTGTTGTAGATTTTAAGTACGACTAAGTCGGAATGTTACATCAGTATCGCATTACCTATATGTTTGTCATTAACCAACAACATTGTCTAACAGTTCAGCTAGCTTTATTTGTGAAAAATGCTTAATTTGTGAAAAGAAGCCTCATAAAACGTATAGTGAGGTTGATGCTGTGACGATTATAGCTATCGAATCAGCTGCAGAACATTCTAGGACTTCTTTTTGCCAGCGAGCAACTGAATTCAATGTTA
The DNA here is from genome assembly GCA_963170755.1 of Amphimallon solstitiale. Classification (NCBI taxonomy): domain Eukaryota; kingdom Metazoa; phylum Arthropoda; class Insecta; order Coleoptera; family Scarabaeidae; genus Amphimallon; species Amphimallon solstitiale. Next base: position 77,904,859 of record OY720682.1, on the reverse strand, counting down.
TTCATACATTATTGCAAACAATTTATAAAGCGAATAAAATTTATCCATATAAACCTAGATTTACGCACACCTTAGAAAATACAGAACACGCTTTTAGGCTTGAGTTTTGTTTATGGGTTGGTGAGAACACTATTGAACATCGTCTTTTTTATCAGAGTTTAATGTTTAGTGATATATGCAGTATATATTGACATCAAGCAGGCATTTGATAGTCTGAGGCAAGAGTAGGTGATAAAAGCATGAGGGATGTAGAAATACCAGGAAAGCTAGTAAGATTGACAGAAATGACGATGAACAACTCAAAAGCAGCTGTGATGGTGGATGATGGTATAACTGAAGACTTCGAAATCAACCTAGGAGTAAGACAAGGTGATGGACTATCAACAACCTTGTTTATTTTAGCATTGGATGCAGTGGTCAAGGAATGCTATTTCCAGGGAACAATAATCAATAATGCGATACAAGTACTTGCATACGCAGACGATCTCGCCATACTAGCTAGGGAAAGGAGAAGTTTGGACGAAGCAATTCAAAGAATCGATCAAGCGGCAAAAAAAGGCCTAATAATAAATCAAGAAAAAAGTAAATACATGGAATACAACCAATGAAGTAAAAATTGGAAATTATAAGTTTGAAATAGTTGAAAACTTTACGTATTTGGGAGTAATGATAAACAGTGGGAATGATAGAAGTATAGAAATAGATCATAGACTTCATGGTGGACATAGAGCTTATTATAAATACAAAGAAATACTGTAAAGTAAAGTGATAAGCATAAACACAAAAATGAGGGTATTCAGAGCGGCAATTCGACCATTAGTGATTTATGGGGCAGAGACCATGAACCTCACGACCATGGAACACGGGAAACTGAGACGATTTGATAGGAAAATTGTAAGAAAAATATATGGTCCGAAGAAAGTGGCAGAGGGAGAATACAGAAGGTTAAGAACTTTGAAATAGAAAACATTTTAAAAGGGGAAGATATTGTAAAGCTCATAAAAGTACAAAGATTACGGTGGTTCGGACCCATAAGAAGGATGGAAAATAACAGAGTAGTGAAGAAAATTACGACATGGAGACCAAACACAAGTAGAGGAAGAGGGAGACCAAGAAACAGATGGGAGGATCAGGTGATGGAGGACATTAAGAAATTGAAAATACGGTATTGCTGGAGCAGGGTCCAGGACCGAGAGGCGTGGAAGAGGATAATTCAGGAGGCAAAGTAGAACAACAGCTTAGAATAGGATAAGAATAGAAGAACGTGGAGTAACTCACCACAAGAAATGAGTTGCTAGAGCTCAAACAAAATATGAGCGGTGACAATTCTTGAAGGAATGTACGACCCTATATATATAATGTTTAGTGATGAAGTAACGTCTTCGACAAATTGTAATGTTTTTTCACAAAATATTGGTCAAAAAATAATCCAAATTTCAGAATTAATGTCTGAAATCAAACATATCAAAAAGTCAGTGTTTGAACCATATTTCTTTAATGGTATTTAAAGCAACACAATTACTTGGAAATGTTTCAGAATTTGTTATTGCCATTACTTGAGCATCTACTTCGAATAATATGGGTGTCCAGCTCGGTCACTGGACTAAATTCCCATAATTTTTTTCTTTAACTACCTAAAGCAAAAAGTGCACATAGAAACAATAGGAAATGATTTAAATTATCTAAAAATGCGGATTACGGAGGTTATTCGAGAAATTAATGTTGAAATGTTGAACAAAGTTTACAACCAATTTATAAAAAGAGTTGATGATTGTACTGGATGTGGAAGAGATTATGTGGAATAATGTTAGAGTTTAGTGGTCATCCTTTTTTTACAAACATAAAAATAATAAAAGTTTTATCGAAATGACATTTGCCTTTGTTTACATTTAAAATAAAAGACTCGACAAAATTCAAGTTTTTCTTATTTTATATTAAATGAATTTCTTATTTACCAAAAGGAGTTTTGATACAATCAACATTTTTTATAAAGAATAAATTTCTCTCCTAGAACTCATATTAAAACATTTTTCCCTTTAGGAAACCACATCATTTTTCACACTGTATATTCCAGTTCAGCGATATGTCTCATAGCAACAATAGATGTCATATATATTTTATATAGAAGGAACTTAATTTATTTATTTAACGTATCACATTAACAATTTAACACAAATGCTAATAAAACAAACTTTTAAATGTTTGGCAAACAAACATCAATTCCATTAATACAGGGTATACCACGACGAGATTTCATTAGAACAATATAGAAAACTAATAAGAGTTGAGTTTTGAAATTTCGCAAATATTTGTTTCGCCTTAAGCTCTTTCGATTTAAAATAGTTTTGAATTTTTGCTTCTTCCGGTTACACCGGAAATGGATATCAACTTCCTTATTTTAAATGGAATACCCCATTTTTTATGATTGATTCGTATTTCCAACTTAATTTTAAGGGTAGTTTGTCTGATAAACTTTGCCTCTAAAGTTAGCCATTTTTGAAGTATTTCAATTTTTGTAAAAAAAATGACAGCTGCAGACTATTACTCATAACAACATTCCCAATAATTGAATGCATGTACCTATTTAAAATTTTAGGTAATCATTTTGGAAAGTATACTGCTTCAAATGCGGTATTATAAACTTTTCAAAATAATACAGGGTGATCAGAAAACCATGTTAAACATTTTATCCAGAAAATATCAATATCTTGTTATTTTTAAATAGCAACCTACATTTTTTTCAACTTCATTGGATTGCACTTTCAAAATTAGGGGCAGTATGTATTTAATTCCCTATAACTAAACGCCTTAGTTTCAGAGTTATTTTGGAAAATGTATCAATTCCTATAAAGTTTTATTTTGTATAATCAATTAGGCTGCGGAAATTCATGTGAATAAATAAAAACAAGTTGCAATCATATTACCTGTCATCAGTAAGGTATTTACTAGTGCCATTCAGCGTTTTAGTTGTCTTCCGTTTCTGAATACTTGAATAATAATAATAATGTCGCGATCTGGATTTAATAACGAAGATTTTTTAAATCTAATAATAACATATGGTGAATGTAATAGAGTAATGGAGAGGACATGTCGTGTTTATGCAGAGAAATATCCAAATCGGTCAAGACTTACAAAGAGTATCTTACGCAATCTTTTAAAAAATAGCATTTCCTTCGGATCATTCTTGCCCAAAACAACCAAAAGAAAACCTGTTGTTGATAGTGAAAATGTGGAGGTAACAGCACTTGCTTACTTTACAGCACATCCTAGTAATTCTCTAATGGATGCAGAAGCTGAAGTAGGTGCATCCAGAATGAGCATACATCGAATTTGAAAAAGAACAAGTGGCACGCTTACAAATTTCAACCTGTTCAACATATTAATGAAGCTAATTTTGTAACAAGAGCGCAGTATTGTGAGTGGTTTTTAATGAAATCACAAGAAGACGACGATTTCACAAAAAATCTTATATGGACAGATGAAGCAAAGTTTTGTAGAAATGGAATATCTAATCGACACAATAGTCATTTTTGGTCCGAAGATAATCCTCTAGTTGTTAGGCAACGACGTTTCCAAGTGTCTTGGAGTTTTAATGTATTTTGTGCTATTAAACATGACAAAATATTTGCTTTGCATTTTTATCAAGAAAATTTAAATAGTGAACGGTTTATAGACATCTTAAGAATCGTCATAAATTTAAATTTAAATCCACTGCCCGCAGAAGAAGCTCGTAGTGTATGGTTTCAAATGGATGATGCACCAGCACATAGTACCAGAGCTGTTGGAGAAGTATTAGACAACATATTTTATGATAAGTGGATCGGAAATAAAGGACCTTATAGGTTTCCACCGCGATCACCCGATTTAACGCCCCTAGATTATTTTATTTGGGGTATGTTAAAGATAAAGTATACAGTATACCCCCTACCACCAAAGAAGATATGATGGCCAGAGTGCGAGGCGCGTTCAATAATCTAGACGGTACCATGATTCAGCGTGCCACGCGTACGAATATTTTAAAAAGAGTAAGAAAGTGTTTAGAAAGAGGTGGTGATGTGTTTGAAAACTTTATTTAAGATTATTAGAAAATATTATTAAGACTATAATACTTCTTCTCGATATTGTGTAGTTTTCATTTAAATGTTTTAGGACATTATTAAATGATGCCTTGTTTTGTTTTTATTTATTCACATGAGTTTCTATACCTTAACTGATTATACAAAATAAAACTAACTTTAAGGGTGTTGTATAGCAAACTAAAAATTTCGACGTCTTCGGCGCGGGTATCGGGGGGTAGTGCTCATGGGTGGGACTTGCCAATACCCCACTACCATGTACTGTTTTGCTAAATGCTATAGTAAAAATCTAAATTGTACAGTTCCCAGTTTATAAGTACCGCCCTTTGGAGCGATGCATTCGAAATCACATACGTCTGATGCGTTAAGTGCTAATTGTCTCTGTTCAGGCTACACATACTCTACGTAACGTAGGTGCTAGTAATATTTTGTATGATTTATTCAGTCTAGCCGAGTATAGCGCTACGGTAAGCGTACGTATATGCTTTAATATTTTCGATAGTTTTATAAAATTGTGGTTTTACATTACGAAGAATATGGGCCAAGGTGCAAAGCATCCTTTATCAGTTCGACGAAAAAGTCGAAAAGTACGTGCTAAATGTGCAGCGAAAATTAGGTGGAGGTAAAAAACAGTGCGATTATGAATTTGTGCGTCTATATTTGTATTTTGACATATTTCAGACAACAACAGACATTATGCACACAGTCAGAAGAATTATCCCAACAAACTAGGTAATATGATGCGCTTTAAAAAAATAAAAGACATACAAATTCATTAAAAATATATTTTATAGTGAAGTACAAACGGTTGTTGAAGATGACAATAGACCGAATATTATGCCTCCCGACGAATGTACTGAAGAAAGTACACAAGAGTAAGTTCATTTGTTATTAGAAATTATAGTGTTCTAGCCATACAGGTAGTCAACACAAATATTTATTTCTAAACCATAATAATGGAAGAAAATGCTATATATTTTAGATTGCTATTCAATTTAGATAATTATGGCAAAGATTTATCTTATTTTGAAATAAATGTGATTCCAGGGTATCATCTCAAATAAAGGCTAGACGAATAGTTAATATCCACTCTTTCATGAGCCAGATATTGGGCACTAGTCGTCACACGCCTTTTGACTGTAGCATTGTTGATATGGAAATCATACAGGAAGTTAGACACGGTTTAGTCTCAGATTTACATCTCAAATGTAAATTTTGCAATGAAACAAAAATAATAAAAACAGATGATACTGGAAATGAAATGTATGACATAAATACTGCAATAGCAGTAGGAGCGTTATCTATAGGAATTGGTTATTCGCAGATAGATGAATTAATGGCTACAACAAATATACCATTTATGTCGCCAAATACTTATCAAGTAATGCACAGAAAAGTAGCAGACAAAATACATGCGTGCGCTTGGGAAAGTATGGCTCTAGCTGCAGAAGAAGAAAAGAGGATTGCTTTAGAAGTCGGTGATATTAGTAATGACGGCACACCATACATAACCGTGATATGCGACGGCGCATGGTCCAAAAGGTCATACAAAAGTAACTATAACGCTGCTTCTGGTGCTGTGAGTAGCTATTGAGGGTCAATTTCTCTTTCCTAATGGGTTTTAATTTCTTTTAGGCATGTATAATCGGTGCTAAAACGGGGAAGCTACTTTTTTTGGGGATAAAGAACAAGTACTGTTGCATATGTGCAAAAGCAGAATACAAAAAAGAGAACGCAGCATCACATTTATGTTTTCGTAATTGGCAAGGACCTTCCACTGCAATGGAAGCAGAAATACTTGTAGAAGGGTTTAGAAAAAGCAGGGAATTGCACGGTGTTATGTATAAAAGGATGGTTGGTGATGGTGATAGCAGTGTGCATAAAAGACTGCTACAAGAGAGACCCTATGGTTTCCAACTTGTAGAAAAAGTTGAATGCAGAAATCATCTACTAAGAAACATGTGCAATCATTTGCGAGACGTGAGTAGCAGAACTAAAAGTAATTCCAGTAATCATTCGGTACCTGTATACTTACGAAAGGTATTACAGAATTCGATTGGTCGCATTAGAGCTTGTATACAAAAAGCTACAATGCATCACATTAAGAAAGAGTCTACAATGGACGAGAAGATAAAGGAATTGAACACAGATATTTTAAATTCAATTTCGCATGTCTTTGGAGAACATGAGAAATGCAGTGAAATTGGGTACTTCTGCAACGGACAACCAAAAGAAAACGAAAAAAATTTAGTACCTCCTATGAAAGAATGCGGTCAATACACTGATATTAAACAATGTCTATACAGACTTGTACATAACTGTTCCAGTCTACTAACTAACATGAACACAAACGCCGCAGAAAGTTATAATGCAGTGTTGTGTAAGTTTGTAGGTGGAAAACGAGTAAATTTCTCTCTACGAGATTCCTATATGGTACGCGCAGAAGCAGCTGCTATTTCCTATAACTCGAAAGGACGATATCACAACATTATAGGAAAGGCTCTAAATTCAGGAGCTCTGCGTTGCGATACTTTTACTGAGAAGTATGTCTCTAAGATATTGCGACAAAAATATATGAGAAAGAAGCGAAAGGCAAGTGTCATGAAAGAACGTGCATCGCTTAGAAAACGAGCAAAAGTAGTGGCTTCTGCAGATAAGCACTATGGTCCTGAAGCAGGACATGAAATGCCAGAGGAAGACGTCATTAGTCTGAAAGAAAATTTCTTAAAACAATTAAAAAAAAATAAAGAAGAAATCACATCAATAGAGAAATCTACAAGAGGACAAACTACTTCTGCTCTTTGGTATGAAGAACGCAGCAAGCGCATTACAGCTTCTTGTTTCGGCGAAATTTGTCGTATGAGGAAAACTACTTCGCCACTAAACAAAATAAAAACTATGTTGTATAATTCTTTTTTGGGCAATATACATACTAAATATGGACAAGATCATGAAGCCACTGCCATCGAAGAATTTCAAAAAATTATCAACAAGAAGATCGAGCAGTGTGGTTTTTTTATTGACGAAAACTACCCTTTTCTAGGTGCGAGCCCAGACGGACTAATTGACAACGATTCCCTAATTGAGGTGAAATGTCCCTCAACATGTAGAAACATGCATCCTATGGAAGCACTGTTAAATAAAAAAATTGGTTTTGCAAATATCGATGAGAATAACTGTATGAAATTAAAAGAAAAGCATAAGTATTATTATCAAGTACAAGGACAGTTGATGATTACGAAACGAAGCTACTGTTATTTTGTAATTTGGACACCATTAGGAATTGTATTTGAAAAGGTAAGCATACGAGATATATTAGAATTTATAATAGACAATCTTAATAAAGTCGACTGATACAACATTCAATTATTCAAGAAATTTGCCCAGCGGAAGAATTCGGGTTGCTTGAGTTAAGTTTTGGATCAACAAAGTTATTAAAGTATACATGCAGTATTCCCTATTTGTATTTTAAATATCACAAAACAAAATAAATAAGCGGTTACTTTAAAACCACATACTGCTAACTTGTGTATCTAATATACCTATGTGGATACATATACCTATATTTTTTTATAGATCGAAAGGAATGATGACTTCTGTAAGAAGATGGTAGAGACATTGGAGAAATTTTATATGAGCCACATTTTACCAGAATTAATAAATCCAAAATTGAATAAATAGAAACTTTTCTAAGGAAAATAATATTAATTCAATTTAATTTGGTATTTATTTTTATTAGTAAGTAATTGGGGGAAACAAGCGAAATGCAGTATATTCTCAATTAGTCGACTAGATGTGAGAAGAATGCAGTCTACAGATTTCTATGTTATGTAAGCGTATGATGCTTGAAGTATTAATTTTGTTGACGGCGCTAATGCGTGTTGATTTTCTTTTCCATTGGGCGTATTAAAAATCGTTCTATAAAACAATTTATTATGTTATGATGTACCCTATGTTATAATTTACCTTTCATAATTTTACTTAATGCTAAAGTAAATAATAATGAATTGTACCTATATATATACAGTATATGCATTTATATTTAAATTATGTTTCACTTTATTCAAATACTCGTGATACACGACATTTATTTCTATCTATATTATTATATGCGCAATACATACACGAATATGTTTCTCCATTTACATTTCTCCAAAAGTTCAAAGGACACTTTTTAATTGCATCTCTTATATATTACAGAACATAAGAATACATACAAAAATTAAAAAGTGACGTATTAAAAAATTTAAATTCATTGTGTGAAAAACGAAGAATAACTATTCATGATATGTAGTGCAAAATGTGGTTCATCAACGTCGTCATTGTATTTATCACCAGAGCTATCAAAAGCTGTAGAGGGGCCTGGTAAGGGAGATGGAGGCGAAGAAATAGAAGTATTTACAAGGGCAGGAGTTCTGGTTATAGCTTTTGAAAAGAATGTCGTTAATGTAGTATGCTTTGTAACTTGTAAAACTTCACTTATTGGCCGTTCAACTTTCGTGAACCGTTCAATATTTGAATCCATATCTTCTAGTTTTAGTAGTTTCATTCACTTTCCTCTACTGGTTCCTCTTCCGGGAGCCGTTGTACTTCCAACTCTATTAATTCTTCAATATTCTCCGCTTCAGCTTTTAAATTAAGTATGTTAGCAAGTTCCACTACTTTATGTATGACATTAGTGTACTCGTCTTCGTCAAAATCTAAATTATTCCTGAACACTTTCTGACATTTTACATTTTTCCATAGACCCTGCACACATCTTTCTGTCACTTCTTCCCACGCGGTTTCAATGTTCTTTATGTATTCTAAAATATTATATGACTTTCAGAAGTCACGAGTTATTTCATTACTTTCTGTTGCTGTTATGGCTTTGGAAAACGTTGTGCACAAATAGTATTATTTAAACGTAGCTATTGTACCCTGATCCATTGGTTGTAGGATAGCGTTTGTATTTTTAGGCAGATACACCACCTTTACATCTGGGTGTAAATCATCAAGATGTTGGGGATGACCTGGTACATTGTTAAGCAGAAGGATAATTTTAAATGGCAAGTTCTTTTTCAAACAATATTAACCGACGGTATGAAGCAGTTGAGGAACCATTCCTCAAATAATGCTTGCGTCATCCATGATTTGTTGTTTGCACGATAGTAAACATGCTTTAATGCACATGGGTTCTCAAAGCAATAGATAAGAAAAAGTTTTAACTTCAATCCAGCGACATTACCTCCTAACAACAATGTAATTGTATCTTTAAATGCCTTAAAACCGGCATTGTCTCCGTTTCTACGTGTATATAGAAGCTCTCGGAATTTTTGTTTTGTATCTGGTCATCAACCAAATCGCGAGGAGCTTTTCCATCTCATGAATCAAACCTTTCCGCTACATAGTTATTACGGCTTTAAAACCTGTCGATGATTATAATGCATCTTTTACGCATCAACAAAACGTATCCGAGTATTCCCCACGTTAAACAGTTGTTTGTTGCGGGGAATACCCGACGCAGAAGCTCGAGCGTCGAAGTCGTATGCCCGAGCGGTCGTTAAACGGTTTTTAGACAGGTACGTTACAAGTATAAAAGTATTTAGAACTTAATTTTCAATACCTTTTGTATAAAAAAAAAATGTCAAAATTCGGAACGGTAGTAATACTTTTACTCTTATCGAATAGCGATTTTTGCAAATATTTCGCAAATTATGCATTCTATATATATTTGTCAAGAGTACAAAAGCATTTAGAGTTGGATTTGAAATATTTTTTGTAAAAATGAAAATTCAAAATTCGGACAAGAGTACAAAAGCATTTAGAGTTGGATTTGAAATATTTTTTGTATAAATGAAAATTCAAAATTCGGACCGGAAGTAATACTTTTACTCTTAGCGAGTAGCATTTTTTTGCAAATATCTCATTAAGTATGTATCCTGTAGAGATTCATTAAGAGACTGGAAGTACTTAGAATAGGATTTTGAATAATTTTTGTATAAAATAATGTTTAAAATTGTATGATTTAAAACGCCCATACGTACAAGAAAGTTGTGTCGTGGCCACACCTCATTTTTTCCTATTATCTTGGCTAATTTCGACTTTTTTTTAAAATACGTTGGAACAACCCTAGAAAAACCTGATACGACTGTCAGAATTTAGATTTTCGGAAAGAGGGGGCTAACTTCTCACTTTTGGATTTTGTTTTTTTTTTTGCAATATCCTTCGATATACCTATAAGAGATACGGTTTTGAGGCATTAGAAAAATGTTTAGAACAAATCTACAACTACATGAAACAACCGTCAGAATTCAATTTTCGCAAAAAGGGGGGCTGTAAGATATCGTTTTTTCCTATTAACTCAGCCAATTATGACTTTTTATTTGAAATACTTTGGAACAATCTAAAACAAACCTAGAACAACCGTCAGAATTTCGATTTTCGAAAAAGAGAGGGGCTAACTTCTCACTTTTGGATATAGTTTTTTTGCAATATCTTTTGATATATGAGATACGGTTTTGATGTATTAGAAGAGCGTTTCGAACAAATCTAGAACAACCTGAAACAGAATTTCAATTTTCGCAAAAAGAGGGGCTGTAAGAAAATCGCTTTTCCTTTTAACTCAGCCAATTACGATTTTTTTTTTGAAATACTTTGGAACAATTTAAAATAAACCTGGAACGACCGTCAGAATTTTGATTTTCGAAAAAAGGGGCGCTAGCAAAAATTTATTTTTGCCATTTTCTCGGCCTATTATAATTTATTTTTTGAAATACTTTTGAACAATTGAGAATAAACCTAGAACAACCTGGAACAACCGTCAGAATTCCGATTTTCGAAAAAAGGGGTCTAGCTTCACACATCCAAAAGTGAAACTAAAACGACATGTGCGTGTATCATTAAGAATTTTTCAAATTTCCGGAATATGTCGCAGAGTGAGTAATTAAGAATTTTTTGGATTACGGAATACTCACCCACGCAAGTATACCAGCACTTCGTATCTATACAAGAAATTATTTTGAAGCGTACGGCTTCCTGAGAAGACCCAAAGTAGATAGAAAGGCATCCATGTCTCGCTAATTCTTGGACCGAAAATATTCATTATATATATGAATGACCCCGCCCTGTAGTGCCCCAGACACGGAATTGTGTCTATATGCGGATGATACCACGTTGTTAGTAAGGGGGAAAGAACTCCAAGAACTAACAGCAAAATCTGCAGCTGACATCCAAAAAGCAGAGGGCTGGTTTGCGGCAAATCACCTGAAAATAAACCCGAACAAAAAACAAAACATGAAATTTTCCACGAAAACAACAGAAGATCGGGAAAAGCCAAATTTTTGGGTCTGATAGTGGACTCCAATCTGAGGTGGGGACATTGGTAGACTGACGTTTGTGGTATTCACCATAAGAAGACTGAGACATGTATGCACATACGAATCTGCAAAGGTGGCGTACTGTTCGTATTTTCATTCTCTTCTAAGTTATGGAACTCTCTTTTCGAGACAGACGGCTGATGCAAATAGAATATTTCTACTGCAAAAAAGGCTACCAACAAACACACATTTTATCCAAATGGAAACAAACATGAGTACAACACACTAAGTAGAAAGCATCTAAGAACCCCTTATCATTGACTTTCACTGTTGCAGTCGGGTGTCGATTATTGGGGTCCCAAGCTATATAACCACTTGAAGAAGAACTTAAAGACCTACCACCTGACGAGTTCAAGAAAAGGGTCAAAGGGCTGCTGATGGAGAGGAAGTACTACGGCGTCGAAGATTTTCTGGCAATTAACGCGAGCTGCTGAAGTATATAACATTCTATCATTTATTATTATTTGTTTATTTGTGTATATCGTTGTTTGTCATATTGTTGATACAATGATCTTGTTATACATATATACACTTTAATTTAAATTAATGTGATATTTTATGTCAAATGTGATAATTACCACAAGATTACTCAGATATGACGATAATCTGTAATTAATATAATGTTAATAATTATAGATGAGTAAATATACATTATTATTATTATACTATTATTATATTATTATTATATTAAAACAACGGTAATATATTTTCGAATTAAAAATGACTTTGTTTTGTTGGAGTTTGCAGAACGAAAGGAATGTCATTATATTATTATATTATAATGTACTATTTTTCGTGAGTGAAAGGAACAAGATTCTATTGGTGGTATAGTATGTTAAAAAACAATTTTGCAGTTACTTCGGTTTTGCTTACTCCAGAAATTATTGAACAACCAAATGAACACATATTCCATGGAAACAACGTTCGAGAAGTCCGGGCGAAGGCGGTAAATAAGGGAGATTCACTTTGCTCTTGATCGCGGATTGCGTGAATTCCTTGAAGCGAAGTTGAGACAGTGTGTATTTGCAAGTGGCACCATCGTACAATGCCATGAAGATGACCTGTCCCGCGGCTTCAACGCACAGTATTCTTCCTCTCCGAAATTTTTCTTCGCAAATGAAGCAAACGCTTATTTCCAAAGAGCCAGAAAAGATAAGTCCTAACGTAGAAACGGTCATCTCTCTACTGCCCTTCAGACAAATTGAGGCATTCTCTGCAACTTTACATTTGCATCAAACGCTAAAAAAATTTTTCGCGCCGAAAAATAGTGAAAACCCATTTTTGAAAATTTTGGCGCCCTCTGCTTTTTCCGCTTTTGGCTGTAGCGCAGCGAGTACATTAGATAATTTGTAGATATTGTTTTTTTTTGTTAAAAAAATTTTTTGTTCGACCAACCATTTACGCCGAGAATCCATTCAAAAACTTTTTGAGATTACCAAAAACCCACAAGGAGTTCCAACTTTTTGGTTTTAGAGTCGTCGCATGCCCCACTAACGATTTATCAAATAAAATAGTCTCCCATATTTTCTTCCAAAAAAAAATATAGAATGACTACTATAATATCATGTATTGAATCGAATTTCATTGTTTTATTATTATATATAAATTATTTAAAATTTAATGTTTATTCATTATTATTATGTAACTACATCTGTAAAATAATAAGTCCTATTTCTGTCTGTTCTTTATTTACCATAACAGGAAAAGTAATCTAGTTAAATTTTTAAAATAAAAGATATCCTTTTGGAGCACTTTCTGGTTTACTTCAAATCTTTTTATAACTGTCCGAACACTGAATCGTTTGAGAGTAATTTTTTACTAGGTCGTAAATTAACTCTTTTGAACGTCTACCAGTCTGCTACAATATCTGACGATCTGTACAGATGAAGTACGCACCATCTATATCCATCTCATTTTCGATATTAGTTTTACATTATTTTTAACTCACTTATAAATGTCAGTAGTATTTTATCTTGATAAATGTAAAATAGTGGAAGAACTAAAAAAGCTAGTATTATTTATGAATCATATGTAATACTTTTGTTTAAGTTTGTATTTATGTAAAAGTTATCAAAGTCTACCAGAAAATGTGTACAATTTTATGAAATGTAATACAAAATAATATAAGTAAATTTAACAAAAAGAAAATATACATTAATTTTATAAAGTTAAATCAAGGTTACTAGATAATGTTTTCAATTTTATGAAATGTAAAATAATATAAAAAATGTTTAATCAAATATCTACTTAAAACCGTAACAAGGATTTCTGTATTGCGAATATCGCTCGTAAAGTGAATCCCCACCTAAACAAAGTAACTCCGCCCTGTCTTGGATTGCAAGGATATATCAAATATTTCACTGCAGGTGGCGTACTAAAGCAGTGCCAAAAATCCATTTCTTTCTTATCAAATTACACATTTATCTTAATAAATACGAAAAAATTTTGCTAGAAATTAATGTTCACAATAATATGTTATACGTCGATACGCATTTTATTTTTCGATTGTCTATTTATATTTAATTTTTTATAACAATTAATAAAAAATTGAAAAAACAAATTGCCAAAGGACGTGTAGATAAACATTATAAGAATATTTCATCTAAATCATTTTTGCATAAAGTTTAAAGGTAGCCTGTAATCTGTAAATATTTGAAAATGTACCTATACAACACCCTTAAAGGAATTGATACATTTTCCAAAATAACTCTGAAACTAAGACGTTTAGTTATAGGGAATTAAATACATACTCCCCCTAATTTTGAACGTGCAATCCAATGAAGTTGAAAAAAATGTAGGTTGCTATTTAAAAATAACAAGATATTGATATTTTCTGGATGAAATGTTTAACATGGTTTTCTGATCACCCTGTATTATTTTGAAAAGTTTGTAATACCGCAGTTGAAGCAGTATACTTTCCAAAATGATTACCTAAAATTTTAAATATGTGCATGCATTCAATTATTGGGAATGTTGTCATGAGTAATAGTCTGCAGCTATCAATTTTTTTACAAAAATTGAAATAATTCAAAAATGGCTAACTTTAGAGGCAAAGCTTATTAGACAAACTAGCCTTAAAATTAAGTTGGAAATACGAATCAATCATAAAAAATTGGGTATTCCATTTAAAATAAGGAAGTTGATATCCATTTCCGGTGTAACTGGAAGAAGCAAAAATTCAAAACTATTTTAAATCGAAAGAGCTTAAGGCGAAACTAATATCTGCGAAATTTCAAAACTCAACTCTTATTAGTTTTCTATATTGTTCTAATGAAATCTCGTCGTGGTATACCCTGTATAAACAATGGACTCTGCAGTTGCAGATAGTAAGCCTTCAGAGTTTCCATTATAGGGCCTTATGGGACATTCCTCGATAATATGTTTTTATTACTCCACTAATCAGAACGGAGCGTTTTATGATGAGCAATATAGCTACAAGAAAAACAAATCGACTAGTATCAATATAATCGCTATTTTTAATTATCCGTTGTAAGCCTTGGACAATTAGGAATATCCTGAGTTGGTATGCGGCGATCTAAAGCGTGCTTTCGATACTTTTAATCATACCATATTATTGGGGAATCTGAAGTATTATGGGTTGGACATAGTTTTTTTACTTTGTATCCTAAGAATAGAAAGGAATTCCTGAAATTTGACGGAGAAAAATTGAGCTTGATTGATATTGTAGAAGACGTACCTCAAACTCTATCCTTGGGCCACTAGTGTTCATAATATACGACCTTTTGAACCCTTTAGTTGAACAGACAAATCTTGATGCCGCTCAAAAAATTTACAAAAATCCTCTAAGGAGATCATCTAGAATGATCAGATGGGTAGAGACTAATGTATGTATATGAGATGCAAATTTTTTTGGGTTAGTTTTGCACATGGGACCATGTGCGCTACCATCTATTGAGCTTTATTGGAGTCAAAATGTCTTATATACAATGCTCTTTTTTAAATCTGTGATGAGCCAAAATAGATTCCAATTACAGTTGCGCTTTTGGCATTTTGCCGATAATACTGTAGCAACAGACAATCAGTTATTTAAAGTTAGACCTTCTCGATCACTTCAACAAAATTATGTATGATAACTATGTACCCGATCGAAACCTATCCATTGACGAATTCATGGTCTCGTAGCATGGTAGGCTATTCTTACCTGGTTTTCAAAATTCAAATTTATCATTGCAAATCAGAAACAGTTATTCACAAAGATAAACGCGTTCCCCAAGTATTCCTGCAGATAATAAATTATTTTTTTTAGATAAGCGCAATAACCGCAAATGAAACCCAAATGAAACAGTGACAAAGAACTGAATATGGGATAGTGTTTATGGCAAAGAGATACATCTGTTGTTGTGTAGGGTGGAAATGCTCCAAGTTTGAAATACAAACGGATAAGTTACTTCTTAAAGCCAAAAATTGTATCTATTAAAATATATAGAAGTACATTACATATCTAATTGGAAATAAAATGCAAAGAAGCTGTAAAGAACCGCTACAAACATAATTTCATTACTTGGAGGGCATACATCGCACGGAAAAAAATTAGGTGTGGCCACCACACGACTTTCTTATACGTATGAGCGTTTCAAATCATACAATTTTAAAAATTATTTTATACAAAAATTATTCAAAATCCTATTCTATGTAATTCTAGTTTCTTAATAAATCTCTACAGGATACATACTTTATGAGATATTTGCAAAAAGATGATACTCGTTAAGAGTAAAAGTATTACTTCCGGTGCGAATTTTGAAATTTCATTTATACTAAAAATATTTCAAATCCAACTCTAAATACTTTTGTACTCTTGACAAATATATATAGAATGCATAATTTACGAAATATTTGGAAAAATCGCCATTCCATTAGAGTAAAAGTGTTACTTCCGGTCCGAATTTTGAAATTTCATTTATACGAAAATATTTCAAATCCAACTCTAAATACTTTTGTACTCTTGACAAATATATATAGAATGCATAATTTACGAAATATTTGCCAAAATCTCTATTCGATAAGAGTAAAAGACCTACTTCCGGTGAGAATTTCGAAAAACCTTTTTAATATAATTCTTCTCAAATTTAATTTTGAGTATATATGAATTCTTTACAAATTTGTTTAGACTTAGTAGTTGACGAATAATTGGCAAAATTCGATTTTTTCACTGAAGTAAACTACTACTTCCGGTCTGTCGATTTTACTGAAAATCTAATCAGATCTCAAGAGGGAGATTATATTCGTAAATATAAAATTTGGAATTGATACCTATAGCGGCTTGGCCGCTATCGTGGTCACACACACAGAGAGACAGACACACACACAGACATTTTTTTAAAACCAGTTTTTCGGTATCAGGGGACTTCAAAACGTGGACATCTGCAAAATCTCGAGGTCGAAAATTTTGATCATCACAATACTTCCTTATACTACGTATAAAAAAGTAAAAATGCGACCCACAATGGCCTGCCGTGTTTGCACCACCCAAAAGAAACGGCGAGAAGCAAGACTTTTTGCCCAATATGTCAAGGGATGCCTCCGTTATGTATAGAAGATTGTTTTAAGACATATCACAAGCGAAATTTGTTTTTATTATATTGTTTATTTTAATCTTTTATATTTTCGTTATCTTGTGAAAAAATAATGTAAATCCATTTGTGACACCAGTTTCTTGCAGATGAATCTTTAACAGGCGCTCATCTCACATAATTCGTATGCATTTACAACTTGTTAACCCGTGATGTGCACCGAAAACTTATTCCGTAAAAAGGAGATAACTAGTGATGGGCATCTGCCAGCACAAGATAACACATAATGTTTGCCATGTGGTTAAGTTAGATGTCGGTTAGTTTAATTTAACAACTAATTACAACATAAATCTGTGAATATATTGTAACGAAACCAGCAGACATTCGAGCGACAATAAAAAAAGGCCATAAATCATCTCGGCGCGACTGGTAGGCATCATAAAGCAGTGTATCACGTGTGCTGCGGCTACGGAATGTCTGACGAATGTTCTACAGGCATCGAGAGAGAGATACGCGAATGCTCCAGATGTTTCGTACGGGATAAGTAATTGCGGATGAATTCGGGAGTAAGACGTCCTTAAGTAGTCTCGAGTGCGAAGAAATAAATAGTGGTAGCCAAGGAAATAAATAAGTAGTGCCGTGTTATATAAATAGAAGTGTTACATAAATACGGACAGAGATATTAGTAATAGAAATAAGTAAATACAAGTGTTAATTTAAATTGTAGTAGTTTAAGTGTGATACGTTAGTTTTTATATTTTTATATTGTAATAATTTTAAGTTATATAAATATACAGACTGTTTTTAAATAAATAATTGCACGAGTTGTTTATTGCGAACCCGAAAACGTTACAATATTTTCATCATACTGTATTGTCTTTGAAGCCCAAAATTATGTATTTCATTCATTGGCAAGGAATAATTTTTATTCACATAAATTATAAATATTTGAATATATTATAAGCGCCATACATATAATTGATTAAGACACATATACAATAAAAAAGAATCATTCATTTTGGCCTGTTCATATTCATATAGCAAGGGTGCCCATGATTTGTGACTTCGAGTTGTAAAATTTTCTTATGAATATTTGATGTGTTAGGTTACTCGCTCCAGTGGTGCATCCTATGTTTGATATTAATTAGTGAACAAATAAAATTAATTAATTCTTACTTTTTAATGTACAATTACGTAATTAACCTACAAATACATCAGTCTATAATGAAATTTTAATTGTCTTGAGTATTACAGTTTCTTTTCCATAAGGTTTCAAATTATATAGATAAACGACTTGAATTTATTCCACTTACTAGTTCTACATAAAATTTAATTGTTAGCCTTTTATTTATATATATATATATATCGCATATATATTATATCCTATAACATTTTATATTAAGAAAAAGTCGGGATATATCGTCAGTATTCACACCATAGAAATATCATGCCGAAATGTTATTGACCATATAGCTCCTATTTAATTTTCTTTTTTAATGATTTCCCCTTTAATATAAGCAGCCATGTAATTACAGAACTAAGATGTATTCAGTTCCATTTGCAAACCCACATGAAAGAGAAATTCACGATTTCTGGGTAAAAATAGATTCTACAACTTGATAATATTAATACACTTAAATAAAGAATGATATTTGACGTACTAAAACTTACTAATTGCAAGCTATTAGAGTATGACATTTTGAAGATGAAAAATTCGGAATTAGTCATATACAGGGTCCCGCAATAGTGCGTCAGGTTTCCATACGGCAACTTATACTGTATTATAGGTTTTATCTCAGAGAAGTATTTTTAGTAATGGCGAACTAAATGGTACACCTATGTATTAATATACATTTAAATTTCTTGTTAAATTTAATGTATTTTGTTAGGTATACATTCGGTCTAAGTTTGGGAATTACATGATGATTTTCAAAAAAAATTAAATTTTACAACTTCTTCGAAATTTGGAAATATCTCCGAAACTGTAAAAGTTAAAAAGATGCGGTTTTCAGTTTCCGCTTAAGCATGGAAGAACGCACGTTTTTCTATTAGAAAATTGTTGTGCTTAAATTACAGGGTTATTGAAGAGGAATCTGTAATTTTCGAACTCTAAAATCATGGATAACTTGATTTCTTTTTAAATAGATATATAATATTTTACTTTTATACGGATATCATTGCGACTATCTTCAAAGGTTTTAGAGATATTTCCGATTTTTCAGTTTTTCACGATAGATACGTATTGCAAAGCACCGGTTATCTTCCCCTCGCATTTCACCAGATTTGGGACTGACAGCAATATTATTGGCATTGTTAGAAAATGGTCAACATAACACAAGACGTAGAACAAGTAAACGAAAAGGTTTGTGGAAATCCTGAGATGTTATAATAAACGGCATATTTAATGTTAAAGTAGGCTTGGAAAACTACATTTGAATTAACATTAGTAAAGAAAGATTATATTTGTATAGATGTTCGAAGTGTCTTCCATCTTGTTCAAGGAAGTTAGCAATTCTCACTCGAAATGCCCTTTCTACTTTTCTGATTACGATTAGTGTAATAGAAGCAAACGCGTCGACAATTCTTTGTTGCATGTTTTGTTTAGTGGTTAGAAGTTCTCTATAAACCTGATTTTTAATTTATAATAATAATAATAATTTTTGCCCAAAAATGGCGGAGGTTTGCGGTACTTTATATATCTAGTGACTTTAGTAATTTTTTAATGTCAGCGCCATCTATATTTGCCCGCAGGCAATACAAAACGCGAATAAAAATTTTGGCTTGACTGCGCCATGTGTTTGTAAGTACGATAGGGTACAATAAACGAAATTTCTGGCTTATATTTCAGATTTTGTTTTACAAATACTCTTAAAATATCAAGATTATAATGTTTTCAAACAAATATTCTTCAAATAAGAAAATTGGGGTTTTTAATAAATTAAAATAAAAGATTTTCTTTACTTTTGTAGTACAAAGTCTAGGTATGTAGTTGCATCGTGCCCACCCGTGACGTCACCCGCGTAGAATTATGTTTGCTTCACTGCTTGATAGTTAAAGCGTGTCTATATGTTTAAATGGTCTAAGTAAATAATAATAGGAGTCTATAATTTGAATATAAGTATGACAACTGTCAGAATTTAAAGTTTTTAAAGGATTAGCATGTACACCAACATTGATTACTTAAAAAACTTAAAAAACAGCCTACTCTAATGAGGAAAGTATTTGAAGGCACGGTATGTATTATAGCGTGGAGCCTATGAGATTATTACGACAGAAATTAAGCCTCAAGAGCGACGTAAAGTGCCCAGGGTTAGGATGAGGCAGGCAAAAAAAGGTGTTGTTCAATAGAGGGTTCTTGGATACATAGGTTTAAGAGCCCTTGTATTAACTTATAACCCAAATATAGTCTATTGTCAAAAAATGAGTAATAATAAAAGACTTTACAAATAAAAATTAGTTAAAATAGTTAGATGGACTTCAACCACAATGTTCATAGCAATATGTACGTACTTTCCCGAAAAAAATATAAAATAAGAAGAATTGTTGTGTCTTAGGGTCGTCCAAAAGTCTGGATTCACGTGGATTTTGAGTAAACTATTCACTTTTTTGGAAAACTGAATTCTGTATCTTGAATGGGAATAAAATTGCAACTCAATAGTATTTTTTATTTCAAAAAAATTGTTTATAATTTTGAGATAAAGTTAATAACAATGTTTTTTTAAATGGAAACCTACCGTGATTTTTATTTCAGAGAGAGTACTTTCGATAAGAATTGCATTGGCATAGAAATTTTGGCTATAAACCTTACGATTATTGTTTAAATTAATATTAAATTTTCGATCCGAACACTCGTTCGCGCTTGTTCGGAAAATACACGAACGTGTCTTCTCTTACCACGTTTCCAACTGTAGGCATGGGTCCACCCCCTAATAAAGCATTCTATTGAAGGCGTTACGTTTATCTTGAATGAAAGCATTTTTTTTTTATAAAATGGGGATCTACCGCGATTACAATATTTAAACGTTATGAGAAAGTACAACGTAGTTTAATAAAAAAATAATTTTATGGTCTTTTTCCGTTTTTAGACACTTGGAAGGTCCAAATCTTATCTCATTCTGTTTTTGGTATTACTAGTGTACGTTTACGGAGCGAATTTGAATTTTTATTTTCTGTTTTCTTGAACGTTTTGTTTGTTGTTAATTGTGTTGTTTTGGTATTGACTTTATCTATTATTTTTGTGATCTGTGATTTTGAACAATTTGCGTAAATATGGAACTGGTAGAGAGAGAACGGATAGAAATTCTAATTATGGTGGGATACGGCGACAAAAAGCGATCACATCAAGAAGCTTGTGATCTCTTCAATCAACTTCACCCCGAGCGAAACCCAATTTCAAAATCGACTGTTGCAAAAACATACAGAAGATTTTTTGAAAACGGAACCGTCAAGAGTCTCCCAAGATCTGGCAGAACCAAGACAGCAACGAACGACCATGTCGCACAGCTTGTAATGGAAAGGATTATTGAGGAGCCAATCATTTCAACCGAGCAGTTGGCACTAGATTATGATGTAAGTGCCACTTCTGTCAAGAGGATATTGAAAAACCAAAGTGCCAAACCATATAAACTGCAACTTCAGCAAGAGCTGACCGCAGAAGATTACGATCGTCGCCTCCAATTCTGTGAATGGTTATTCTTCCAGCAAGAACAAAATTTGAATTTTACAAATAACATCATATTTTCGGACGAAGCAACATTCTGCCTAAATGGAATAGTCAATCGTCACAATTGTCGATATTGGGCGCTGGAGAACCCCCACTGGATGCAGGAGCACCATACCCAACATCCCGAGAAACTTAATGTATGGGCAGGTATTGTTAATGGGACAATTATTGGTCCTTTCTTCATCCAGGGCAACTTAACTGCTGTGTTGTATTTGGATTTGCTAAGGAACCAGATAATTCCAGCGATTCGAAGAATATTTCGAAATGCAATTCCGAATCAAGTTTGGTTCCAGCAAGATGGTGCACCGCCTCATTTTGGTATTGCTGTAAGAAATTACCTAAATGAAATCTTTCCCGAAAGGTGGATTGGAAGGAGGGGAGCCGTGGAATGGCCACCACGATCTCCAGATCTCACCCCATTAGATTTCTTTTTATGGGGATACGTAAAAGGTTTGGTCTATAAAAGTAGACCAAGAAATCTAGAGGATCTGAGAGAGAGAATTGAAGAGACCATGGCGAATATACCTCAGGAAATGTTGAATAATGCTGTCCAAGGTGTAGTTCATCGAGTTGGATTCTGCCAGGAAGTTAATGGCGAACATTTTGAACATTTAATATGATTTTGGTAATATCTAGTTTAATTTCATTGTTTTGTTTGTTTTAATTTTATATTAGGAGTATTTTTTTTACACGAAATTTTAATTACAATTTTTATTTATATTTTGTGTTTGTTATTTTCGTGTATTACCCCATTTTTTAATAAATAAAAATATCTGTAAAATATTTTTAAAATCAAATTCGCATTCAGTAAGAAAAATTTTTGCTTATTACTAAAGTAAGAAAAATTAGTATAAAAAAAGTTTAAAAAACGAGTGGTCACAAATCATTTTTAAAAATGTGTGCCTTAAGGTCTTATAAAATGGTTTTTTTATATTATTATAAAAAATCATTTTATAGAACTTGAGGCACTCATTGTTTAAAATAACTCGCTTTGCAATTTGCCATTCTTATGGCGTTTTTTAATTAAAAGAAAAACTGATTTCATCGATTGAGGGATTTTTGTGGTAATTGGTATTTTTATTTTTCGTCTTCTTGACACTGCTGTTATTTAAATTGACATAATGAAAGAGAAACTGCACATCCGCAGTTCCGTGGATTGATGTCTAATTAGGACGCCGAAAACTATGACGTTGCGTTTTTAATCATTAATCTAATATTTTATTCTGAGATATTTACTAATTTTTACGCTTCTTTCCTTACGTTTGCCAATTACGTTTCGGATCTAATTTTTATTAAACTACGTTGTACTTTCTCATAACGTTTAAATATCGTAATCGCGGTAGATCTCCATTTTATAAAAAAAAAATGCTTTCATTCAAGATAAACGTAACGCCTTCAATAGAATGCTTTATTAGGGGGTGGACCCATGCCTACAGTTGGAAACGTGGTAAGAGAAGACACGTTCGTGTATTTTCCGAACAAGCGCGAACGAGTGTTCGGATCGAAAATTTAATATTAATTTAAACAATAATCGTAAGGTTTATAGCCAAAATTTCTATGCCAATGCAATTCTTATCGAAAGTACTCTCTCTGAAATAAAAATCACGGTAGGTTTCCATTTAAAAAAACATTGTTATTAACTTTATCTCAAAATTATAAACAATTTTTTTGAAATAAAAAATACTATTGAGTTGCAATTTTATTCCCATTCAAGATACAGAATTCAGTTTTCCAAAAAAGTGAATAGTTTACTCAAAATCCACGTGAATCCAGACTTTTGGACGACCCGGTATATTTATTGCAGTATGTCAGAAGAATTAATTTATACAAAAATTGGGTTGACTTTCTAACAAGATATTTTTGAAAATATGAATTGTACACGATTTTTTAAAAAATTATCTGCTATTGCTTTATTCCATGTACCAATAACAAAACAGTTGAAAATTAACACAAACACCAATAGTATATTTCTGGGCCACCGTATGTTATTTCATTTATATTATATTGTGTTCGGTGTGAATTATAGAAATGAACATATCATGTTTCTCCGCAAATATAATTTTCTTTTGATAACACTTTAATGTGTAGACACGTAAAATATCACAATAGATATTGTATGTGTCATAGTTTCCTTCATGTGTATATAACGTTTGTCGCTTTGGAAAAAAACGCGTGTTATACAATAGAGTACCGATATCTTCTGTCGTGTTGCGTACGTTTATGTGAAAGAGGAAATATGTGCAAGGCAGGTCTTCAGCGACCCTAAAAGGAGTCAACCGGATGACCCGGATCATTCCGAGAAAACAACAGGCTGCAACTTTTTATTTAACAACTTGAAAAGGGGAAGTGTTATGAAAATGCCTTAGCCTTCGATGCGAATGTATCTGACTTACAGGTAATGAGAACTCTTAGAACTGTTTCAAAGCGGCAGGTGCATAGCTGGGATAACTTCGACTACTAAATTCATGTTAAAAAAATACCACCGGTGTATTTATGTTTTGTGAATTTTTCCCCGAGTTTTCTTTAGATATAAATTAAACGAGACTATGTTAACGATCTAAGACTGTATATATTTTATCGCCTCATTCCTATTTTCAATTAAACGGATTCCACTGAAAATAAGTTAAACATTTAATATGAAATCACCCAAGGAATTGACCGTGGTTGAATTATATTAGGATAAAGAATCGGATTTTTTTTTGTCTTAGCATGTGACTGTACTTAGTGATGTTTGCTGAGAATGATTTTAACTTATATATTTTGATTAAATCTTTTTTTATTTATCTAATATTTATATAGAATCTGTCCTAATATCAGACACTAAGTTTTTTTTGGATTTCAATTGTTATAGAGGAAAGCAATTCCAATGAATTTCTCCCTATTTATTAACTAGATACATATCCTATACGACTATGATCAAAAATATTTAATTTTTTTTTAACATGACAACTAATCTATACTCACTAACTAAATCTAAATAGCAAGCTGTGGTTTGTAGCTTTTCAAACGTCTTGCTTCAGTGATTTCTTCCATAATTGATTTGACAAGAACTTTTGACCTTCTATTATTAGATAGATTTGGGAAGATGAAGTGAGCAATTTTGTTTTTATTTTCTAGAGAATCCTCTAGGTAACCTTCAGCAACGGTGGAACTCTTCGAGCCTCCATGTCGTTTAATTGAGCATAAGTTTGCACCAGAATCTGCTAGCAAAGTAGCAGATAAACGTCGGAAGCAATGTCCCGTATAAGATTCTGGATTCGGCAATTTCAAAAACATTGCTATAATTGCAGGCATCTTGCCAAACGAATTTATTCCAACCGCTTGGACTTGTGCATTTATTATTAGCGTATTTAATAAATAAACGTCGATGTTTTATATTAGATGGACGTAATGCTTTTTTGTATTTGCGATACAAGTTTATATATGAGCCAATAACGATAAATATTCTTTGAGTATTGGTTTTAGTATCTGGTATAGTAACTACTAACACATTTCCTCTATCTTCAATGATATCCACAGTCACACGGCATAACTCTTCCCGGCGACAAGCGCCAAATATACCCATAACAACAGCTACTTTGAACATCATATATTTTTCATCTGATGCTTCAGAAATAAATCTATCAATTTCTTGTCTTGTCAATATTTTTCATTTTCTTGGTCGGTAACCTTCTCCTTTCCGTTTCAAAAATGCAATAAGTTTATAATATTTACTAATATCAAGGTTATCTTTTATATTTAGCAAAAGTTTTATCATCGAAAAGTGTGACCAAAGAGTAGAAGATTTCCAAATTTTAGACCTTTCTTTAAAATATGCTAGTAGAACATTTTCGCAAAATTTACCTATCACCTTATTACATCTGCATCATTCCATAAACCTTTTGTACGCAATTTCATATTGTTGCCTAGATTTTGTGGGCAACAAATCTATAATGTCGCTTTATCAGCGGCTTAAATTATTGCACTCGGTATTACTTCATTTTCACTCATCTTTTGTACAAATTGTTTCAAATTAATTTCACGTAATTTAATGGTTGCGTCCAGTTGTGTCAAAACGTATTAATGAGCTGTCAGATTTGGTCAGTGGACTTTCATTATATTTTATAATAAAAATTGTTTGTAGAAAAAATATTGTACGATACACGTATTAAAAATGCTATTTTATTTCACTCGTAAATTGCGACACTCGCTAATGCTCGAGCCGCAAACTTTTACTCGTGAAATAAAATCGCACTTTTAACACTTGTATCGTAAATAACTATTAATTTTTTTTTACATGACAACTAAGCTTTATTCACTAACTAAATATAAATAGCAAGTTGTGGTTTGGAGCTTTTCAAACGTCTTGTTTCAGTGGTTTCTTCCATAATTGATTTGACAAGAACTTTGGGATGCACTTTGACCTTCTTACTGTCTTCCTGACTATACTTTGAAATTTAATTCTACACTGATGGTACTTGTAGGTCTTGCTGCATAACTAAGTTTGGGACATACCACGCTGCACTAACTTTTAAGCGGAGCAATTTGCTTTGGCAGCATTGGAGTATTTTCATATTAGAATTGTTTTCTGTTTCCCAAAGTTGTATACCATACGTCCATGTAGGCTTTTTTAGTATGGCTCTGTATTAGGAGTTTGTTGCTCATTGATAAGTTTGATTCGATTTGAGTTGTATTCCAAGTTGTTTTCTTTTTGTAAATATATGATTCCGCCATTTTAAGTTCATATCCAGGTGCATGCCAAGGTATTTGACAGAGTCAATATGTTTCAATTGCTGGCAATTTATTTTTATTACCTTTGTTCTCCAATTTTCCAACCATTTTTGGTTTGCATTAATATGTTGTAAACGTGTGGAACTCGTACTTAGGCTTAGATGGGAAGATAATACCGCTGTATCATCAGCAAAAGTAGTTAGCTGTATACATTAAATATAAAGCGGAATCGAGAACACCACCTTGGTGTACCCCAGACAATATTCGATGTAACTCCGGAATTTCGTTACGGTGTTCGACAAAGTAGTATGTATTTTCTATGTTTTTTTATGTTATATTGCTTTATTTATTATATTTATTCTACTCCCATACTTTAATTGTATTATTAGATATGCTGAACCTGTACTTTAATGATGTCCATTACGATACAGATTTTCATTAAGATACAAGTTTATATCCAATAGGAATGCGACATTCCAATATTCATCAATATTCAATATGGCCACTTCATATCTGACAGATATACAGATTAATTAAATTTGACAGTTCTCTGCAATTTACTAGTAAGTAGTTAAAATTTGTGCTTTTTTGAAAATATAAACGGTAAAAATGATGGATAATGACAGTGAAATGTAAAATTCGACTCCACCAGAAATTATGGAACAAGCCTTAATAGTTACGAACAATTTATTACCAGCTAAATTCGCAAAAACGTACGGAAAATTTGACGCTCAATTTATGAAATGGAATGTTCAAAAAATGTTTTATTATGGCGTCGTAGAAAAAATAGTGTATGCAACTAGCATTTAATAGCTATTAAGACACTCGTATTCATGTCATAACAGCCATCATTAAATGCTCATTGCGTAATATACTATTAATTCTACAGTGCTCACTGTGTTATGTGTAGGGGTTGCTATTGCTAAATTTTGCATAGTTTATACAGAGTACTGTATATTTATATACCAACTCAATAAATTCGATATATTATTATTATTACAAGACTTAAACATGTAAAGTTAGATTAACGATAAAATTTATCATGAAAATATTTAAATGGATACATTTAGAGAGATATTTAAGAGTAAGCTTTATGCGTCAGATATTTTTAAATTTTCTTTTTGGTAGGGTTACTATAGCTGAACTTTGCTTAGTTGATACAAAGTATTGCATACTTATATATCAACACAAAAAAGTCGATTTATTATTATTATTATTATTACAAGTTTTAAACATGTAAAGTTAGATTAACGATAAATTTTATCATGAAAATATTTAAACAGGTACATTTAGAGAGATATTTAAAAGAAAGTTTTATGAGTCGGATTCATCTAAGGTATTTTAAAGTTTTATTTTTGTAAGTGTTAATATAGCTGAACTTTGCTTGGTTGATACAGAGTATTACATACTTATATATCAACACAAAAAAGTCGATTTATTATTATTATTATTATTATTATTACAAGTTTTAAACATGTAAAGTTAGATTAATAATAAATTTTATCATGAAAATATTTAAACAGGTACATTTAGAGAGATATTTAAAAGTAAGTTTTATGAGTCAGATTCTTCTAAGGTATTTTAAAGTTTTATTTTTGTAAGGGTTACTAAAGCTGAACTTTGCTTGGTTCATACATAGTATTGCATACTTATATATCAATTCATTAAAGTCGATTTATTATTATTATTATTATTATTATTATTATTAATAATATTATCATTAATATTACAAGTCTGAAACATGTAGTTAGATTAACGATAAATTTTATCACGAAAATATTTAAACGAATAGATTTAGAGAGATATCTAAAACTTAAGTTTTATCAGTCAGATTTGTTCAAGATATTTTTAATTAGTTTTCTTTTTGGGATTTCCATATGTAGGAATATTGAATGCAATATACCAAATCTTGACTTTGAATACATGCTAGACCAAAGAAATCAATAGCAAATCATGCTCGAACTACATCAAAATAAAAAATTAAACTAATTATTCCGATACAAACATCAGGATGACTGGAAAACATAAAAAATCATGTAATAAGGTTTTTTAAAAATAATGCGCCTTACCTAAACATAAACATCTTTTTATGTCACGTGAGCCATAGACAAACGCCAATAAAACGTCAAAGCTGTTTCTTATATATTTGATTTCTTCTTAGTATAATTTGTAAACCTATTAAAAATGAAAAGAAGCAGAATATTTGAAACATTTATATTTATAATTAAAAACCGTACTGAAAGGCACCAAAAAAAACACATACGGGAACTAAAAAAACATAAAATTTTGACAAAAAAAGCTTTGAAAAGGCATATTTTTAATAATAAGGCATAAAAAACACAAAAAATACTATATATAACTAATAACATTTTATTTTAACCAAGTATAGATTTCTAAACAAATTTACATAAAGCGTTTTTATAGCCATTGATCATTCCAATACTCGGCATATTGTTTCATATGGTCAGTACAAAAATGACAAAACTTCAAATTTTAAAATATAAAGAAATAATAATAAAAAAAACAGAAAATACCATAGATTTCAATGACGTCATATATAAATATACAAACTATACTAACATGATCCTAAAATTCCAAGCTAGAATTTTAGCACTTTTAGCAAGGGAAAAGTTAAGTCGATAAATTTCAATATTTAATTATAACCCAATCTGCCCCCTGCTCCCTGGATTTCAAACAGAAAAATAGTACAGCTGATTTTTAAATTAAGTTGCAAATTATGACGCATATAGAACAGTCACTTATTTGAGTAATAGCAGTGTGGCTATCATCAGGATCAAGGCAGCTGATGCTATTATATTATAGTGTATTATCAGCATACCTCTAAGTATGAGTATTGTGGCAATGCGAAAATATCACTAGTATAGATAACGAAAAGGAGAGGCCGAAACCGATGCAAGCGCTGTCAGATACAACTTTTGCTAACGATTACCATGATATGAATCAAATGAAGATAAAACTACACATTCAAACCGTAACGTCGTAATTTATTACTAATTGCGCTAATACCTAATATTACTGTACTTTGGAAGCAAATTTTAATTAATAATTCTTTAAATAAATTGTGGTTTTGTGGTATATCGCGTACATATGATAAAAATATTGTTCTTGTCCCTTTATTTGTATATTTCAAACTATTATACGATATAAAATGTGCATTTCCGTTTTTCTTGATCGTTAGGAAAGGAAGAGAGGTATTAATATATCAAAATATATTACCGGATATAACACATAAATATAGTTTACAAGGTACAGAGGAAAGAGGTAAATTATTACATTTATATATAAATACTCTAAACATTATACGAATTAAAACCAATTATTATAAGTAGGGAGTATTACGGAAAATACATTCTTGTTTTTATACCATACGTCATCTCAGGAACACTACTTCTAAACATCCATAAATTTACAATTTATTGAAACTTAGTTTTAATGTCATTCAATTTATCTCAATTTCTATTACGAATAAAATATACCTAATAACGTAGATACTGAGAGTACTTATTAAAAGAGCCTCTTCTTTGTGAGTTGCCAGTTAAAATAATTTTGGAAATGGTATTTAACATCCATATATTAATTAAATATTTTTTAATTAACATCAATAATTTTATTTAATTATTCGTAAATAATGTAAAAGAATATTTTATTAATTAATGTCATTCTGCTTCCCCTGATACCGAAAAAAGTGTTTTGTACAAATATGTCAGTCTCTCTCTCTCTCTCTCTGTGTGTGTGTGACTACGATAGCTGCCGAACGGTTGATTAGCAAACTTTCTGTTTACGAGTATAATCTTAGGAAATTCCTACAGAAAGTAGGTATTTTTGTCTTATAGAAAAGGTGTGTTTTGCAAATATCACGTAAATTATGCATTCTATACAGACGTATCTATAATACAAAAGTATTTAGAGCTCGAGTTGGAACAATTATTGTATAAAAAATTTTTTAAATTTTGAACTGGATGCAACACTTTTACTCTTATCAAAAAGTAGTTTTTTTTTTGCGAATATCTTGCAAACTATATGCATTCTATCCACATTTATTATAAGTATAAAGGTATTTACTTATAATAATAATAGTAATAATAATAAATTTACTAATTACCCAACAGAAAATTCCAAATGGGGCAATACAACTACAAGAATGTACGATAATACAATGTAGGTTATGAAATAATTATGAAATAATGATGTATTACTGAATTATAACAAAAACAACAAAGCATATTAAATAAATTGAAAAATTGACACTAAAACCACGCTAGGAGGAAAGAATAGAACAGGAGAGATAATAAACTGATGGGGAATATGTATTATTTAGACGAAAGTTACCACTTTAAGGCAGGTCAGTTATGGCAATATTGACCAATCATAATTTATAAAATCAATATTTTGAGTAACTTGTCATATATACGGTATGTTGATCATGTGTTCACTAGCGTAAGCATGTTTTTTTATGTTTTCTTTAATAGCGTTAGCATAAATGTTAGTATATTAAAAAGAATAAAAGGATTGAAAAAATAATGCAGTCACGATATTACTTTCATTATTATTGGACTAAGAACCTATTTTAAATGATTTTCGAGAACAAACGAAGTGTAGATAAACCCTATACAAAATATTTATGCACGCCTATGCATTGCAGCGGCCATATTGAGTTACCACTTTGGACAAATATTATTATTAAGGAGACTCTCTCCTG
Source organism: Amphimallon solstitiale (assembly GCA_963170755.1). NCBI lineage: Eukaryota > Metazoa > Arthropoda > Insecta > Coleoptera > Scarabaeidae > Amphimallon > Amphimallon solstitiale. The sequence goes on along the minus strand of OY720682.1, from coordinate 77,873,741 downwards.
TTCTATTCTTTCCTCGTAGGATAGAAGCCATCTAGTTTGAATGATAGCTATTTTAGGAACCTTCTTTGCACCCATTCAATTGCATTTGAGCACACTGGGTATATCGGGAACCACACCTCAGATGAGTACTCTAATTTGCTTATAACGAGGGAATAAAAAAGGAAACATATCGTTTGTATGTTAGTAAAACAATTACATGAACGAATAATGTATTTTATGTGCAGAAACGATAATGGATGATATATGTTTAGCAAACATTAGAGCCGAATCAAAAAGAACACCCAGGCCTTTGACGGAAGTACATACATATATATATTATCAATATGATATTCTGAACGAATGATATTTACCTTCCTAGTATAAGTAACAGAACAGCACTTGTCTATTGTGAGATATAGCTTATTGTTCTTCTTAAATCCAAATTCTGCTGAAGTATATCGACATCCGAAGAAATCACTATTCTATGACCCCTAAACCCTAAAACGTATGTACTACAAGTGGCTTTAAATCATAATGTGTCTCAAAGATCTGTTCAAACTATTTTAGAACGAGCAAAGTACCGCCCATACAAAATTCATCTGGTACACGAATTCAACGAGGATGATTTTGTCAGAAGATTCTGTGAAAGAATGAAGACGATGATCGGCGGCGATGAAAATTTTGTTAAAAGGATTGTTTTCTCAGAAGAAGCAACGTTCCAGTTAATTGGTATTGTAGATAGGCACAATTGTAGATATTGGTCTGACAGTAATCATCATTGGATGTCGCCGATACATACCCAATATCCACTAAAAGTCATTGGTCTATGGGTCAGAATTATCGGCCATAATATCATAGTTTTTCGTAGACGGAAATCTAACTGCTGAAAAGTATTTAAAATTATTGCGAGAAAATATTGTTCCTCAAACTACACATCTTTTCCCAAACCACCACAATCAAATTTGGTTTCAACAGGACGGCGCAGAGAGGTCATTTTTTAAATTTTAGGTGGAAATAAATTCAAATTTTAAATACAGGGTGTCCCACCGGGAACCAAATCGATCTATATATGGAAAACCACACATAGGAAAATTTTTAAAATTTGGGGGCATGCGAAAGTCGATGGGGGCAACTCGGCTAAAATATTTTCAAGATGGCGGCACTTCCGGTTATACAGGAAGTAGATGTCAACTTTCTTATTTCAAATGGAACACCCTGTGTATTATTGCATTTTTGGAATCTACACAAGATTCTAGGCTAATTTTATGTATCACGTCCTATACCTAAGTCTAACTGTTTTTGACTTATTTAATTTTTTACGTGAAAAATGACGTTTGCAGCATCTAAAATAATTAATATTTAATTAATAAGGAAGCCCTTATTATTCAATTTGGACTAAAGTCCTTGTTGAGAAAGACCTACTGAAATAGTTTTTTTATAATATTTTGAAAACTTTTAGTACAGGGTGTTTAAAAAATATGATTAAAAATGAAATTGAAAAAAATGCCAAAAATCAATTTTTTCAAATGGAAACCCCCAATTTTTATAATTTTATTTAATTTAGCATTAAAAAATAGTGTAAGTTTGTGTAAGGTTATCTATGCAAAAAATTTTTAGTTTTCGAAATATTGCCAATTTAATATTTCTATTCGGAAATTTTGCTGCGTGAATTTTAAATTCAGTTTCTCTTAGTTGGCTTTGGCGGCATTGACAATCAAATGCTAAAGAAATGTATGACGCTGTCATTATTTGAGAAGTATTATTAATTATTATACCAGGGCGCTTAAATTACACAAACGAAGATTATTTAAACCTAATTATTATTTATGGAGAATGTAACAAAGTTATATCAAGAACATGTGACACATTTTCTATTCGATATCCGCAAAAACAGAAGCCATCACAATGTACCGTTAAACAAATTATAGAAAATTTCAAGAACTTTGGATCCGTCAAAGCAATGGTGCAAAGAAATAAACCTCTCGTTAATAATGAAAATATCGAAATTGCTATTTTGGGATATTTCGTCGCTAATCCAACAATGTCTGTAAGACAAGCTGCATTGGAGTCAGGATTATCAAAATCAACAGTTCACAGAATATTATTATTGTTTAATTTAAAGAGAACAGCATAATTATTTTTTCAATAAATGTTCAAACTGACGTCCTTGAACTTCCAGACACTTTTGGCATCTAAGCAACAGTTGTTCATGAGTCGCTTTCCTTATTGACTCGGGTGTTAAACTTGCAAATTCATGCCTCACGCGCTGCATACAATCTTCCATGGTTGTTATGGGAGTGTTATACACTCGATTTTTGATTGTACCCCAAATAAAAAAATCGAGCACTGCAAGATCTGGGGAGCGGGCTGGCCAAAGGAAAGGACCGTTGTTGGCTATCCATCGATCAACAAAAGCATTTTGCAAAAAATTGTCAATGAGGTAGCTGCCATGTGGAGGTGCGCCATCATGTTGGTAAAAGAGGTTTCTACGAACGGCGAGCGGCAAATTGTCCAAATAGTCGGTTTCTAAATTCTGTAAAATGTTCAAGTAGCCCTCACCTGTAAGTTAATAAGCACATTTTTACCTAGAAATATTCTAAAATTTCTAACTTACCATTTAAATTTTCTTGATAAAAGTGTAGTGCCACGACGCCATCGTTTCTTATGGCACAATAAACATTAAATTGCCAGGAATCTTGAAAATTCTGCTCTCTAAACACGTGTATATTCGAATCACTCCAATAATGGGAATTATGTCGATTAAATGCACCGTTTTTTGTAAATTTCGCTTCGTCTGTCCAAATGATATTGTCCAAAAAAAAATTGTTTCCTTGCGCCCAAGTTGTAATAAACTCACAGAACGCCACTCGTCTTGGAAAATCAGTTTCTTTTAGATGGTGGACTATGGAAAATGCATATGGACGAAATTTATGTTTGCGTAATATTCTGTGAACTGTTGATTTTGATAATCCTGACTCCAATGCAGCTTGTCTTACAGACATTGTTGGATTAGCGACGAAATATCCCAAAATAGCAATTTCGATATTTTCATTATTAACGAGAGGTTTATTTCTTTGCACCATTGCTTTGACGGATCCAAAGTTCTTGAAATTTTCTATAATTTGTTTAACGGTACATTGTGATGGCTTCTGTTTTTGCGGATATCGAATAGAAAATGTGTCACATGTTCTTGATATAACTTTGTTACATTCTCCATAAATAATAATTAGGTTTAAATAATCTTCGTTTGTGTAATTTAAGCGCCCTGGCATAATAATTAATAATACTTCTCAAATAATGACAGCGTCATACATTTCTTTAGCATTTGATTGTCAATGCCGCCAAAGCCAACTAAGAGAAACTGAATTTAAAATTCACGCAGCAAAATTTCCGAATAGAAATATTAAATTGGCAATATTTCGAAAACTAAAAATTTTTTGCATAGATAACCTTACACAAACTTACACTATTTTTTAATGCTAAATTAAATAAAATTATAAAAATTGGGGGTTTCCATTTGAAAAAATTGATTTTTGGCATTTTTTTCAATTTCATTTTTAATCATATTTTTTAAACACCCTGTACTAAAAGTTTTCAAAATATTATAAAAAAACTATTTCAGTAGGTCTTTCTCAACAAGGACTCTAGTCCAAATTGAATAATAAGGGCTTCCTTATGGGAAAAAATATTAATTATTTTAGATGCTGCAAACGTCATTTTTCACGTAAAAAATTAAATAAGTCAAAAACAGTTAGACTTAGGTATAGGACGTGATACATAAAATTAGCCTAGAATCTTGTGTAGATTCCAAAAATGCAATAATACATAGGGTGTTCCATTTGAAATAAGAAAGTTGACATCTACTTCCTGTATAACCGGAAGTACCGCCATCTTGAAAATATTTTAGCCGAGTTGCCCCCATCGACTTTCGCACGCCCCCAAATTTTAAAAATTTTCCTATGTGTGGTTTTCCATATATAGATCGATTTGGTTCCCGGTGGGACACCCTGTATATTCAATATATGTAATATATACCGAGTGTCTTAAAGAAAAGGACGAGTTAATTAGTCTTTAATTTTGGGCGATTAGTATGAGTAATACACCAAATATAATGGGTGAAATTAGACCATAAAACAAAATATAAAATGCATTTTTATTTTTGATTGGTCCTAAGACCTTAAAACGCTTAAATATTATAAATAATTTGTATTTATGGCACTTATGCGTTTTTTCATTTTATCGCCTACATCTGACCATTTAATTTGCCTTTTAAATTATTAAAATCCATTTATACATAATGAGGCCAGACCCTTAAATATTTTGGACATGTGTTACTTGCCACACATAAGCCCATTTTAGTTTTTAAAACAGTTTCATAATATTTAAGAGATCTACATTCATATGAGGTTCAGTTTAACTCATTTTAATTAATATTTTTAACAGAAAGAGCATATTTATTTCTAATCGTATTGTAAACAAAAAAAAAATTATAACAATCGAACGCAAACTGTCCTAGTTGCTATCATTGTCTCCCTCTTCTTCATCGTTTTCTTCTTCGTCATCATCGTCATCACTGTCAATGTCATCCTCTGAAAAAATTTTGGGCAAGTAAGGCTCTTTGAGCAATTTAAGGACAGCTTCATCAAAGGATTTTTTATTGGAACGTTCACCTACACATTGCGATAAAGATGAAATATAGGGATCGGACGACAATAAGAGGCTACAAAACACATCTCTCATTGTTCGGAGATTGGCGTAAATCAAGCCTATCCAATGCAAAATTCAAAAAAGAAGCGTTTTTCTCTTCCAGCGATATTTGCTCGTGCGATGACAAACAAATTATACCTTCGTATTGTCATAGTTTCTGAAATAGTATATTATTTAACTAGCATATAAAGTAGTCTATATTGAGGATGAAGTTTTTTTTTGTGAATTGCATACCCAATCCTATTCATATACTACGCCCGTGGAAACCATATTCCAGGAGCGCGTAATATGAATAGAATTATGCATCTATGGATACGTAGGAAATGAATGTATTATTTAACGGTCGTAGATAAAAATGTTTTTTTTTTCGGTTCTTGGTACTTCTTGGCAGCCAAGTCTGGCATGAATCAACAAATAATAAACTGAGCGAACAATAAAAAATATTATTCAAACAAACATGCGTAAACACCGCATTATGCATACTCTTTAAATTCGTTATTCCAAAAAAATTACAATTTCCGAGCAGTTGTCATTTATTATTTTTTTAGTATGTACAAAGATTTAAAAATTTTTTTTCGTGTATATTTTGTTTATGCTGAGTGTTTACCTTATGCTTTCTTACTACACATTCACTGTTTAGAAAATCTTTACAGAACCACCAAAATGAACCATGGGATGGCACTAAACTTATAGATCGCTAAAATTAAATATGTCACAAATTTTGTTTATTTTCACAGCGACTGGCGATGAGGTAGAACAATTCTGACACAAAAAAACCTGTTTTACAAACTGTCTCTTTGAAGATAAAATCATTGGAAATGTATATTTTCATAATAAATTTTGGGATTTTTTTCCACTTAGAATTTAAAAACTGACCACTGTGCGGCACTCCACCACACTATGGACGTGAAGTACGTTATTACTTAAATAATACATTTCCTCATTTCCTCGAAGGTGGATAGGGAGGCGAGGAACTATTGAATGGTTGATTCGATCCCCTGATCTGAATTCCCTAGACTTTTTCTTATGGGGATATTTAAAGTGCCGTGTGTACAACAACAAACCAGAATCTTTGAACGAATTAAAATTATTAAATAAACGGATTTATCAACAGACTTCATTATTAAACGAATAAAACACTTGGTTATATTGTTTCACTTAAGGACAGATTTATTGTACTCTGACACGTGTTTCGACCTCTCGGTCATTAACGAAGAGTTTACAGACTTAAACTAAACTAAGAAAGTTACCAATACCTATTTATATGTGTGGGCTAGTGTCTTAAGTACAGTGTCAATAATGGGGGTGTTTATGAAGTCCAGTTGTGTGTTTGTGACATGTTTATTTGCTGTTGTAGCTTTTTTAATTTCTAGAATTTCTAATAAATCTAATTTCCTTCCTTTATAACTATTATGTAATAATGTATAATTATTGGTATCAAATACATGTACAAGGTCTATGCAATGTTCAGCAAAGCCTGTATTTTTATTATTGTTTAAAATTGATTTTTTGTGTTCATTAATGCGATCTTGTACGGGTCTGCCTGTTTGGCCAATGTAGATTGCGTCACAATCACTGCAACCTACCTCATAAACACCTGATTTGTCACACAATTTTGCTTTTTCTTTGTTATTGACTAAGATTTTTCCTAAATTTACTTTGTTCACTTGGATAATATTTAAACCTAACTTTTTTAATTCGTTAGAAACTCTGCTGCTAAGACCTGGAATATAGTTAAGAGAATGATACCGCTTGTTGTTTGTATGTTGAGTTTGTTCAATGTAAAAATTTTTTATAAGGATCTTTTTTTGTTTCTTTTCAATCATTCTGTCAATGAGTTGTGTGCTATAACCATTATTTAATGCTATAGTTTTTAAAATATCTTTTTCTTTTTTGTAGTTGTCAGTATTTAAAGGAAAGTTGAGTAATCTATGGATTAAACTGTGGAAAGCTGCCATTTTTATATTCCAAGATTGGTTTGAATTAGCGGGAATGATAGTATCTGTGGTAGTTGTTTTCCTAAATATATCAAATTCTAATCTTTGTTCAATTCTAGTGATTTTTATGTCTAAAAAGTTTAGAGTTTTTTCCACCTCTTTTTCTATTGTAAATTGAATATTATTGTTGACTGAATTTAAATGACTGAAAAATTGATCTAATTGTCTGTCTGTGCCTGACCAGATACATAATATGTCATCTACATATCTAGCCCAAAAGGAAATGAGTTTTAAGAAAGGGTTGTTACTATTTTTTATGTATCTATCTTCAAAATCTGTCATATATATTTCGGCAAGTAATGGGCTTAACGGACTACCCATGGGCAGACCACTAGTTTGTTTATAAAATTTATTGCAAAATTTGAAATAATTTTGGTTGAAGCAAGTGTTAATAGATTTTTGTAATATGTTTTGTTGTTATTGTCAGGAAGTAAATGGAGAACGCTTTGAACTTCTTTTATAATCTAAATTCTGAAGTGTAGTTTTGCTTATAAATTATAAACATCTTGTCTAAATATTAATTGAAACATTTTATTAAATTTTTGTTGCTTTGCTTAGTTTTGTTTATTTTAGTTTCATTGCAAGCATTTGTTGGTGTTTCAGTGGGAAATGATAGAGACATGATGACAATAATGCCAATGGTACATTCTCTACTGCCATTGTTAAGTTCTTCCAATTTTTGACAGATGGACAAAGAATGCTTGATTTGTGTGTTTTATTTTATTTTAGTTGAGTTTAATTTTTTTTATAAAATTCTGTCAAACGAATCACCAAACCTATTATACCATTTAATTCGGGAAAAAATTACCTTTTTAACGATGTTCCATTTAACACATGTTCCCATTAAAAAAACAAGTTGGCTTTGTCTTTCAAAAACTTATGGATCAAAAAAAATAAGAAAAAGGAATAAGTAGTTTTAATTGAGTCCTATGTCTACTTAAAATTTCAGGATTATAGCTCAAACCGTCTTAGGATAACGAACCCGGTCTCATACATAATCGCAACCCTGTATATATTGTACTAATCCCAGATGTAACAAATACAATTAAGTAAAATCAACCAATGAAATTATCATTCACTCATTATATCTCAAAAGTTACACGTTGGGTCAGACATTTTAATGTACCAGTATGCATATAATACATTGTTTTATACTGCAAACCAGACAAATTTCTTCCTATTACATCACACGTTGGGTTAGCCAATAAATTATAATAGTGTATTTTCAATATTTAGCATTACTTGTATATAAACTAAATTATTTATTTGCCCGTACTAACTCAGTCGAAATATTTTTTAATATTTTGATTTATTCATAAAATGATAACAATACTATACCATATACTTCTGATATCATAAATCTTATTTTTATTACAATTAAATTCATCTTTTAGAAATTTATTCTTTTATATTCCCCATAACTAAAATATAACTTAGTCCGAACCTGTCTCTTTTATTTTATCTATTGAATATTATAGTCCTAGTACTATTCACTATTTAAGTTGGTAACTCGTAACTAAAACGATATTACTGCTTCACATTGGAAATAACTTTGACAAGATTGCTAAGAATTATCTTCAATCGATACAAAATCTTTACAATAAGTTTAATTTCAATACTGCACCTCTTCTTTCTTATTTCAAGGTAAGTAAACTTTTTTATCGGTTACAATATATTTCCTATACATTAATTTACTTGCTTATTTTAATTTTAAGGTGTCCAACAACTATAAATACTGCAATATTTTCCTATCAGTAATACGACTACATACAGTAAAACAAAGATGGAAAAATAACAATCAATATATTATACTGATGAGGAATAATACAAAAATCTCAATATAAATGATGAAAATGCCAAGAGTATTAACAAAACCCTATGTAAACTTGTTCAATATTCAATTTTCTATGGTTATGACAAGAATTGAAAATAACCTCTTATTTTAAAAATGTAGGTTTATATGTCAACAATAATAAAACTTTTATTAATGATAACTATTGAGTATTAAATAGAATAGTACTATAATGCAATTATTTATGACTCTATATCAAATTATGGAAATAGTTTGTTATATATTTTTATCTGTAATGATTACCAATTTTTCTAAATAATAGAGATTCTCAAATAAAATATAAAAATTAATCGATACAACCTTCTTTCACATAGGTGTTTCTTCTAATTGAGTAGTTCCTTTTAACTGATTCTTGTTTCTTTGTAGTCTCGGTTGAACTGGAATCCTATGGTGATATTATACCTCTACAATGAAACAGCTGTTTGTGCTTCGTAAAAATGATTTCTTGTGCTGGAATAATGAAGAATAGTCCTATCTCGTTCGGATTCTCCTTCTGGCGTCCAGGAAATTCTTCAATAAATAAAACCACCTCGATTGATAAACTTGAAATTCACCTACTTCGAACTGGATTTCCTACAGGATATGCACGTCTGAGGTTCCTATTATTCTGTGATTTCGTCCCAGGGAATTCTTCGATACATAAAATCTCTCGATAGATAAACTTGCAATAGACCTATTTTGGAATGGATTTCCTACAGGATATACACGCCTGATGTTCCTATTATACTGTGACTTCGCTCCAGGAATTCTTCGATAAATAAAATCCTTTTATGGTACTTAAGTAAATTTCTATTTATATTTAATGCTTTTGTTCACTATAATCTCCTTTACTTTTTTCTGTTCACTCTATACGGCCTACGTTAATATGAAGTGCACTAATACTTCGTTTTCTTTAGGAATCATATAACAAAATATTAGAATATTAATTTCTTATACACAATATGTTCTTCTTTAGCTTGAATTCATGAAATTTCGGCTAAAATCTCTTCTCGCCGAATTCACAACACCTCTCTTTTCATAATTATTATAAGAATCTCCTTTTATTTACCATCATTTCCCTAGTGATAATTTATATTTTTAAATTGACCAATCTCTATTAAATACCTCTTATTCATAATCAAAATACATTCTATTATTGTACTTTTCTCTTAAATCCCTTTCTATATAACAATACTCTTATTTTGATAATTTTATCCATGAATTTACAAATAAATTTAGGTATGCAGAACAATTTAAACACATACTCAATTAAATACTCTGTAAATGTCAAAATCTGTCATCCACTGACAGTTCCTCTAAATAAATTTAAGCGGGAATTTTTAATCTATTTTGACGATACATTTTAACAAAATTTACCGTCTTAAAACCAATTCTCATCATTAAATACAATTGAACAAGTTTTAACAATTTTATATTACATATCAAATTCTCAATTAATTTCAAAATCTCTATTTTACAGATCTTGGTATCATTTGACGAACAATGGACCTTATCCAATAAACTTTACACGAACAACTATGCGCAGCTGTAAGTTTTTCAAAAATCCACTGCTTCTGAAGGCTTTGTATTTCAGTTTTGTCGTCAGTAAGCTGTAATATGCTTCACAAGTATGGTCACCTCAGTACATATATCTACAACTAGCAATTGAGAGACTGCAGCAGCGATTCCTGAAATACTTATCTTTCAAGGATATGAGAATTTATCCGGAACGTGGCATCGATTACAATCTCTTGCTGCAGGCACATGACCTCCAATCACTGCGGGATCGCCGAGAGCTTCATGGTGCTCGCTTCATATAGAAGCTGTGTAATGGCACAATTGATTGCCCACATCTCCTATCATGTTTGAATTTCTACACTCCCAGAATTTCCTCTCGCTCCTCCTCCACGTTTTGGTTGCCCTTTTCGAGGACTAATCTTCTTCGGGGATCGCCACTGGTCACCATGTGTCGCGCTGCAAACTTACATTATGATGATATATTTTTTGTTTCCAATTCAATACGTAATACATAAGTCTGCAACTCTATAAATAAATGTATGTATATAGTTGTAATTTTTTTTATATTACAAATAAGAATATAATTGATTTGTATTTCATTAATGTACGTTTAATTCTTTGTCCTGTAATTGGTTTTTCCTGTTACTTTGTCTGTTATTATTATTATTATTATAAAAAGCTTATATGACTGACAAATATGTATAAATGACAGAATATTGGACTGACAGCCACTTTAGCGAAGTTATATACAAACTAAATATTCATACTACAACAATGAACGTGTGGCAAACTCGTGCTAAAGTTGATGTATCGATGAAACGGCACGATCAAGCATTTATGATCTCTCTGTACATATCAAAAATTAAATACTGCACAGGCGCATTAAAGCTGTATAATTCAAATGACTTTAGTATTTGAGAAACAAGATTTGGATATAATTGGTGTAAAGGGTAAGATATTACGTGGGACCACTTCTATATTAAACATAAAATTGATCAAAAATTATAGTTACAGCTTTTACCCCCTAACCCTGAGGTGCACAATTGATTAGTAATTTTTTTAGTATCCATCCTTGTAGTATTAATTGTGAGTTACTGCTAAGAATAATTTAGAATTTGTTGCTAATCATTTTTATAATTCTAATATATTAAATCGGCACATATTTAAAAGTCCGCATCATTTATTGCGATTTCTCGATGTTATTTATTTAGTTTTTCCCGCATTGTTTCATCTTTAAATAATGAAACCGATCGATTGAGGTGTCGGGGATCATTCTGTACGAGCAAGCGATCGGTACTGGCTGACACAGGTCTTTGGTAGCCTATCGGACATATGTTCTTTTGAAAGAGTTCCTCCGGATCTTGAGCGGCCCAGAGAGTCGTTGGCCTTTGGTGTCTGATCACCATCACTCCGACGTCTACAATTGCCTCCAAACCCCTCAATTCACCTGCCGCGGCGAGATAGGATTGGTAGTCTAGTTACCTTACAACCAGTCAGCAATACCGGAGTCTTCAGTCGCGTACGAACCGTCTGTTAGGTTAGCATAGACGCTGTAGAACAGTTTCAAGTCAGATAACAAAGTTCACGTGAGAGAATCGCGCCTGAACGACATTCAGAAAAAAAGAACTGTACACATTAAATTATTTTTTATTAGAGGCTATAAACACCGTAATAATTAATGTACCTTTTATTGCCTTCATGCAGACAGTTTAAGGAAGTTAAAAAGTCAGACGTAATTTTATATAAAAGCACTTGGTGCGAGCCTACGGGTGATTTTTTTGTCTCTGGTAGTGATTATGTGTGTTATTCCAAACGGACCTGTTATCATATGTTCCTGATGCTTTGATGACGATTCTCTAACTGAGCAGGTATAGTAATGTTAATTATTTCAATTATATATTCTTAAAATACAGCCATTTAGTAGCACACTGCTAAAAAATTAATTCTGATGAGTCTATTAATAGTTAAGTCCTAGTTAATATCTACTTAAATATAAGTTAAGCCTCAATAACCAATTGATTACTAATATCAAATAATAAATACAAATATTACATCTTTAGGATAAATAGATTTGATCGAAAGTCCTGGATAAAATAGACTATTAATTAATAAAAATCTAAGGCATATTTTCTTCCTCAGTAGATCATCATAATAAATATATTTTAGAAATAATATTAATAAATACTGATAATGATTAAATCCACTAATACAAAACCTTTTTATAAATAAATAAATGCAGAAGCATCAAAGCTTCCTAGTAAATCAAGTAACAATTTAATTTTTAGACTTACGGGAATCCCCAAAATAAATAGCTTCGTTTAGAAATTATAAATGTCCAAGAATTGTTATATTTTGCCCAAGAGTATATGTTGAAATATTTTAATAATTGTTAGTTTTAAAATTGTAATTTCGTTTGCGTAAAGTTAATATATGAGTATTATTTTGAATATGTCAAATTGATTTTTATCAAAATTGAACGAGGAAATACACTTCACAATATAATCAGCAATTTACCCTTGCTAGAAACGATGTTAGGTATATCGTAATCGGCAAGCCGTAAAGTTCATTAAAAGAACCGTGTTAGTCTATTATTAACATATACATATACGAAATTGGCAAAATCTTATGGAGTGCTACTAATGTTATTATAATCGAATCATGGAAACCAGTAAACTAGAAGAAATAATGATATTTTATCATTGTAAAATATAATTTTATTAATTAATTAAAGCATTTTGTATATACAATTATCAATTATTAATAATTATATGTTTTCTGTACAGAAAAATTACAATTTTGAAAAATCTTACCACAAAAGTCATATTCACTAATTCATATATTGGAACTCTTAGTTAATTAAATATCGCATACTCAATATACCTACTACGGAAACTATTATTATTAATTGTTTCTTTATTTTAATAAATTTGCGATATTCTCAAAAATGCATTATAATAAATTTAGATTGAGAGTTGTCATTCATGTTTATGGGACATCATTTGTTTTTTGTAAATTATTAGTTTTAACTTTTAATAGGCTGCCCATTTTCTATTTGCCTTTATGCAGATAGAAAATATTTTAATATTAAAAGTTAAGTGTCAGTTAAATGGCGAAACTTGATAAAAATTATAGGATATTTGATGGAATTTTGTGGTCATGCACTGTTAATTTTTTCAGGACAAGACAAGTCTAGTAAATATTTTTATGAGAAAGTAAGTAATTGGATTATAAAATTTAATGGCAAAAAAATCTTTTCAAGACAAGTTATAGTTGGCTATTATTAAAACGGATATTTGTATGGTCTTATTCTTATAATGTCGAAAAAGAATTCATTAGTAATTATAATATAAGCTTCAAATAGGCTTTGAAAAGTATCTTAATACCAATAGAAATAAACACGATGCTTCTTTCGACTCTTCTGATATTAATGTTTAATAATAATATGTCTTTATTGCCTCACAGACATACATCTAATTAAGGATTAAAAAATAAATAAATCGATAACTAACTAACGAAAAGCGGAAATTAACCAAACAATTCATACACTCATGTTTAAAGCCTTGCCATTGGTAGGATTGTTCCAAAAGCATTATATCGCGGTCCAAATAATAGTGTATGTATTACAAATCCAGCTAGGAAAGCATTCAGAAATATGATTAGAAATATTTTAGATATTTCTAATCATCTTTGAAATATATTTAGGGATATTTTTTCTAGTTTGTAATATAGAGCTATATCCCAAATATCTGTCGCTATTTAATATGTTTTTATGAAAATATAAACCTAGATATTAAGTATTGTTTCTGAAGTAAGATTACGGGTAGAATATCTGACTATTGTAATTCAAATAATCTCAAATAGAAAGCACCACAAGACATTTCTATAGAGATATTTTGCAAATAGAAATAAGAACATACCTTTAACTGTTTTTATTGATATTATAATATCATACTAGATAGCGCCCTAACATAATAAGAACATAAGCAAGAGTGAGGAAATAAACACCATTTGTAGTTAGTTCAAGATTTAAATGGGGAAATATCGTTTTGTACGTTTGTTAATTGACATTTATAACATATTTATCTACAAGAAAGCAGTATTTCTAAAAATATTTAACTAATTACTACCTACCAATGCTGACATTTTAATATATTTTATCAAGGTGAAACCTGAAAAACACATTTTGATATAATTAAAAATGTAGTTCACAACTTGCCATAATAGTCACTTACCTTTTTAAAAATGATTTTATTTTGGTTATTGCTGGAAAGAATGATATTGTTCAGAATGTGGAATTTTTGAATAATACTGTATGTAATTTTATAAGTAGTATTAGCAATAAAAATTTAATATTAAGAGGTGGAGACATTGCTTCTTGAACAGTATTAAATATTTTTATATTTTATTTTAACTAGAGTTTTCTATTTGCTAAAGTTTATATTTCATCTGACAGACATATATACATATCATTGGGTTACGTTAGTAATTGTGAATGATAAAAATGATATGCTATGTTTGTAAGATCTCTCCAAAAGTTTTCCATTTTCTAGGGATGCTTCCTTGGATTGTGAAAAGAAATATAATGGTATCATGTGGGTTAAATAGCATGATATAAACAATGCGTTTTTTATGACAACATTTAACAAAACCAAATAGACGTATTATCTATACTATAAAAGAAAGTGTTTGTTTGCGTGCGTGTGTACGATCACTAGACGATTCTATCGCACACACACCCGTGAAATTTGGCACACAGGTAGTTGTAATAGTGATTCAATGCACCTCGAAGCCCGATTTGTAAAACTTAACTTAAAAATAGTTTATTTAATGTTTTGTGTTACTTTCGGTAGACCACAGTCAATTGGTGATGACACGTCACAATTGACGTACAGAAAAGCGTCTTAAGTCTACGCAAAATTCCGGCATTCAATGTGAAGGTCGTTCGGCACACAGCTGACAATGATACGGGAAACGTCAGAATTTAAGAAGAGAAGATCTATCTGATGTTTGATCAACGTTTGGGGTTGCATGAAAATTTAATAGTAGGCTATGGACTGTCAAAATCATCGGTCAATTTCAGTTAGCGATCACACTTGCCGGGAAACGTCAGAATTTAGTGACGGAATAGCGCCAGTCGAGCAATAAAATATGTTTTGTCAACTAATAAATGCTCCAAATTATCAGCATTAATAATGAATATATTAACGATGGATATTTATAATAATCGAGAGATGTGTTACGGAATACGAAAGAGAAAGAATACTCACTTTCATCGATCACTTGTCAAGTTTAAATATCAGAAGGCCGACAAATGTTGAAGAGTTTACGAATGAGAAGTGGATTTTTGATTGAAATGTGGTACCTTGTAGATATGTATTCTTGTTATTATCGATTATTACTATTGTATCGGTCAATTATTTATGTATGTATATCTTGAATGCTGTCTGCACATGAATCTATTATCGAACACGTTGGTATGAAAAATCATGAGCAGAAACCGATACAGTTATTGCTAACATTTATATATTTTGCTGATAATGTTATAATCCTAATCAGGTGATCGTATTTATAAAATCAGAGGAATTTACAATATCGTTTTACATAATTTTGCTCAAGAATGTATTCATGGAGAAACCCTAGCAGTCGACCAATCAATGGTTACCTTTAGAGAGAGATTACTCTATTATACCAGGAAAAGGCACCGCTATGGATAGAACTATATAACCCATTTGAAAACACTCTGACAGGACAGCAACTTTTTTACTTCACTTCCTCTGGCAACAGAATTATTAACAAAAAAGGCATATTTATTTGGAACAATAAGGGAAAAAATGGAAAGAGAATACCCAATGTTGTCGTTAAGTTAAAATTAACGCGAGGATAAATTGTAGGCAGGGAAAGTGTGGACGGAATCGATGTCGTTAATTGACTAGATAAAAAAGAAGTATTCTTTCTGACAACGAAGCGCGGAATTGAAGTAAATTTTATAGTTAGACATAATAAGAGGTAAAAAAGCCTAAAGCTATTATAGAGTACAACAAGGGGAAGTAATGTATCAGATTAGATGGCAAGCTATTTTACGCCTTTGGGCAAGACAATTTGGTGGTATCTCAAGGACATTTGTGAATTCATATTGAATATAGAAGTGGTCAATAGCAAGATAATATTCAATGCACGTAAAAACACAAAATGTCTTATTTTCACATTCAGGGAAAAGTTATATTATATTAGAAGTGCTCGAAATCTCAGAGGAATAGCACAAACAAATCTTGAAAATAAATATGAACTAAAAACTCCAGACGAGAGAAATAAAGATAATAGAAAAATACGTAAGAGATATGCTGAATAATACACGCAGGCATCTGAAAGAAGAGGACGACAAGAAGCTCAAAAGAAAGTGAAACTTGTTTTTATATTTTGTAGCAAATCTGAAAAATCTGCTGGTTATCACCAACTAATCAGAATTTTTCGGTTAAATGGTACGATATAGCGTTTAGCATCGAGCACTTAGGAGCAGCAAGATTTTCGATTGCTTTTGAAAAATATATTATTAAAGTCTTAGAATAGACGTAATAATAAACATCTCACGGGAAACGCCATGACGGTACTGCTACATAATAAAAAAAACGGAGTATTTATCTGAAAAAGTTGACTGTAGCTCACATAAATCTGATTTGGCAAATCAGATTTATGTGAAAGGTTTTATCAGAATTTGTCATCTGAAAATCTAATATCTTCCAATTATAAAGTTAATAGTGTTTCCTTTAATGAAATTGATAGATTTATGGCACATTGATCGTAATCATTGCATTATATGTTTCCTGTGAGTGAGAGTGATATTCTTGATGCAATTTTTAAGCTAAGTTCTAGTATGACTTCAGGTGATGACTCCGCGTCATCGCTTCTTTTAAAGAATTCAATTTCCTTTATAACTGGTCTACTGGCTTATCTAATAAATATTTCTTTAGGGAATGTTATACTTGCGTCAAAGTTAAAACATGCTACGCTATACCGGGTGTTCAAAAAGGTTGATCCAAATAATATTAACAGTAACCGTCCCATAAGTATACTATCCGTTTTCTCTAAGGTGTATAAATTTCTTGCACATAAAAAACTAATGAATTATTTTTCCCATATTAAACTTATGTTCGCAAATCAACACTACTTTTTTCCCGGTAAATTTACATATACTGCTATATTTAGTTTCTTAAGCAGTGCTTACATTTTGATTGACAACAGTCTTCCTTGTCAAAGTATGCTGATAGACTTGCCTAAAACGTTTGATTCTGTTGACCTTTAATATTACTGCATAAGATTAGTAGATACGGTGTAAATGAAGACTGTTTCAAGTGGTTTGAGTCATATTTGTCGGGAAGGAAACAGAGGACTGATGTATGCATTGGTGTTCCACAGGGCTCTGTCCTGGGGCCAAGTTATTTTGATTTTTATGAATGACTGCCTAGTTTGCACTGGTCAATGTGTTCAAACCACTTTAAGCCCTCATCTACAATGATAACGAAAAACCTACAGCTGCTAACCAGATTAATTTATGAGTTATACATAATAAACTTTGAGATGATAAACTTCTTTCGTTATAAAAAAAAGCTTACTTTGTGTTTTCTCGATATTACCGATGATCCTATTAAATTTTACCAACAAACAGCACTAATAACATCGCCAATATTATTCGATACAATTTATGTCATATAGAGGTGATGCTATATGACATAAATTGTATCGAATAATATTGGCGATATTATTAGTGCTGTTTGTGGGTAAAATTTAATAGGATCGTCGTGAATATCGAGAAAACACAATACTTTGCTTACTAGCATTTTTATAACGAAAGAAAGTTTAACATCTCAAAGTTTATCATGTATAACTCACAAATTAATCTGGTTAGCAGCTGTAGGTTTTTCGTTATCATTATAGATGAGGGCTTAAAGTGGTTTGAACACATTGACCAATTTTGTTCTAAGCTCGCCAGATCGTGTTAAGATTATCCATACTGATAAGTTTATGCCATTCTAGCTGTTATTCAAGAATGCATTACGGAATAGTGCATTTGGGCATGAGTAGTGACGTTTCGCGCATTTTTGTCCTATAGAAGAAGGCTATTAGAACTATTTTTGATCTGTGACAGATCGACTCATGTAGGGATGTGTTCAGGGTAAATAAGATTTTACATTTTATGATGTGTACCGGGTGTTTTTTTATCTTTGATATCATTTTGATCACCTGCAACTTTCTTGTTTTTAAAAATATCAGAATGAAGCAAAAATCATTTTGCATATGTATCTATGAAGTTTTTTACGTTTTAAAAAATAAAACAAAACACTAACGTTTTTCCAAGATATTAACCTAACTTATATTTTTTTAAATGGAAAGCCCTAAATATTTTCGGATATTTCGATTTTACATGAAATTTCAAATATATTTTATAAAACATACCCCATACCTATCTTCAACGGTTTGCGAGAAAACGGCGTTTAAACATGCCATTTTTAGAATAATTTAATTTTGTAAAATTGTTTTTTTTAATAATTTGTTACTTTGTTAATCGTTAATCTTTTGTTTTATTAAAAATAAACTTTCTAAATAATTATGAAAAATGATTTCTGTTTGATTTCGACATCTTTAAGAACAGGGTTACAAAACTAAATTTTTCTTTGTTGCATGTTCAAACGCCGTTTTTTCGCAAACCGTTGAAGATAGGTATGGGGTATGCTTTATAAAATATACTTGAAATTTCATGTAAAAGCTAAATATCCCAAAATATTTAGGGCTTTCCATTTAAAAAAATATAAGTTAGGTTAATATCTTGGAAAAACGTTAGTGTTTTGTTTTATTTTTTAAAACGTAAAAAACTTCATAGATACCTATGCAAAATTATTTTTGCTTTATTCTGATATTTTTAAAAACAAAAAAGTTGCAGGTAATCAAAATGATATCAAAGATAAAAAAACACCCGGTACATTTATGAGGTGTTCTGTTATGTATATAGAAGTCGCAGCAGCTTTGAGTTTAGTTTGCCGCAAAACTATGAAATACTCCATTATGTATAGAACTGTATATAGAACGACTTCCTTTAAGAAAACCATGGACTTTGTAGGTTGTAAATTATTTAGTATTTTACCAAATGAAATCAGCACGTCCCACATTACAAGTTCTTAAAACAATATTGAAGGGTGACTTTTTTAAATTTGATGCAAAAGTGGACAAGATTTTATTAATTATTTTAAATAACTGTGTATTGTAAATTGCATATTTCTTTTACTTTATTTTGTTGCACTGTATTAAATATTAAGAAATAAAATAAATTATTATTATATTAACACAAAAAATAAATTAAGAAAATCAGAAACTAATAACAAAATAGGTATAAATTTCATGTAAATATATACCGTGCCTTCAAATAATTTCCTCATTAGAGACGGCCATGCTTTTTTTAATGGTTGGTGACAATGCACGCAATCGTATAATTTTGATAGTTAGGTTGTGTCATGTAAATAATAATAAGCGTCTACAATTTGAATTTACTTATGACAACTGTCAGAATTTGAAATTTTCAAAAGTTTAGCATGTACACCAACATTGATTATTTGATTACTTAAACAACAGCCTACTCTAATAAGGAAAGTATTTGAAGGCACGGTATTAGTAATAACAGCAAACCATAATTGCATATAACATATAAAAAATACATTTGACAATCGAAATAAAGAAAATTGGACTGTACGTTGACCTAAATGCAAATGGCCGCATGGCCTCACTTTTCAAATAGAAGGAAGCTGCCTTGCTATATATGTAAGGTGTTTGCTTGTACTATTTTGGTTGTGTTCCTGTCAATCATTCTTTGAACGTATTTTCCGTAATCGATAAAAGTGTATGTGATTTTGTAATTTATCAATTTAATTTGCATTGCAATAAAAACAATTATATAATTTACTCTGCCTATTATTTGAGATAACCGCCAAGCATATAAGTACTAGATGGCTCGATAGACGTTGTTCTGCCCTTTCCGGTAGGTGACGCGATAAGTTTGATTTCGTACGCAATATAAAAATAGTTTCCTCAAGAAACTGTTTAAAATTCGTTATGTCTGCGAAAGGTGCATTCTGTATATTAAATTAAACATTATTAATTACAAGAAGAATTGATAGCAATTGTATTTAAATACGTACAAACACATATTTGTAAATATATGTCATCTTGGACGGGAGTGAATAATTAATTTTATCCCTTTTATGCTCCTTTCATAGCATAAATGGGATGAAACAATATCACATCATAAACCTTAATTTGATATGAAACTCTTCAGTATTACTGTACTGATGCATATTATTTCTTAATAACACACAGTTAGAAAAATTTTCAGAAAAGTTTTCATTATAATGTTGTTATAATTATAACCAAAAAATTTTTTTTCTAACTGTGAGTTATAAAAGTAGAAGCAGGTTATAATTTACAACTTAATAATGAGATAACTTTCAGGATAGTTTTTTATTTATTCTGAAGATGACTATTATTATGGTCGAAACGTCAATAAACAAACAATGTAATTTTTTACAATAGTTTTTATTCTTAAAATAATTAAAGTTCCAAAAAAAAATCAAGGAAAATGTTTCTTAAATATACCTTGACCCTGTATATAATGTAATAAATTAATGAAACTAGGAAGTTTCTCATATACAAGCTGTTCACACTTAAACCCGCACCATTGGTAACTTCGTTATTATTGGAGCTACGAATTCGTCCAAATTAGCAAACTAGTAGGATTTTTCCTGGCGGTTACGACGATGAAAACAAAAAAACAATTGAACGTCGCGTTTTTCAGATATTTGACAAAATGTAATTTTTTAAATGGAACACCCTATATATTTTTATGCGGTTGAATAAAAAATTCAGTTCTGAATAAAAATGTTTAAATACATTATCTTAAAAAAATTGAAAATAAAAAAGTTATCACGTGATTTCTTTGAAGGGGCATATTCCCGAGATAATCAGAAAAGTACCCATTTTAAAATGGGACAGTGTAATTTAAAATTCCACTCAGAAAAAAAGGAAAAGAGAAAATGAAATTAGCCTACATTACAATAGTTGTTACAATTTTGATCAAATATGCACCAATAAAAAAAAAATATTCAATAACAATCCGTCAAATTAATCTGTCAGTGTTTTAAAATTCGCATTGTTATTTTGCTGTTTTCTTCTAATAAAAATGGTTTTCACACATGAGGAAAAATGTGATATTATGGAAGCTTACATATTTCAGAGAAAAAACACTATTAGAGCTCGCGAACATTATAGTGCAATGTTTCCCGAGCGCGCGATTCCTCAAAGAAGATATTTCTTGGAATTATACAGACAATTTCGGCGAAACGAAGAGGTTTTCAAGAAGAATAGAACGAAGAAGCAATTTGTGGTTAGTGACGAAGTAGAGATAAATGTATTGGGATATTTTGAGGCGTATCCTAACAATTCAATTAGAGAATTGGCAAGAGAAATAGACCTTTCATTGGGAACGATTCATAAAATTTTGAAAAAATATAATTTTGAGCCATACAAATATCGGCCAGTACAAACTTTGCATCTTAATGATGATATAAGAAGAATGGAATTTTGTGAATGGTTCCTACATAAATGTGAAGAAGATCCAAATTTTCCTCGATATGTTTTATGGTCGGATGAGAGTAACTTCTCTAATAAGGGAATGTTTAATCGAAAAAACTATCATTTTTGGAGTCGGGAAAATCCTTTTTTGACTCATCCCACTAATCCACAACATCGGTTCAGCCTTAATGTTTGGTGTGGTATGATTGGATCTAAAATTGTGGGTCCTTTTTTTTACCGCGGCTCATTAACGGGAGAGAGATATGAGGACTTTATGTCTCATGTATTGGAAGATTTCGTGGACAACGTGAACTTGATGGTTAGGCCGCGGATATACTTCCAACAAGACGGTGCACCGGCTCATAATCACCATATCGTTAACGCATTACTGGAGAGACTGTTTCGACCCCGTTGGATTGGAACTCATGGACCAGTTCTGTGGCCCCCACGCTCACCAGATCTAACTCCGCTAGATTTTTTTTTATGGGGCCGAGTGAAAAATGAAGTTTACAAACATCGTTACCAAAATGTGGAAGAACTTCAAAATAACATTACGGCCATTATTCGGAATATTGATGGAAGGACCCTTCTCAAAGCCATGCGCTGCACTCAGAAAAGAGCCCGCAAGTGTCTGGACCAAGAAGGTGGTACCTTCGAACAACTATTTTAGTTATGTATGTTGATTGATAGTGTTTATTATCCTTTTATTTGTTATTCTTAAGTTTCGTGGACGAAATCAAAATAAATTTCGTTAAAAACACAACGTTTCGTTTGAATTCATTTAGGAATATTATGAACGAACATTCTAGGACCTATACAAAAATTTTTTTCATCCGTTCAACAAGAGAATAGTATACAATAATCGGTACATATTATTTAATTACAAATTTCGTTAGGCATCCCTAAAAACAAATCCTAAATCCCTAAAAATGCACGGTATATCATTTGAAAACTTACGTTTTAGTGATAAAGTAAGCAAATTTTAAGGATGTTTATGATATTATTTTATTTAATATCTGAAGATGACTTCAATTGGATAAACATGTGAAACATGCTACGTCTTTCATAAATTTTTTTAAACAAAATGCAATGTTTAAGAAATCACGTGATAACTTTTTTATTTTCAATTTTTTTAAGATAATGTATTTAAACATTTTTATTCAGAACTAAATTTTTTATTCAACCGCATAAAAATATATAGGGTGTTCCATTTAAAAAATTACATTTTGTCAAATATCTGAAAAACGCGACGTTTAATTGTTTTTTTGTTTTCATGGTCGTAACCGCCAGGAAAAATCCTACTAGTTTGCTAATTTGGACGAATTCGTAGCTCCAATAATAACGGAGTTACCAATGGTGCGGGTTTAAGTGTGAACAGCCTGTATACAATTCATTTTCGTGGTATAACTGCTGTAAAATGATCTCAAACAAATACAGATATTATCTTTGTCAATTAATGACATGAACTAATTAAAACATTAATATATTAATAATTATTAATAAAAGTGTAATATGTATTTAACAAATTGTTACATTCGTGTATCTAAGACAATTTTATTATGTAAATATAGCAGACCTAATATATCTTATTAAATTATCGAATGCTATTACCATATTTTAAATTTCGGTTCGGTCATTTACTGCATTATCATGTTTCTTTATTTGTATAGGTTCTAGAAAATTTTTAGTTTTGTTATTTTGCTCTTTACAAAAAATGTTTATTTCGTCAAAGTTAAAGTTGTGTTTTGTATTGCTGATACGTTTTCTAAAGCAGTACAATTTTCTAGCATACAAGTCTAGGAAGAATTCTAAATAAAATATCCACTTGGAAGCAAGATATTTACATATTTACATGAGTACGTCAAAAGTTTACGAAGTCAACTTAAAAAGGCATCATGGCTGTGCCTTCTACAGAAAATTGTAAAGAACATGTAAGCAGACGCAGCGTCGGTTCAAACTCGAAGAGTTTGTCAGACTGCTAGTTTACTATAATCTGGAGGTGACGGTGTGTACCAATAGAAGCTATATTCAATAGAATTGACACCACATGCAGCTATAACAAAATTAACAAATTCTGATAGTGCAAAGTGATGAAAGTACATCAAATATGTACAACGATAGATTTCTTTTAATAAATAGAAATGTATGTATATTAGTTTACTGAAATATTTGAGTATAGTACACAACAAAGTTAGGTTTCGATTTTAGGTTTATTATGTCTTATCAAGATCAATTAGTTCCGGTGCCGTAGAAGGTATGTTTTCACATGTTAGGTTTAAATAAGGTGCAAATGAATCTACCGATACCAGAAGATCTAAATATGCTTTGAGGCAAATATAGAAGCGTGGAATAAGAAAAGCTTAAAAAATCTTCCAATGCAGCTAAACGCGTCAATTACTTTAGTACTGCAACATTGTCAAAGTCACATACAAATTCCAGACAATTACTTTACAAAATAATTGATCTTTTGAACTATTAGAGAAAATTATAAATTTAAGTAAAACTGTTATTACTGAAAACACAACTTACTCTGCATATGCTGCTCTGATTTTTTGCATTTTTAATGCGCAATTAGAAAATACATTAAAATGTATTTTAATTGTCAAAATCTTTAGGTTGAAGTTTAATTATTCTTATTTCTGGAAATCATACAAAATTTTTTTATTTTTTTATCGGCCTGATATATAAAAAAAAAACTTGGAACAATATAAGAATTTTTATTTTTCAATGTAATCTCCCCTAACTTCTATTTATTTATTACAACAATTAATTAGTTATTCCGTCAAAATGTTCTATAACAGCTGCTTGCAACTCACTGTCGTTCTTAATACTACGTCCCCTAAGTTATTTTTCCAATCTTGAATGCCCCATAAATTAGAAAACAAAAAAGAATCACAAGGAGCCATATACGGCCTATACGGTGGATGTACCGATTCTTGAAAGCTGCATTTGCAGATGGCAGCTTGTGAAATTGCGGCAGTATGGATGGGAGCATTGTCGTGCAATAATCGCACACCTTTTGTCAATTTTCCACCACATTTCGCACGAATACTGTCCCTTAATTTATGCAATAAAGACGCATAATATGTGCCGTTTACACTTGTATTGCGCTCTTTAAAGTCAATTAGCAAAATGCCCGCACATTTCCAGAATATTGTGGCCATCACCTTTTTCGTTGATTGAACGACTTTCGCCTTTCTGGGATGAGGTTCATCGGGACGCCGCCATTCCATGGACTCCCTTTTCGATAGTGGATCGTAAAACAGAACCACTGTTTTATCCCCTGTGACAATGCACTCCAAAATCGATTTTGGGTCGTCTCCACACATGTTCAAAAACGACTGAGAATCCGGAACACTTGTATTTCCGATGAAACCGGAAGTGCGTCAGAGCTTAAAGTATTTTTAAAATATGCGCCCCAAGCAACCATGAATCTTCCGCTAATTGTTTTTTCTTTTATGTAAAACACAAAAGAGCAATCGAAGACGCGGCTACTAATGACTCACCCTGTATGAAATAATATTGGTTTCTAATACAAATATTATTTAAATTGAAGCAATTGTGTTTTATTGAATTTTGTCAAATAATGCTCTAAGACTATTTATTGTTGGTATCCCTTCGCCTCGATCGACCTGAGATAAAATGCGCTAGTCAGGTAAAACGATTCAATTATATTATTTTATTTTATTTAAAAAAAAAATTATTAAAACACACAGGGCATAATTTTGGAGCCGTTATTAATAAATTTAGTTGTTCTTCTGCAATATGGCTCAAGAACGTAGGGCATTCATTATAAGGGTTCTATTACAATATAGCGCCCAACGTGGGGCCATTATATCATGTTATTATTAATTTTAAGGAGTTCCTTTACAATATGGCTCTTCAACGTAGGACATTATAAGAGTTCTATTACAATCTAGGGCACTCAAGTGCTCTTTCATGTACAAATAAATTTTGTGTTGAAGGAAATGTTTTTATTAGTTTTTTTTCGAAACGGTACTTACTTTCCGGACATGCCTCGTACAACGAATACATTAGCGATATTTGCGTCATTATATGACAATGCATAAAGAAATCTAATTAACGACAAAGGAGCAAAGTGGTGTGTCCTGGATTTTGCAGTAAGACGTACAAGTACATCTCACATATGCACTACGCATATGTATATATTATTATATATACTTGAATGTAGTTGATTTACTCGTAACAATAATAACAATAATTATCTTAATACGGTAATAAAATCGTAGAACATATGCTTTGCCTACAACAGTAGATATCCGTCGAATAGACGTACGTCTCTTTTCTGTTTCGCGGCTCCTAGATATTCACGGCACGCTATTTAGAACTACAGACACATATTAAACTAGTTTAACTGACTGAATGAATGGCTCGGCGACTTCGGCATATTTTCCGTCACTTTGGCATCTGTGTCGAAAACTCGCGAAATATTTCCGGTTGTACTCTTCATACATATATACACATGAAGGTTGGTTTCACTCGTTTCCAAGAGGAATGTTATATTATTTGATTGCTCAAACATGTTCATGAGTATACTGCGTGCACGTAAAGATATAATTTAGCCGAAAAAAAAAGTGAAAAATTATATTCGGGCAAGCAAGTACCTACATAGATGTAATCACCTTTTTTTCAATTAATTAACGGTTTAGAATTGTGAACTTTGTTGCATGTGTTATCTTTTACGGATTAAAGTTGAAGAAATGAATAAATAATAAGATTAGCAAGCATATTCGTACAGAAAAAGTATCTAATAACTATACTTTGGGTTTTTGAGCAGCATTAATAAATCAAAATTCACTGCCATATTTAAAAAAATTTGATTTGTTAATAACCTATCCAAAATGCTTCGAAGAACAATACCGATGAACAATTTTGTAGTGTATATAATTCTCCAACACACTTAATACGTTCTGAACAACATAGATCAGCTTGTTTTGAAAACCCACCGACACACCACTGCTTGTGGTTGCGATAATATATCTATTAAAATGTTGAAAATATGCATGCCGTATATATGTTCGTATATCACACATTAGGTAAACTTTTGCTTAGAGAACGGTTGCTTCCCCACTCTAAGGAAAAATTCAATAATTCATCCAATTTGTAAAGTTAGCAATCCTACCAACCAATTAAAATTATCTTCGCCCAATTAGTATAGTGCCGATGCGATCTAAGATTTTGGAAAAAACCGTATACAAGCAGGTGATGGAATATGATGTCACTTATGGCATTATCCCTGATGGCCAAGTTAGATTTCGCAAAGGATTTGGTGAGGCATCGGACTTATCAAAAACTGCATTGGTGCTGTTGGATTTTACGAAGACATTTGATACAATTAATCACCAACTTATGATATCTAAACTGAAACATTATGGCTTTTATGCAGTTACCTTAATTTTTTTCCCTCATATGTCTCTGATCGCAGGCAGATAATTGTAAATGAGCTCTCAGAATCTGAAGATCTTGCTGTGCGGAGAGGCGTCCCACAGGGCAGTGTTGTGGGAACATTATTGTACATATTGTATACGGCTGATTTCGCAAAACAACTTCACAACTGTTGTTGTATGCTTTATGCAGATGATACTCACATTCACAGAACTTTTTCATCAGCTATTGCTATGGAGGATTCATGTTTAATTAATGAGGATTTGGAAAGGCTATTACTATTATTTAAAAAACGTAAATTACATGTCAACCCTACCAAATCTTCATTGATAATTTTCGGTAATAAGAAGACCCTTGCATTTTCAAAATCTCTTAATGTTAGTGTTAATGTTTTGTTGTTGAAACCTGTAGGCTCAGCAAGAAATTTGGGACTCTATTTTGATACTTCTTTAAGATTTAAACCCCATATTAATCAGCTTTGAAGAAAGGCATACTCTTTTTTGAAAATACTTTACTCCAACTAGCACTGTCTTGATTATAATTTAAGAAAACTTCTTGCATGCTTATTGAATCATATGCACTGTCGTTTTTCTAACATAATAATACAGTTATTATTATTATTATTATTTACGTTTTATTAACGATTATTCCCTGAAGATGTAATATCCTCTAAACTCATTCTTTCTTCTTATTTTTGTACACATCTGTTGTACGATTTTCCATTTTGCATTATTACAGTTTGCTAATTTTGTTACTGACATTGATATGGTGCCTATATCAAATTTATTGAAGTGATATGCACACATTTGAAGTCATCAAAATTTGCTTGAACCCTAATCACTTAAATTCCCGAGACTTCACATTGAAACTTCTTGTTAATATTAACCAACAAAGATCTTCTTCCAATCCTGCTTTTCTTCAGGCCAGCAATTTTTCCATTAGAATTTAAAAATGTTCGCTTTGCACATCTATAAATACTAAAATATTCCTAATTTTAACCTAAAAATGCAAAATTATGGTTATTTACCAATAACTTCATATTGCATTTCGAAAAATAAATTTTCATTTTTTGGAGTGCCTAGAGAATTACTTGCATTGTAGCACAGACTATATTGGTAAGATCTAAATGACTACATTAATGTTTTTTTCGACAGAAGACCTATATATAGTTTCTAATATATCGTAGTCGTCAAATTTTAATTTCGGTTTGTACTTCTATCCCATGCAGAAGATGACCTTATAATATGCAACGATGCCTGCTTGCTAACAGTGGTGGGAGAGCAACGCAGTGTCGCGGGACCCTCACACCTTACATTTCATAGGAAACATTTGTCGAGTGTACTGTCTTGGCAGCCTCGCTTATGTTTATCTTTAGTTTATTTCGTCCCGCTCTTTTCCTCTTTCTACTTTCGTATCAGAAATTAAAATATGTCGACTATATTATATTAGTATCAAATATGTAGCACAAAATAAATGAAATGACTGAATACTTATAGTAACAGAAGAACTTAAGTAGAAAAGTCGTAAAATTTGCAAAATAAACGTCAAATTAGTCATATGTCAACAACAATGAATTAAGTGTTAATTGGACTCGATATAATCCAATCATATTTTTGAACGTAATTTTAAATATGCTTCTCGATTACCAATAAATTCATAATGCTTTGGACAGATGTCGGCATGCAGAGGAAAGAATTTTTAAGTTAGCCGAATCAGCGAAATATCATTATTATATTACGGCCTTGATATTGCGCAGCGATAGCGAGATCCATTTGACCGTGACTTAAATAGTTTCTAACGCCATCTATGTACTAGACCAGGAACTATTCAGACTACCTTCGTACGATTTAGACTAAACTGTGCCGTTTGACACATTGACTTATAAGGGCGAGTTCTCCGTGTGACGGTGTATATAGCACAAGTGATACTATTAACGTGTTATGAAATTAATGTTGGAACATGTTGTTACTATTTCATATTATGTTGCTTCCATGATTTTGTAATATCTCCAATATGCTCACCTGAAGGTATCCATCTCCATTGTAGGTTATTATTGTCTGTTAAGTAATCATAATCACTTTTAAACGTTCCTGTTGGATCAATTTTTCCGTTTTTTACATCAATCATTTGAATAATGATTATATTCTTGGCAACAAGCCTTCATGTGACATTTACTTCCTTTGTTAATTTTCCAATGATTGCAACAGTCCTTATTATAAATAAACACGTTTGTAGACATTGTAGCATAACGAAAAGGTCACAAAAGTGCAAACTAATGAAGTTGTCATCATCATCGAATAATTTATTTTCTATTTCAAAGGCTGCCTGTTATTTATTGTTGACAAACAAAAGAAAATCATGTCGGTTAATTAAAATTGATTGTTTAGAAGCTAAATAGTTGTTCTTCTTACGTTTCATTTGCATCAATTTAATACTTTAGTATTTACCAACTGAAACCGTTATGTTCTTACTTGTAATCATAATACCAGTAAACAAGCATTTGTATCTTTCAATGTTAATTTAAATAATGACAGATTATAATATAGTTATAGCGCACGAATTAGCATAAGTAGAATCGGTGAATAATAAATGACATATTGTTCTAACAAGAGTTAACAATCGTGACAGTTATTAATTCAAAACGGAGACATGCGAAATTACAGTACCAACGATAAAACGATAAAGCAAGTCAATAGGAAATAGACTATAATTAATGATATATAATATTTGCATAATAGTCACATGAATATATGAGATTTAATACTTGCATTTATTCATAGAAACGCATTTGTATTCATTTCAAAGATGTAAATATACTCTTTTTTATTGAAATTTTAGTATACTTATCTTTATAATTATTTATTACAATATACAATCTATTGAACTTATTAAAAAGTAATTAATAAATATAAGATAAAAAAGGTCCTGAAGCAGGCATATATCAATGTCTCTTCAGAGTTTAATCTTGGTATATCTTTTGTGATAATCTAGTTAATCTTCTTTCGACAAGTTGGTAGGAGAGATTCCTTAGTAGTAGCTGATTATTGTACTCAGAACTAGGATTTTTATATTTATGAATATTACACTGATAAAAATGGATTTTTTCAGTCAACCAATTTGTGAATGTCATTTTCTTGTAAGTTTATCTAATAATGAATTAAGGAAACATATAGTGGATGCATTCAGAAAACATTTTAAAAATTTTGATATTATTTTACTTTACAAGGGAGAAATGAAAAATGTTGATTGTAGTGTAAAATTATAAAGTAACATTGACTTGTGTCTATTTTGCATTAAATTTTGGTTCGCCCAAAAATATTATTTATTAAAACAACTTAAAATTTTGAAATTTTTTGTATGTTACATGAACTGTGCAACATGCAATGCTAATAGGTGTCTCAAAAAGGTCGTTGGGTGAATGCATTTTACGTTGATTAAAAAATAATATTTCTATCAGAGTAGTTTTCGCTATTTATTCAGTAAAGTGAGTTTACATTATAAGATTTTCCTTATGATCTCTCATAAGCAAAAATCATGTCAATCGCTTAAGAAATACATCAGAGATGACAAATTACACAATATCTAAAATATTGTGTTTACATGCTTATGAGTCATTATGAGTTTTGTAAAGATTATTACGTTAAGATCGCAAAAAAGTGAGGTTAAAATTGTTGACAGTATTCTAACCTAGAAGTTGATGCGAGATTTGAGTTTTGTAGAACAGGTCGTTCTATGTACTTGTGTCGCAAACAGTTTGTTTCAAATGAATGAAAATGGTCTACGCAGAATTGCTTAATTATTACAGAAACATGAAATTTTTTTCTTACGAATTATTACTCAATAATATAGTACTGATGTTTCTCTTGTACAAAAAAACAAAACTTATCGTGCATACAAACAAACAGGAAGAGATTTTGGACTCGTAAATTGTTGGAGAGGCGAAACTGTGGGTGTGGTATATCTAATTTAGTTTTCAATGAACGCGATGTGGAAGATAAAAGAAGTTTCAAAAACTTTACGAGAATATCGACAAGTGCGTTTGAGGATTTGTTGGCCAAGGTGGGCCCAAAAATATGTAGATAGGATACAAGTTTCAGGGAAAGCATTTCAGCAAAAACTCGATTATTGCTAACACTAAGATATCTTGCTACAGGAGAAACTTTTCAAAGTCTGCAATATAGTTTCAGAATTTCAGTATCATATATATCACACATTATTCCAGAAACAGTAAAAGCTATTTACGAGACTTCACAAGTTGAATATCTTTCTACACCTAAAGAAGAACATCAATGGAAAAAAATTGCATCAAATTTTTATAAGCAGTAGAATTCCCGAAATTGCTTACGTGCTCTCAACAAAATGGATCATTTTACTACAACTACAAAGGTTTTAATAGTATCGTTCTAATGGCTCTGGTAGATGCTGATTATAAATTTCTTTATGTTGATGTGGGATGTAATGGCTGAATAAGTGATGGGGGAGTATATAACAACAGCACTTTATGTTCTGCACTGGAAAACAATACCTTAAACATTTCACCTGATGATTATTTACCTGGTAGTCAAATTAAAACACCCTATGTTATTATGGCTGATGATGATTTCAGACTTACTAAAAGACTAATGAAACCATGGGGTCAGGAATCAACAAAAGAAGAAAAAAATCTTCAACTATAGGTTGAGTCGAGATCGAAGGATAGCGAAGAACGCTTTTTGAATTTTAACTAACAGGTTTCAAGTGTTACAAAAAGATGTAAATTTAGAAGTCAGTAAAGTTCAAGATGTCGCACTAGCTTGTTGTGTTTTGCACAATTACATCAAACGTAAAGATGGCAAAACTTATCTGAAAGGAATTGAGTTCGAAGATACAAAAACCTAACCCTTACTGAAGGTGAATGGAGAAAACAAACTTTTATAACTGGTTTGGAAAAAAAATCCTAGAAAGCTCACCAATGAACCAATTGAACTAAGGAAAAAGTTTACCACGTATTTCAACACTAGTGGATTTGTTCCGTGACATTGGGAAGCTATAAAAAAAATTAATTTTTGATAACTCAAATGTATTTAATTTTCTCTACAAAATAGAAAATAATTATGTAATATAAAATATATAATCATAATGTAATATTAATACTACGGAATAATCATGTAATATTAAAAATATAAAATAATCATGTAACATTAAAAAACATAAAGTTATTCTGTATTTTCTATAATGATTATTTCCGCTTTTTTCTTTTGGATCCACTTTTTTTTGGCAGAGTAAATTATACTTGTTATTTCAAATTTCACATCTGTTAGAATTTCTTCATCATCGATATGCCGTAGTTCATTTTCGATGTATCAGGCAAAATTTCCAGCTACATCATCCTGTATAACTTTATTTGCTGCAGAATTTTCTTGCAGAACACTTAAAGTTTGCACTGTTTTCTCAATTACACTATCAATCACTGTAGAACTGGAGGGTGCATTTAGTTTCCTTTTTTTCAGTTCCGTAGTACTTGTGAATGCTGTGGCATTAAAATTTTCAATATATATTTCGCTGTCAGTGTCCCTTGCTTCACTTATATCCGAGAAATCATTTTGACTTTGAGTGTCATTGTTTGAATGCTGTAACATACGTGTTCATTAAGCTGCTGTACAAAATTGTATACCATATACCTCACTATCCAATGTGCTTCGGCCTTTTCGTCCCTTTATATAGTTGGATAAGAAAGAAAGTGGTTTATACTACCTTGCAGATGTCTCGTATTCCTCGTCTACTTCATCTGCGCTATCGCCGCTTTTGCCGGGCCTTTTTAGTTTGCCATGTTCATGTGTGAACTGCGAACGCAGATTTACTAGTTTCCTCTTGACATCTTCCGTTGTGATTGTAGGCAATATTTCTTTCAATGATTCGCAAATTTTAAAATGCGCGTCTTGCCGGGCATGCTTGTTGCTGTAAAACGTATGTTTCTTGTCAAAAAGGCACGGGTTTTCTTCATACAGTATGATTAATTTCTGCGTTATTTCTCGGGTCCATTCAATCTATTTACAAAAAAATGCTTTACTCGACTTCTACGTATTATAATAATAATTGTTTTACCTTTTTATTCTCCGTCTTTCCATTACTTTCTATTCTTTAACCTGTTTTGCTGTAACTATTACTAATAATAATAATAACACAGTTGATACGACTCTACAAGCTAACCTCAAACAACTGACAGATCACAAACAGACAACAGCTGACAGCACAGTGGGAAATTTGAAATTACGAAAAAGACTCTGACCAACTCATAAAGACACACAAAGAATAGGTACTTTCCTATTCCTTATGATCCACTATGTTCGCTTAGGAATTTTGCTATGTCTTGCTTATGACAGCCTCTCTCAAGAAATATCATAATATGTAAACAAACACATACGACGTTAAGATTTTTCATAAGACTAATCCTAAATTAATCCTAAGGAAACACTTATAATGCAAACCCACTTTTAGTTTTACTACATACTACAGTATACCAGTTATCATTTTGAACATTTTCCATTGGAATTTTCGGATAATTTTTATATTGGGCGGCTTACTGAGCGTTGTAATAAAATAATAATAATAATTAATTGTAAATCCTATTCAGTTAAAATGGTAAAACGAATAATGATAATATTAAAATAAATACATACTGACATTAAAAATATTGACAAAAATGGAACAGGTTGTTAGTCACAAGCAATAATAGACATTGTAATTAGTCAACATGAAAAGAAATGTGGATAATCGTATAATGTGGATATACGAGGTATGATCAGATTGTAACGATAAATTTCAAATTATGCGCGCTGTATTTAATCTAACGAATTGATTAATTTGTTCTGTGTTGACAGCACTGTTAATGACAGATATGTGACTTACTTTACTCAACTGCGACGCCAAGTTTGTATTTGGCGAACGAATAAGCGAGAGTTATTCAGTGTATCCGGCCAATTGTTTGTGTGGCGAAATGTCGCTTTAGGGAAGGTCGAGATGCACTGAAGATGACAAAAAGTCTGGGCGCCTTCGCACGTCCACCTTTAATGAGAATGTGGAAAAAGTTAAAGCGATTGTACCTACTTGCTATTAGGAGAATTACTGCTAGTTGGATTTTCCAATCTCTTCGAGCTTGACTCCACCTCTTTTACAACGGCTTACAGCTTTATTACAATTTCCTATAAAACGCGAGCATTGGCATGATGCTTTTCGTAATGTCCGACCCTCTAAACTTTTGACGCGCTCTGTATGTACGTCTAATTTTAGCTTTTGCACAAACTGTCATTGCGTCAAAAGTTAGTTGACGTCTTTGTTTCTATAAACCTTAAAAATTTATTGAGAGACCTAATTGTCAAATTGAATGTCATCCTTGACATAAGTAAATGTAGCAATTGTGTGCATTTTTTTTTGTATTAAGGACCATTTCTATAATACTGTAACGAAACCAGTAGACATCCAGGCAGACATCCGAGCGACAATAAAAAGAGGTTGTAAATCATCTCGACACGACTGTTAAACATCATAAAGCAATAAAAAGCAATAAATCATCCGTTTGCGTCGTACTGCAAGGAGACAGAATGTCTGTGGAATGTTCTGCATAAATCGAGAAGAACACTGGCGTTTATCTGGTGTGTTCCAGATGTTTCGAACGCGTATATAAAAAGGCAGTTGCACCGATGGATGAATAATTGCAGAGTAATTCGGGATTAAGAAAGTCCGTAAGAAGTAGCCGACGCGCGTAGAAATAAATACAGTAGAAATAAATATAAGTCGTACGGTAGAAATAAATATAGTGGTGCGTGTTATATAACTAGAAGTGTGATATAAATATACGAACATATTAGTAATAGAAATAAATAAATACAAGTGTTAATTTTAATTTATTAATAGTAGCTTAAGTGTGATACATTAGTTTTATATTTTTATATTGTTAATTAATTTTAAGTGTATAAATATACAGACTGTTTTAAATAAATAATTGCACGAGTTGTTTATTGGAACCCGAAAACGTTACAATACAAAAAACTCGTTATTGTTATTTTTATACTTACAAATGCGTTATTCCATGCTTTTTCTGATGTCTGCTGTTGCTCATCTACCAATGCTACTTCAACTGAAGTTAATTAACTATTCAACCGTTCTCGTCCAATGATGTACTGCAGAGCTTTACGAAAATTAAAGCAAACATTACATCTGGTGATAATCAACTACTTATTTTTTGAAATTGAATTTTCATCGCAAATCAAACGTCCGATGTACACGCTGAGTACCTTGGCCTCGCCAAACAATTGTTTTCATAGATTAATTAAAACTGTAAACATAACACGATATAAATTCGTATGAAGTTACTGACATTGTGGTTTCAATTCTTTCCACCTTAATTTACGGCAGGGCTCGTGAAATCGGTTTTTCTTCTAAATGTGATTACTTCAAACGTATTACATGCCAAAATTAGACCTTTGCTTGAGAAAAAATTATAGCATCCCACACGACTGACTGTGTTCTGTCTAGTGCTCACGTTTTTCGGCGAGTGTCATAGCATAATGAAGTTGATCGATGGTTTTGAAAGTTCATAACCTGCTACTCAATTTTCGTGTGACTGTCAACGATAATCAAACGTCAGGTGGATGTTTGTCAGTCAACTTTGAAGTCTCCAACTACATTTTACTCAACCTTACCTGGACTTTGGGGTGTCATTGTCAACTGTGCCGACCCACCGCCATATTAAATACTGAAAACCTAGTTAAATTTATTGCGTTACACGTCCTCCTTATGGCTGAAAGCGGCGAGAATTTTCAAGAATTCTTTTCGGGCCTTCGCTCTTTCATCGGAAACATGAAAAAAAGCCTAAGGCACATGGGACTGTAGTCCCCGTAGCGTGGCACTTTCCTTCCCAATGTAGATTGGCCAGGTTCTCAGAAAAGTGTCTCCCCAATTCGACACTTTTGCCCGTCTTTTGTCTCGTGTTAATTCTAGGGGCGCGTAAAAGAGGACTGTGGGCTTTTATTGTATATAATCAGGGCGGTTGCTGAAGAAATAGCAATTTCATATGGGTCATGTTTTGAACATGAAACGGGTAGCGGCAAAATTTTTTCCTAAACTGCTAAATTTTCGACAAAAAGCATCGTCCAACTCGTCGCTATTCAAATGCTTAGTGACATCGCTGAAGACCCAGACTGGCTTAAACGCGTTATAACTGGTGACGAAACGTGGGGATACGGTTATGATGTCGAAAGAAAAGCTCAATCGTCTCAGTGGAAGTTTTCTGAGAAGCCTAGATCTAAGAAAGCACATCAAATCCGGTCAAATGTGGAAGTATTTTTAACAGTCTTGGCTAAAACAGTATACTTTTCTAACATTCACAGCAGGATCATGTATAGAATTTTGATTTGGTGAGCATCCCCATTTGCAGACTTTCAGAAGAAGGTATTAGGAGTTCTTTGGGATATCGAATATAGAGAAAGGTTGTAAACAGTTTGAGTGACACGGATACTTACTCTGATGTGCCTTTACGTACTAACTAGCATAAAATACGTGCACCAACACCCAGAGTTAGTTTGAACCAATAGAATCACCATTGTAATACAAGAAAAAGAATTGAAAAGCTTATGCCTTACCATCGCCTAAAAACTAATCAAGGCAGTGTTGATTACTGAAGCCCAAATATCTACAATAAAATTATAAGTTTTTCTTTGTTTAGATATATCCATAAATAAATCTAAGCAATTTTTGCTGGGCCATAGTTTTTCTTCGTTCGAAGAATTTTTAAATTTTGCAAATTTTATTTTTAAACGTATACAATATAGACATCATTTGCAATTTTACGTATACAGGGTGAGTTTTTTTTAGTGTTTAGCATTGGGATCTCAGAAACTACTGGAGATAAAAAAAACGTTTAAATGGGGAAAGATGTGCAGTTTTACGAGTTTGATTTAAAACTACTTTTGTTTCTCCGATAACTTTCATGGCTTATTAGATATTCAAAGAAAACTAAATTTTACGATTTTCTTTAAACATGCTTAGCATCGTTAATAATAATTTTAGAGAAAGAGTGTTCAGACAAAAGTTTTAGATAATCGCCAAATAAAATTATGTAGCTAATATTTTTTTTTCGTTCACCATTATCGAGTTATGACACAAACTTGTGTTTTTACTTTCTTATACGTAGTATAAGGAAGTATTGTGATGATGAAAATTTTCGACCTCGAGATTTTTGCAGATGTCCACGTTTTGAGGTCCCCTGATACCGAAAAAGTGGTTTTTAAAAAATGTCTGTGTGTGTGTGTGTGTGTGTGTGTGTCTGTGTGTCTGTGTGTGTGTGTGTGACCACGATAGCGGTCAAACCGCTGTAGGTATCACTTCCAAATTTTGTATTTACGTGTATAATCTCCCTCTTGAGATCTGATTAGTTTTTCAGTAAAATCGGTAGACCGGAAGTAGCAGTTTACTTCAGCGAAAAAATCGAATTTTGCCAATATTTCGTCAACTACTAAATTTAAACAAATTTATAAAGAATTCATATATACTTAAAATTAAAATTGAGAATAATTTTATTTAAAAAGTTTTTCGAAATTCCTACCGGAAGTAGGTCTTTTACTCTTATCGAAAATCAGTTTTTTGCGAATATTTCGCAAATCATGCTTTTTAGACAAGTACGTTACGGATATAAAAGTATTTAAAACATCATTTTCAATATCTTTTGTATAAAAAAAATTTCAAAATTCAGACCGGAAGTGCTACTTTTGCTCTTATCGAATAGCGATTTTTTGCAAATATGTCGTAAGTTATGCATTCTATATATATTTATCATGAGTACAAAAGTATTTAAAACTGGATTTGCAATATTTTTTGTATATATGAAATTTTAAAATTCGGACCTGAAGTAGCACTTTTACTCTTAGCGAGGAGCACTTTTTTGATAATATCTTGCAAAGTATGCATTCTATAGAGATTTATTAAGAGAATAGAAGTACTTAGAATAGGGTTTTGAATAATTTTTGTAAAAAAAATTCTTAAATTTCTATAATTTGAAACGCTTATACGTATAAGAAAGTCGTGTGGTGGCCACACCTCATTTTTTTAAATGGAAACCATAGTTGGTTTTGACATCATTAAAAAGCTTATTTTTTGCTGATTACAATTATATAAGGTTTGGTATAGTTTTTTTTAAAAATAAAGAGGATATAGACATTTCTATGATTGTTCGTTTTATAAGATATAAACATTTAAAAAAAAATGTTTGGTGTTTTGTATTTAAAAAAGAAGCTTATTGTTTGCTGATTACAATGATATAAGGTTTGATATTGTTATTTTAAAAAATAAAAAGGGTATGGACATTTCCATGATTGTTCACTTTATAAGATATAAACCTAAAAAACAGTTTGGTGTTTTGTAAAAAAAAACGAAAAATCTGAGTTACAATAGTGTTCGTTGGAGCAGTCGAGATAAATATACTAACATTTCTTTCACGTTGAGTCACAGAAGTGAGAGCTGTTAATTTTTACTTTTAAGTGAAGTTAATTGTCAAACATTGACAATTAACTATTCATTAATTTAATTGTAACTTAACTATGAGCGGTGCAAACGGCCGTTAATCATAAGTTTGCATTGGCTATGG
This sequence comes from Amphimallon solstitiale, assembly GCA_963170755.1. Taxonomy (NCBI): domain Eukaryota; kingdom Metazoa; phylum Arthropoda; class Insecta; order Coleoptera; family Scarabaeidae; genus Amphimallon; species Amphimallon solstitiale. The sequence goes on along the minus strand of OY720682.1, from coordinate 77,835,070 downwards.
AATTTTCTAACGTAGAAAATCGTGATATGGTTGAATGTTACATTCAGTGCCAGAAAATTCTGCTAGAGCTGCTGAAGTTTATTTTGAAAATTATTTTGATCGACGTCAGCCGTCGCTACCTACTTTTAAGAGATTATGGGATAATTTAGCAGATTATGGTTCGTTCGTTAAACCAAAATCAAAAAAAGGGATGGATGAAGATAGAGAAATAAACATATTAGCATGTGTCGCTCAGAATCCATCTACATCGACCCGACAAATTTCAACAGAAATGGGCTCCTCTCAACGCACTATTGTCAGAGTGTTGAAGAAGCATAAATTTCGTCCCTACAAATTATCAGTATCACAAACTTTACATGGAGGTGACAACATCAGACGAATAGCTTTTTGTAGATGGTTTGAAGATCAGTGTCAAAACGATCCACACTTTTCAATGAAAATATTATGGACTGATGAATCGCGTTTCACAAATTGTGGAATGTTTAATAGGCACAATGAGCACATATGGTCTCAAACAAATCCATTTCACGTTGAACATAGGAGACCACAAATTAAATTTGGGTTTAATGTTTGGTGTGGTGTTATAGGATCAACAGTTCTTCCTCCTTTTATTTTTGATGGATCACTAACTGGCAATCGTTATCTTCATTTTTTACAACAAGATTTCGAGGAAATGTTAGATAATTTAAATTTAAGAACCCGAGCAATGCTGCAATGGTTTCAACATGACGGAGCGCCTCCGCACAATCAACTGAATGTTAGAAGTTATTTAAATTTGAACTTCCCTAATCAATGGATAGGACGAAATGCACCCATTGAATGGCCGGCTAGATCCCCTGATTTATCAGTTTTGGATTTTTTCTTGTGGGATGTACTAAAGGACACAGTATACAAAAGAACATATGAAACAATCGACGATTTAAGAGAAGCTGTCTTACTTGCTTTTAATAACATCGATAGGCGTAAAGTACGCAATGCTACAAATTCTGTTGTTAAGAGATGCAATTTGTGTATTAATAATAATGGAGGTATCTTTGAACATTAATAATGTTGTGTGCCCTTAATAAAAGTTCTTATAGTTTTCATTTTATTACTACATAAGATTTCAAAATAAGTTTTCGTTTGGTTTGTATTCTATCAGTTAGAAATTCAATTGTTTTCCATAAAAACCATAAAAATGTCTATATCCTCTTTATTTCTTAAAATAACAATATCAAACCTTATATCATTGTAATCAACAAAAAATAAGCTTTTTAATTATGTGAAAACCAACTATGGTTTCCATTTAAAAAACACAAGTTTGTGTCATAACTCGATAATGGTGAACGAAAAAAAAAATATTAGCTGCATAATTTTATTTGGCGTAAAATTATCTAAAACTTTTGTCTGAACACTTTTTCTCTAAAATTACTATTAACGATGCTAAGCATGTTTAGAGAAAATCGTAAAATTTAGTTTTCTTTGAATATCTACTAAGACATGAAAGTTATCGGAGAAACAAAAGCAGTTTTAAATCAAACTCGTAAAACTGCGCGTCTTTCCCCGTTTAAGCGTTTTTCTATCTCCAGTAGTTTCTGAGATCCCAATGCTAAACATTCAAAAAAACTCACCCAGTATATTACATGTTTACATATAATTTTTATTATTATTATTTACACTTTGAAAATGTATAAATTTTGTGAGTATTGTATTTACCATTTTATTTTAAAACTAATAAAAGGTATAATACGCGAAATTAATCTCTCCGATAAATGTGTAAATGGAAACTGCAGATTGAAAACGAAATGTTAATTTATCACCACATAAAAAATACCGTACATTCGCTTGTTCAACACCTACTGATAAAAGTCGATCGAGCATGTTCTTTCATTCTAATAAAATTCGATTTCAGATTATAACAGTGATTTTTTTAACCTCATCTTTGTGTAGTTGGAGGTACGTTGTTTTCTGTCAACATTCCACGCAAATTAGATTCATTTTGATGGTTTTATTCTAAGCTTCTTTTTTTTGTCTTGTTACTTGTTACACACCGACAGGAAGGCAGAAAAGAAACACCTGTTGGAGTATAAAAAATGTAATAATAGGAGGCGGTTCCGTGGAATCACAAAAAAGAAGTTGAATCGTAATTAGTTCTTATCGTGGTGTGCTATGGGCGTGTTTTCTGTAATTGTTCTGTACATTTAAAAACGATACATATTTCAATAGGTACAATAAATATTAGATCACCAGACGGTCTTACTCAACGCTCAAACCGAAAACTATCCATACTAATATTAATTATTAATTTGAATTACGTCATTGAAGGTGCGGTTAGTCTAAATTTATGGTTAAACGATACAAGTAGATATAGGTATATACATACATATGTAATAACGTATGTAATACAACGTGATATGTATGAATATGAATTGTTTATGACCGGGCCAATAATCAGAACTTTAATAACGTAACATTTAAATTAGGCAATGAACTTAATCTTGAACTTGGTTCTCGATTTTGTGTGTGGAGGGTGTGGTGATATTTTGACATATTTACTAGTGCATGCATATTTTATGGGAGATTTAATCATTCACTAACACAATTAACGCGTCTTGACGAAGGAATTTTCATTTCTAATTAAAGAAACGTAAAATTAGATAGGTGAAATTGCTATTTCATTTTTTCGTCGAATAAATTTTGTTATTTTAACTGAAAAATAAGTTATGTGAAGCAAAAAAATAATACTTTTGAAAGAACTACTGTAATGGTACAGCTCATTTTACCCTTTTAATAAACTTTATAATATTAAATAATTATATGAATAATATTTTATTCATTTACATATTAGAAATCAATAGACATATATTTCTAGAACTTCATTTCATATATTTTAATATATGTATAAAATAAGTGCTCGTCTGATAAGAAAGTATTCATAAGAATAGTGGCGCCGAATAATTATGTTAGTGTAATATTAGTGGCGCGGTATGATTTCTAATATAAATATTATCTAAACTTATACAATAGTATTTTCTTGAATTATACCAAATAATGCACTAAAAAACTATTGATTATCAATATCTCTTTTATTCGGATCGACCTGAGATAAGAACTGTGCTAATCAGGTAAATAAATTAATTATTTTATTTTATTTTATATATAACAAATCTATTGTAAATCGAAAGTTACCCCGAAATCTATGGTAACGTCAACTTTGGATATATGGCCTAGATCTGGTAAAGCTTATGGTGTTAAGAAGAATAAGAGAATTTCTTCAGATTTTGCGTTAGTTTAGAAGCAGAGCACCAATCAATAATATTGAACATTGCTGTAGATTTGTTCATCAGCGTAGGCAAGGACAGGACTGGTTGATGATGTTAGTAAAGCATTTATAAAATGATTGAACAGAAGTGAGCATGAGCTGGACTCCTGTGGAACTTAATGCAGGGGTTCTCAACTTTTTAGTATTTGTGATCCAATTTTCAATCACAATTCTTATCGCCCTCCTTCCCCATACAATAATTTTCACTGAAATAGTGCTGTAATTGTAATATTAATTTAATTCAGTTATATTTTGACTCTAAAGCTACACTACGATCTTCATAACAAAAACAAAACAAATTAGTTTTGTACTGAAATCTATTGCAATAAATTAAGCGTAAGCACACGCTTTCTCATTTTTTCGTCAATTATCATATCAATTCTACTTATCAATAACGGAAGCTCTGCTTTGATTTCGGTTGGCGTTAAGGTTTCCAAATAAAAGTACTTTATCAATGCAGAATGGTGAAGATGATACCTGTGAATTCGCGCCATCTCTGTGTCAGCCTACGTAGTTTTCGAACTACCCGTGTATATTTTGTGCTAGAGGTGAAAGATTACCTGTTTTTGTGTACAAATGACGCTACTTCTATTACCATTTTAATTTATTATTCACTTTATTGACTATATTTTATCAAGAATACTCTATCAGCATCTCAAAAATGGCCCCAATAATATATACCGTATCGATTCAGGGTAATTATATTCGAGTAGTAGTTAAAACTTCCGCACTGCACGATTTCCGCAGATTATATATCGCATAGCAAGCACTACATAGATAAATGCGCAAAACATCGATATGTGTAGAACAGGCAGGCCAAGGACTTCATCAAACGTAACCACGAGAATGTTGCATAAAGTAACAAAGTCAACCGAATTTTGGTGTAGGTTATGTTTTGCTTCCTTAAACACTAATTGATTAAAAACCTAATGCATTCATTATAAGATGGATACAACAATTGTGTATGCTTCGAACGTCTATTTGGTGTATTTTACGTAAAGAATATCACATTACACCATTTGTAAATGAACCACTCAAAATAAAATTAATAAATTTAAATATAAAAAGGTAACGCTAAACTCGAAAATAAAATGTAAATAAATTTGCCTGCTAAGCTCAGATCGGATTCTCGAGGGCGATTCAGATTACTAGAAATGATTTACTAAAAGGTTCCTAAATAATTTATTAGATGTTAATATAAAAAGATACCACTTTAAAGTTTAAAAAATAATTATATTCAGAATCAATGATTTTATATGTTTTATAGGCACGGAAAAATCTGATACAATATACTACTTTTATACAACAAAGAAACAAAATAACAGATTGGTTAAATACCTTTATAATGGAAACTTTGAATAATATTACCATTCGTTATATTAAAATGACAACTTAGCTAGAAATAACAACGTATGCCACATGATTCATGTATATTTATATACATACAGCACATATCTAAGACATATCGAATTACATTTTAATTCGTATATTGAAATCGTTATTCATTTATTGAACATATTTAGCTCACCTAGATAAATATGCTTACTGTCTCTACTTGAAAATTAATCTATAATCTTTAATTATTTATTATCAAAATAAAAAATAAAAAATAAATAAATAATAATTGACTACAATAATCGTTTAAATAATACCTTATATTAAAGCTTTTTTCTGTCTTTTTTCTTCTACGCTGTTTTCAAGCGGAATCTTCTTTGTTCACGAACAAGACGTGAAGAAGCGGCCTACTCTGCCAACTGGAGCACAATATCTTTATCACAAAGATATAACACTTTACATATTTAATATGTATATACAATTTATTTAAATTACAATTAACAACAACACTTATGGCTGTTGCCAACTCACTACAGGAGTTCGCCTTTCGACACAAAGTCTAGCTTTCGACTCATACCTCTCAACACGTATTCTTGCTCTATATAAGCGAACGCCTGTAATTCCCCTTTCTCTAAATAGTCCGGGCCTTCCTGATATTTTGTCAAGTACAAATAGTTGAGTCGTGTGAACGCAACACCAATCTTAAATAAACACGGAAGTTTAGGTGCCACGATATTTATACATAAATACATAATAAAACTTACGACTATATGTGAATTAACATTACAATAATATATTCATTGATTTTAAATAATGGCGATTTTGGTAAGAAAATCATATTTTCAGATTGAGATGATTTTCACCTTTCTGAAACCATGAACAAGCAAAATTGTCGGTATTGGAATTGAAATAATCCACAAGTCATCCACGATACATCTATACATTCTGCAAAAGCGACCGTTTGGTGTAGTTTATGACGCGGTAATATTGTCGGCTCTTATTTCTTCCAAAATGAGAATGGAAACAACAAGAAATACATACCACACGGCTTGTGAAACAATTCATTTATTGCTTCAAATATTTCGAGAAATGGACATACCAAATAGCTTTCAAAACGCTGTAATTTAACATCTTCAGATTTATTTTTGTAGTGTCATTTAAACTTTATTGTTTATGAGAATACACCAGAAGCTATTGATGTATTAAAATTGAACATTGAACTCGCATTTCGTGACAGATGGCCTAATTTATTGATTATAAACTTGGGTTAATTGACTTCGGTCTTGCAGGAGAAGCAGCTGCTGTGATTTGAATGATGTTATTTTCAGAATTTCATTACACCGACAACACTTCAAAATAAAATAAATATATTTGTTTATTTTTGTTACTTCATTTTACTTTTATGCAAATGCTTAATAATTTTGAAGACGAAAAAGGGTTTTCATATGAAAATCCACGTAAGCTGACATTGTAAAAGTTTGATGTTTATACGCATTTCTCATGTCCATGACCGCTAAAATTATAATTTAATTCATTTAATTTTTGCTTTACATTGTCTTATCTCGTAAACGATAAGATTTAGTCAAAAAATGCGTTCTTGTGAATTTGTCACTGTTTTCCGTATAAACATGCTTCAAATAATAATCTAGAAAGTAACACTCATTATATTCTTAATGTATTTAACTGATATCTATTTATAGTTATTACCAAATATCTATTTCATAAATTTATATAATTGTTTGTACGTGATAAAATGGTAATTGTATCAACTAGCTATACATAACGAGCCTAGGCTGTTACCTAATATCTTTAACGCATATTTACTCAAGAATGACGTTATGTCAATAAAATCGTTTACACCTGTTCTTTTTGTTAATTAACAATGCAAATAATGTGTGTTCCATGTTCATTTTTTCTTCTATCGAAAAAAGAGCAACGCTCTTTATATAAAGTACTTAATTAAATTTTACACCTTTTTCGTTATAATATTATCTAAATAATTTATAATAATCAATTTTAATGTATGTTATTCAGTGTGATGTCCGTGCTGATTATGTTACTAATGCATTTTTAGTTCAATCAGTTTAGCATCGGCTGAACCCTTTAATTAATTAGTTATTATATGGTATAATGCTTATTCCATAAAAATGAGAATTTAGATCCTTAAATACTGCTTAATCTAAAATTAAAAGTATATAATAACGAAATAAGTTATTATATTCAGACAGAGCTAAAACCACTTTATATCTGGATTAAAGCGTAAAGCGCAGATTTACTGAAACTGGGGAATCAGTTTATGCACGTTATACCTAATATATGACATTTTTTTTGCAATATTGTTAATTGTAGGACGGCTTAATTTCTATTGTTACATATTGCAGGTAGGTTATATTTATGTATGTTTCAAATGTCAAATTGAAAGTTTAAATTTAAAGCTAGAAGAAACGTATATGTCTATATTAATTATGTTGATCGTTATGAATTGCGAAGAAACGAAAAGGATGAGATTTTATATTAAGATACTTTTAGGCAATTATACTAGTACTGCACATGTAATTACATAATACAATTTAGATTATGACATGTTGAGAATTATAAAAAGTAACAGTTTATTATTATAGATCATTTATATTTTAACAACTAAAATGTATTAAAATTTGTTTGCGTTTCTTATCTTAAAATTTTTAAGTAATTATGTAGCAGAATAAATGTGATATTATGTAGAATATAAAAAAAACGCAACAAATTAATCCGAGTCTAAATCACAAGTGGTATCACTTATTATCACCTAAATGTATAATGAATTCAGCAGAATCGTCTTTGTTAAGTCTCACTTCTCTGTCCCACCATTTTTATATTTCTTTTATGGTATGATTACTACTATTTTCCCATACTTCTGGAGTAATTGTACTTAATGCTACCTTCCACAATAAAATACATTTGTCTTTTCCATATCCATCTCTTCCAATATGACGATTGTAATAACTTTTCGTTATTCCCAATACATTTTCAATTGGGGATGAAATGCAGTGGTAAGGTGGTAATCTTAAAACTGTATGATTATACTGTTCAGAAATTTTATTTACTACATATTGCTGTGACTCTTGCAAATTGAGATTTATATAAAAATAATTTAAACTATTCAATCAATAAGTAGGTAAGAATCAAGCATGCATCCTAGTGCTAGGCCTTATGCTAGACTAAGATACAACAAATTTTCTGCTAAATAGTAGGTTAGGCAATTTTACACTTAACTAGCTCAGTTTAGAATGACTAAAGAAAATGTTCTCTCAGGGGCAGAAAATATAAATAAATTCTCCAATCAATTTGAATGCTCTTCAATTATCACCAGGTCAGGTAAAGAAAATAAAATGCAAAATAAATCTTATCATCTAATTTATTAAAAGAAAGTATCAAAGAAACGAGAAATTTTAAATTACACAAATATATATTTACAAAAATTTAATATTTCAAAACATCATCTAAAACTACCCATATCTTAATCAACTAGTCAATATAATAAAGAAATTATAATTAATGAAAGCATAACATCGAGAAAAAAAAATTATATTTTAAAAATAAACATGATTATCATGATTTATATTCGTCAAAGATACATGTAAACAATCAACATCTTTAATAAAATAAAATTTATTGCATATTGTGAATTGTACTGGAATATGAATAACCAAAAATTACGCGATTTATTATTTACAAAAAAAAAAATATAAACATTAAGGGAATGGCTTTGCCCTAATTAGTCCTGCCTGGCGCCTTTGCTCGCTCCCAAGACAGTACCATCAGAAAGCAAATTCACACTGGTAGGTACCCCAAAGTTCCACCCTACGAGTATGCTTTTTTTAACTCGCCGGACACAACCCGAACATACACCACCATGTGCTCACCCCTTAAGGCATATATATAAATTTTAAATTTAATTAAAAAAAAGTCTTTGTGCATTTAATTAATTAACTCAGCCCTGATTAGTTCTGCCTGGCGCCTTTTCTCGCTCCCAACACAGTACCACCAAGACTAATTCGTGTTTTAAGGATTCACAAGGACTTCATGCTATGAATTAAACAACTACTTAATTCATCGCACACATCCCTGATCTATTACCTAACACGTTAATATCAAACACACAAGTACTATAAAATATACTTGATATACATAAAAGGAAAATATATATATGTTAAAATAAAACTTTACCTCCCTTTTGAGATTCCAATACAAAACATCACACAAAAAAAAATTGGTACAACACTATACACACATTTATAACAAACATTATTAAATCACCTTAATTCTTCGTACATTGCTTCAAACTCATCCATCATTAAAAAAAAACTCGATCACTGTTCAATTATTCTATATATACATAAAACAAAATTATTAACCACAAATCTTCTAATCTGGTAAATAAAATAGTAAAGAAAATGTTTAAAAAAAAATTATTATGCTATTCAACTTGATCGTTACAGTCACTAAAATGCTTTATCATAATGCATGGTGTAATAACCCTACATATAAAACAAAACATCCTAGAAAAATAAAAAAAAATTCAAAGTTCTAATTAAATAAAACTGTTCCGTACATAAATAATTATTTCTAAAATAATTACAAGTATCAATGTAAATTAAACTCCAAATTAAAACGATATCTAATTCATAAAATTATTCTGAGTTCCACTTCGGTTAGAAAATTCTATAAGTACAGTAAAATTATTACGGAAAATATTACAAGTTTTAATTCTTGTTAAATTTTTTATAAGTATCGAAAAATCTCTTTGAAAATTATTCTAAGTTCAAATTCATGAATAAACTTTTAAGTTAATATAACATTTAAGAAGAAGAAGAGGTTTCCACCTACTTCTCCTATTTTGCTCTTTTGAGTGCGGTTTACACCAAGCAACTCTGCCGTTTTCTCCTCGGTCCCGGTCTTATATCGATATTTTTCTTCACAAAAACGCCCGGTTGTGTTCGGCAGATACGATTCCACCTCCAGAAATACATAGCTGCAGTGCTGCACCACTCAGGAAACCAGCGCATTACTAATTTTTCAAAAAGATAAACAAATATGTAAATATAAACTTGTTTACACGTTCATGACTCATCCAATGCATCTAGCGAAAAATATTGTTTTCGCCGGCCACACGGTCGATCTCTCCCGGTCACAGTATTCTTCGTGCGGGAAACACCCTCTCGTTATACTTCACGTAACATTTTATGCTTATTCTAATCTTATAGTTTTTATAAAAATTATAATAACATTCTCATATTATTTAACGTAAATAAAAATTAAATTTTGGCAAAATATTGACATAATGAATATTTATATACACATCATGATAAAAATAAATAAAATAACAATTAATTAAATTAAATCTTGAAGTGATCTTGATCATGCCTTTCTATAATCTACCACCAAACTCAAGGTCACTGCAATATGTTTTCCTTGGATTCTTTTCTAATATAAGATGTAATAATTGCTTTTTGTACATATCTACTTCATAAGCAATATTATTTGTCAATAACCACAGCTTAATATCTGCTTTATTCCAATTAGAGTTAGGTACTTTATTTTCTAATATAGAGTGGTAGCTCGCATTGTCCATTATAATCATAGATGGTTTTTTCAAGTTTGGTATTAACTGAGACACACCATGAGAAATTTATATTGATTCATCTCTCCCTGATAATCAATCACGTTCATTCGTTTTAGAAGGAAATAACAAAGAAGCCCCTGAAATGAAGTCTTTTTCGTTCATTGCATGGAGAACTATATAACGGGTCCCATCTGTTTTCAGTTATTTCATGCTTTTCTTATTACATATTAAATACATTTTATTGCGCCTATTAAGCAGAAATAGAGCAATTTGCAAATATTTGCAAAAACATTGAACTTAATGCAACTAAAACCAATAAAAAATAATTGAAGAATTAAAATGGAAGCATCTTGAAACTGCCAAAAATAATATAACTTTCTCAGAATTTATCAGATTGTACTTAGCTATATCTTCTATGAGCTATTCAACATTCTGAGATGAATCAAAACTTTCGATTGAACTTTCCCATAAAACATGCTTTTTCATAAATCCATTATTTTTTCCCAGTGGCTGTTATTATATTAACATCGCGGCCTTACAAACCACTATTCAAGATATTTATGTGGTCGTAAGTATCTGCAAGAAAAGCTAGATTAAAAGCCAAAGAGGATTGTAAAATAAAGCTTTCATATTCTGAACACTTTTTTTAAAACGAAAGCCATCTTACTTCTGTGTAATGCAGAATGTTTACATATAAAGCACCTGCGTCTTCACAATTTTTTAAAAAAAATCACTTTTCATCACACATTCTATTTTGGAAGATAAAGACTACGAGGAAAGAACTTCTTGGTGTAAAAAGATCAATGCAGCTATTCAGCATTTGGCGCCATCGGTGAATACAGCAACGCATTTCGCTCACTTAATATCATATTTAGGAATATGTATAATTGGGTTATTGTCTATTACGACTTTAGATCTTAGTGGTTCCTTAGAGAAAGTCATGCATGCATTTTGTTTACCGATGGAAATTGACATGTTATATTTTTCACTCGTCTGATAAAACATATGTGTTTGCCTTTGTAATCGTTTTCTTTTCCTCCAAGGATTACTGCATCATCCGCATAGCATACCATGCTGATTGTCTTGTTCTGTCTGTATCCATTGTTCATTGTTGTCACCTCGTGTATAATCTCGCCTATGACTCCAAATGCATCCTTATAAAATTATTGTGGTACAGGAGTTAAGTGGGAGAGATTTTTAAACCCGCTCAACTATGTGTCGGGATATTTAGAGCATTCCATCAAATGAAATTTTGACTTATAGCAATGAAGTTCATTTTCACCAGATGGGTACTGTTAACAAACAGAATTGCTGATATTGGTCAGAAGCAAACCCACTGGAACTCCACCAGCGATCACTTCGTAACACCAAAGTTACGGTGTAGTGCCATAGTCGATTTTGGTGTTTGGGATCCTTATTTTTTTTAAAGAGGATGGAATAACGATCACATCAAATCGGTATTGTGACCTGCTGAATTTTCTACGTCCAGGAGTGAACAAGTTATTTAATGATAACGATCCAGAACATTTATGGTTTACCAAGACCTCGCGTCGTTCAGTGGGGATTCTGCGAGAAATGTTTTCGAATTATGTTGCATCTTTACGTGGTGACATTAGGTGACACCCACGTTCGCCTGATTTGATCCCATGGAATTTTTCCCATGCGAGCGCCTAAAGGCACGAATATACCAATATAGACCACAATTTTTGGAAGGCCTAAAGGTAACAATGAGGCTAGAAATTACCGCGATTCCACAGGATATGGTCCACAGTAACTCCACAGTGTAATGGCGAACTTTCGAGACTACCATTTAAGTAGTGTAATTTTTAAAAGTTGACATTTCAAAATAGCACGATATTTACGTTTCGAAAATAAAATGTTTACTTATTTATCTTGTTTCGTTTGATTTATATTCACATCCGAATCCGGGACAACCATTTTGCCGCAACTTATATATGTAGTATTAATATTCATTGCGTTTGATTTTGCTGGTGTTTTTACTTTTACAAAATACTATAAAGAGTAGTATCATTATTAATATATATGATTTTAGTATTAAATCCACCTTTGACCTGCATATTCTACCATTTTCAAAGATCCATGTTTCATCCAAATAAACAAATTCGAATTTTTCGGATCTCAAATTTCTTACATATACCTACTTTTAAAAAATAATAATAAAAATAAAACACTGAATTTTAAGTTTCAAAATTTTGATTTAGTAAACCACTAAAACGTTGTTTGGTCGCACAGCGACTTTATCAGGTGGATGAATAATGAAGAATTTCCATTAGTGCGAGAAATTATATACTAGAAAACATATTACAAATTTAAAGACAAAAGTGGGAAGTGACATAGGTTGGTTTGATCATTTAACGCTAACCCTAATTTTGTAATTCTAGAAATTTCTAATGATTCTAGGAGTTCAAGGTTTTTACTTTTATCTTGGATATGATGTATTTTAGAATTATTTTTAAAAATATATTTATATTCTAAACAATGGTTCGCAAATGTAGAATCAGCTTTTTTATCCCGGTAACTTCTATTATGTTCGGACACTCTCTGAGCAAAGGATCTTCCAGTTTGGCCATTATAAGACATGTTAAAATCACAAGTTAATTTATATAGGGGAAGAGGGGGCAAAGTGGAAAGGTTTAGCCATTTTCCCTCTAGGACCTTTATGTCGGCCTTTCAAAAATTAAAAAAATCCCGATTGTGTTTTCTATAGACTTAGCTACTTACTGAGTTCATTTTTTTAATGATATTTTACGAGGTGTTTGTAAAAAAAATAAAAATCTACAAGCTTGAATTTTTCCACTTTACCCTCTATACAAGGGCAAAGTGGAACTACATTAAAGGCAAAGCGGAAAGATAGTAAAATCTTTTATTAACTGTAAATACAATAATGATCATTTACAATTATCGCAAAAGTAATGTTCGTCCATACCAGTAAGGTCCGCACACATTTCATGTGCCCAATCTCCACATTTATCACACTGAATCCAAGTTTCAGTTGGAGGCAATATATATTCTTCACCACAAACCAGGCAAAACGTGTCTTGTTCTTTTCCTGTGCCCTTAATAGCGGTCCCCTTATTAGTCCTACATGGCTTAGAATGATTTTCCCCTTCTATCTTCGATAAAAGATTGCATGATTTTGGCCTTTTCCTTTTTTCTTTCTCTTCAACCATTAACTTGTAAGGCGAGCTCGTAAGAATTTCTGATTTCTGGCATTTTGCTTTCCTAGTTGCATTGGCAGCATGCGCTGCTTTAGGTAGAGGCAAGATGTCTTTTGGAGATATTCGCACCACCTTCTTATTTTTCAATGGTGGTGGAGTTGAATCAGCTGTAAACGTAGGCTGTAAATTGCTGTAAGATGTTTCTGGACTTTTGTCTACATTTAATGAACCTAACTTGATTGGTGTCACCTTTGGATCCGAAGCTAATGTTTTGAAGAAACACCTGAAGGACCAGCTTCAGGCTCAAAGTGCACCAGTGCTTGCGTGGTTGAAGTTGCATTTGGTGATTGATGATAAGACTTAACATTGCAG